>CM076577.1:928782015-929321513 GCA_034641835.2 Pinus albicaulis | reverse complement strand
TGAATATTATTTTGATAGCTTGAAGGTGAGACTCTTTTGGATTAGCTTGGAATCGTCCAACAATCCCAACTTCATGCATAATGTCTGGTCTAGTCCGAGTGAGATAAAGTAGACTTCCTATCATAGATCTGTATTCTGGTTGATTCACCATGGGAGAATCATCATGAGAATTGAGATTACATCCGTTTATCATTGGTGTACTTACAGGTTTGCACTCTTCCATGCCATACTTCTTCAGAATTTTCTTAAGGTATTTTCCTTGTGATAAGAATATGCCATCTATAGTTTGATGCACTTGTAAGCCAAGAAATAATGTTAGTTCCCCAAGTAAATACATTTCAAATTCTTGCTGCATAACAGAAGCAAATTTCTGACTCATAGATTCTTCATTACTTCCAAAAATGATATCATCAACATATAAAACCACAATCAATAGTTTATCATTTTCAGTTTTTGTGTATAAGTTGCTATCAGCAGACCCTTTTGAAAATCCTTGTTGATGAAGATATTTGTCAAGACGATAATACCATGCCCTTGGAGCTTGTTTGAGACCATATAGAGCTTTTTTAAGTCTACAAACAATATTTTCATCATTTCCCAAAATGAATCCTTTTGGTTGTTCTATATAAACTTCTTCTTCTAGATCTCCATTGAGAAAAGCAGATTTAACATCCATTTGATAAACTTTGATTTGTTGGAAGCTTGAAAAAGCAAGAAACATTCTTATGGCTTCAAGTCTAGCTACAGGGGCAAAAGTTTCTTCAAAGTCTATACCTTCTTGTTGAGCATACCCCTTGCAAACAAGTCTGGCTTTATTTCTTATAACATCCCCATTCTCATTTAACTTGTTTTTGAATATCCATTTAGTTCCAATGACATTTTTGTCATGAGGTCTTGGTACTAATTCCCAAGTGTGATTCTTTTCAATTTGATCAAGCTCTTTATTCATGGCTTGAATCCAACATTCATCTTTGCTAGCTTGATTGACATTATGTGGTTCAATAGTGGATAGAAATTCCAGATAGCTAGAAGATCCCACAAGAGTCCTTCTTGTTTGTACACCTGATTCCTTTTCTCCCAAAATTTGAGATTCTGGATGATTCTTTTGAACATATCTGGATGGAGTTTTTTTCAGATAAATCATCTCCGGGTTCTTCATTGGGTTTGTTAGCGCTCAAATCTACCTTAGGCTGAAATAAGGTAAAACTCAAGGCTACATCAAACCACGCTTAGCCTCGTAGCTAGCCCTACGAGGACAGGAGAGGGCTCTCTCCGGGTCTATCTCGGAAAATGTTTTCAGAGGGGCTGAGATGACTTATAATGAACAATGAATACTGATTTTAGGCTAGTAAAGAGATAGGAATGTTTGATTTTGATTTTTTGGGTTTTTTGTTGGATAAATGGGAAAAAACAATTTTGGGTCCGGGGATAAGGCCAGATCTTTGCAGATTTCGAGTTGGGGTGAGGTAGGCAAGTATTCTAATGCTTTTTATTGAGTATATGGATGAATCGAAAGACAAGGAGCTAAAATCTAGGCAACTAACAACTTGCCTCTAAAAGAGTGGAAACTGATTCATTTACATGATTTTCACTTTTTTGAGAGTGAATCTTCTAGAATAGGTAAAAGTAAGCCAAAGTTACATGCCAACCATAAATTTACATCATGAAAACCCAAAAATTTCATCCACAAGCAAAACTGGTCCCAACTGGCCGAAATTCTGAGCTGGAAGTTGAAAAATCAGCCAAAAATCTATATGGGTAGCGCGCCTATCAGCCTGATTTTGAGGCACTTCCCGGAATCCAAATTGAGCTCATGATAGCTCTTTGGAAAGCCCTGGATGTTGGCTATCCAACCAAAGTGGAATTTCCCAATTTGGAGCTCATTTGACCCTCCAAAACTTCATTCTCCCAGAAGTACTTCCTGCTGGTGCAAAAGGTGGCAGCAAGGTGGTTTTCATGGTGTTTTTGGGCCTTTTGACCATCCAGAATCTGATGAAATGCTTCGGAAATGCCTGAGCATGCATAAATTACCATGAAAAACCCAAAAATGCAAATATTTCCTTCAGCAAGTGTCCCGAACAAAAGTGAGCATATCGACGCGCTACCCGTATAGCGGAAAAATCTGTTTTTGGACCAAAATATTTCAAAATAACAAAAATTTCTCCGAATTTGCTCAAATTCGGAGCGAAGACCCTCCATCATGTATCATGCCCAGCCAATGAAGCCTTGGCCAAAATCCAGAGTGGATCAGGCCTTTTCCGCCGTTTTAGTGCTTCGCTCAACCTCCTCTTCAGAATCTTCATTCTTGCCTTGCAGACATGCATGCGGGCCCAATAATGACCTTTCATGTGGCGAAGCATGTCTTTCTCTCTATTGGCCTTTGCCAACAACTTCTCCAGATGAATTTTAACATGCGTGAGTACAGAATCTCGATCGATTGGTGTCATGTCGCCGGGTCTCTTCCGGGCCAATTGTCGATCCTCACGGATTCGCCGCAGCTCATAAAGTGTGTGCTCATCCTCTAGCTGTTTGTTGCGCTGCTCCAGGTAGTTTATCACCCACTGAGCCTTCTGCAATTTATCTTTCAGCGTGTCATTCTCGGCCCTTTTCTCCTGGATGATCTCCTTCAGTTTCGAGCTAGGAGAGCTCGCATCAACATCAATGATCGTGAAATCCGTGTCCCGGCCTCCTGATGGGCCCTCATCATGCATGGGATTCTTGCCCCTGTCCTGGATCTATACCTGTGCTGAAGAAGAAGGCGAGACCCCTTCCACATCATGTGGAGATAATACTCGCTCTGCTGATGGAGTCGGCGAGACCCCTTCCACCCCGGGTGGAGATAATACTCGCCGTGTAGCTGCAAATAAGGCCCTGTGGCCTCGCTGGTATGTCACATATAATGGAGCACTGATATGCTCAATCTCAGGAATGTCAGGCTGGTGTGAAGGCTCTCCCGCATCATGAACTACCTCGGGAGGCGGCTGTGGCGCTGTGAAAAAGTCTCCCAACATGAAGATATACGAAGTGATCGATTGACGTAATCGGCCCGATGTTACCCATGATCTTGATGAGAGCGTAATGATATATGCTTCTATGCTCTGTGCGGGCTCTCCTTCGTACAAAAATCATCATACTCTCTATGTTTGATACATGAAGTATGGAATGCTCATCATACGTACCCTCGTGAAATGCATCAGCAAATGGACATGGTACACATAGAGACGCGAGAATCTGCCCTCGCAACTGAAATATCGAATGATGAGTTTCATCAATGGTGCAAACTCATCCTTCAGAAATATGAAAGGAAATACCCTACTCAGCTACCTCATAAACCTAGGTTTGATGTATAGCTCACGATTTCTCTAATACTGACGTTGTTCCATTCCTCTCGAAATTTAGTATGCAAGCTGATGTAAAATCATTAGGTAGCCCGAGAATGAAATCTACTCAGTAAGATTACACGGCCATCATGTAAATGTAGAACAAACAGACGAGCTAGTTCACGATGAAGTTGGGTTTGTGAAATCATCTCACAGAATCGAAAACATGACTGATACCGAAAACAATCCATTGCAAGCGGACATGCCTGCAATTGAGCCAAAGAAGTAGACTCCTCCCTGAGATGTTTACAACCTTTGCCACCTTTGTGAGGCCTCCGTGGCACATTACCCTCTGCTGTGGAATCACTGTCAGACTCCTGCTCATAAACTGAGTCTATCTATGACATGGCTTTGAAAACAAGATATTTGCAATATGGATGCTGATATAGGTGCAGTGAAGGCAATTTTAATGTATGTTCAAAACCCAATAAATGTCACACATTCACCAAAGTATCACAGGAGAACAAAATCATAATGAGGATGGCTCTGTTTTAATGGCATAAAAACTATCATTGTTTTGATCACAAGTAAGTTTGACAAATGAGTACCAAATTCAAATGTATGGTACAACTTTATAATGATGGCCAAAATTTGTCAAAGGAGAAAACAAATATGGGACTGTGTTTTATCAAATGGATAATAGGAACAACATGACAATGACCATAGTGAAACAAATGGCCATGACAGTGGTAATAGAATGATGATGACGACGGCGATAAGATGATAAACTAAGTGTGATGGTATACACAACGTGCTAGGGCATGAAAATCATGAAAACATATATACCAATCATAAAAGTTTTCAAACCCTTCAGAAGACTGTCCATATATATTCAAAATTCTTAAGGAATAAATCTGCATATAAATGTAGGGTTTATACATTTCTCTTCAACCAAGGCTTGTTTCCCAACATTAATAACACCAAAATCATGCTAAAATTTACCGAGCAACCTTTAGAAACCTACTTGCAAGTCGATGGAGCCGATTTGATACGAAACTGGGCGCAAGACAAAAAAAATTTAGCTCTGTCTCTGTATGGGTAGCGCGCCTTATATGGGTAGCACCTGTGTTCTCTGCAAAGGGCTGGGGTGGTTAAGTGGGTAGCGCGCCTCATATGGGTAGCGCCCCTCCTGTATGGGTAGCGCGCACCTCCAAAATCTGTCAACAACTCTGCAAACACGTCTTCGGCCCTCCACTTCACAAATTCGACTTCTGCCTTGCGGATTTCTTGCAAATGATTTTGTTTGCCATGTTTTATATATGAAGAAAATATCTCATCAAATCAGGATTTGATTTCAAATTTGTTTGATAACCCACTTTCATAATGTTTGGCATTTTGACATTTGGTCATTTAATACAATGCTTTTCTTTTGGCTTTTCTGAGTACCTTTCTGAGTTTTGGACTGAAAATACTTGTTTGTCTTTTGCAGGGATGCGGCACTTGGCTTTGGAAAAGATCAGAGGCTTGCACTGAAGCTTCTTATGATGAAATAAATACAATTATTACAAACATGAAATTAGACAATTTCTAGTTCCAAAACAGATTTTTGGACTAGAAATGTCTTCAAATGCTTTTTATGATAAAAATGTAAAATAGAAAAATTGCGAAACCAACCTCATGGCCTGCGGGCTTTATGACATGTATGCAAAGGACCTGAAAACCCTAGACTCTAGGACTAAAGACTCTTTTTAATGAAAACAATCATTAATGACCATGAAAGAAATGACGATGAACTTCAGTGATTTTTGAGGAATTTTTAAAATAGCCCTACAGGTACAAGCATGAGGAAACACAAGACAACTAGACCCCCTCGTCAGTCAATGGCATGCTCCTAGCGAAATGTAACGAAGTGGAACAAGCGAGACACCTAAGAATGAATATGCAAAAAGTGAAATGATCTCTGACGGAGGGCTGTATGGACCGAATCTAACATTGGATCCAATGGGGATGGTGGCTCCATGGAGATGCCAATAATGGCAGATCTCTGGGGGAGTCAGACAGTGCCTTCATCGATTGGGCGATGGAATCATTATTTCAACAAATAAAACAAAATTTTCGAAACATTTATTGACTGCAAACTTGACTGAAAAGCGACTGAAACTTGACCAAAACTAACTCAACTCTAAACTGAAAAGACTGATAAAACTGACTTGACAAACTTCAAACGAACCAACCTCCATCTCCAGAATTATAGCCTTCGCTCCGGGCCCCAGACTGAAGATGAGAGATCAGTACACACTTGCAATAAAACAGAAACAAAATGATATATACAATGATGATGAAATCAGCAGAAAATACTCAGAAGTGGTATCGTTTCAGCAACCGACCATTGATCGGTCCTCCAGGGCAATCATCTCCATTCATTTCCTTGAGAAGAAAGGCGTTTTGACCACGATACGCTGCAATCTTAAAAGGACCCTTCCATAGGTTTTCAAATTTTCCGTGCTTTCCCTTATCTTCATTCTGAGCATCCCATTTCAAAACCACCTCATCCAACTGAAACTTATTTGCTTTTGCCTTTCTGTCGTAGATCTTCTTTATGCGCTCCTGCAACTTGAAAGTATTTTGAAATACCTCCTCCCATGTCTACTGTAAATGAATCATCTGATTAATCCTCCGCTGCATGGGATCTTCCTCGCTACCAGCTTCCTGAAGCAATTTGACCACCGGGACAGCAAGCGAAGTAGGAAAAACCGTGTCTATTCCGTACACCAACTCGAAAGGAGACATGCCAATAGAATTTTTCTGACTTACCCTATCAGCCCATAGTGCATTCACTAATTTCTTGTGCCAGCCCTTTTTGTTGATTTCCAGCAATTTTTTAATGATATTCACCAAGGATTTATTTGAAGATTCCGCCAAGCCATTCCCTTGTGGATGGTAGGCAGTCGAATGTCCCAAGCTGATATTGTACTTATAGCAAAATTCAACCATTCTCTTAGACTTGAAGGCCGCTGCATTATCTGTGATTATTTTACTAGGACACCCAAAACGTGACAGAATATTGTTTTCAAGAAAAGAGATAATTACCGCATCTGTGGCCTGTCGAGTGGGAATCGCCTCGATCCACTTTGTGAAGTAGTCCGTAGCTGTCAATATCCATCTATGTTGTCCGGAAGATGCTGGGTGGATTTCCCCGATGAAATCCAATCCCCACTGCTGGAATGGTGCACTAACTTCAATTGGTTTGAGAGGCAAAGGCTGTAATTTTTGCTTCCCTTCGAAAATTTGACAGTCGTGACAATTCTTAACAGCCTTATATACATCAGAAAACAAAGAAGGCCAATAATACCCTGCCCTTAGAATCTTATTCGCTGTGGTCTTCCAAAAAAAATGGCCTCCGCAGTCACCTCTGTGAAAGTCCTCCAAAACTCTTTTGGCTTCCTCCTCTACCAAACAATTCAACAACACTCCCCCAGGGTCTTTCCAATACAATGCAGAATTCAATATACAAAATTTTGTAGCTCTCAACTTCAATGTTATACTCTTATTTCTAGGCATCCCGGGAGGTGGAGACAAATTCTGAAGCACGTATAAAATGTCAGCATACCAAGGGGAAGAAACAAAAATATCAGATACCTGAACTGACGTACTTTCCTCATCTTCATCGGACATGGAAGCGATCAAATTTATATCTAGAGCATGCAGATTTGTTTCAGCCATAAGCTTGGCGAGTCCTTGTCCTTTGATCAGCTTGGTCGGTTTAATCTCCACATCGTATTCTAACAACGCAGCGATCCACTTACCCCGTCTTCCCTCTGGATCTGCCTGTACCAAAACATCTTTAACCGCTGCGTTAGGAACGTAAGCTATAATGTGGGAATGCAGTATATACACGCGGAAATATTTCAAGGCATTTACAAGCACAAGTGCTTGTTTCTCAATAATGTTGTATTTCAATGCTCCGTCCCTTATAATCCGACTGAAAAAAGCAATGGGCTTCTCAACTCCATCCCTTTTTTGCATTAAAACAACTGCCAATGTGTGCTCAGAAGCAAAAGAAAACAAAATGAAGTCCTGTGTGTAGTCCGGGCTGATTAAGATAGGGGCTGAAGAAAGAGCTATCTTTACCAAATTGAATGATTTCACCGCCTCTTCTGTCCACTTTACCTGACTGTCCTTTTTCAGCATGTTCGTGATTTCTCTAAGATGCTCTGCAAGATTTGGAATGAAACGACGCAGAAAATTCATTTTACCATTAAATGACTGTATTTATTTCTTGTTCCGGGGCTGTTCAATTTGCTATATGGCTTCAACGCGTGCGGGGTCAACTCGAATGCCATCTTTCGATATGATGTGGCCAAGGAGCTTGCCTTCATCCATGGAAAAAAGACTCTTCTTCGGATTCAGCGAAATGCCATATTTTCTGCACTTCTGGAAAACAATTTTCAAATGATATAAATGTTCCTCATCAGAATTTGAAAACACAGTTAAATCATCAAGGTAAACAACCAAAAATACATCTTTCTCGTTGGCAAAAGCCATGTCCATTGCACGCTGAAAGGTGGCGCCTGCATTCTTCAAACCAAACGGCATTTTTGCATAATGAAACGTTCCCCATGGAGTGGTGAACACAATCTTGTCACGATCATCTTCATGCACTAAGATTTGGTTGTATCCTGTGTAGCCGTCGAGTAGTGACATCCTTGATGTTCCAACTACTCGCTGCAAGATATGGTCCATTTTTGGCAGCGGATAATTGTCTTTTAATGATACCTTATTCAAATTTCTGAAATCGATACATAAACGGATCTCACATGTTTTCTTTCTCACGGGCACCAAATTTGATATCCAATCTGAAAATCGGATAGGCACAATGATTCCTGACTTATACAACCTGTTTACCTCTTTTTCAATCGATGGTAGCAGCTTTGGATTGATTCTCCTCAACTTTTGACGGAAAGGCTTCTGATTTGGTTTAATGGGGATGGTATGCTGAATGATATTAGTGTCATATGTTTTTAGATCTGAGTAATCCCATGCAAAAGCATCAGAAAATGAAGACAAAAATTTCACATACTCTGCCTTTACCTTTGGTGACAATGACTTTGATAACTTAACCATCTTGGGATTCTCAGCTGTCCCAATATTTACCTCTTCTACCCCTTTCTCCGTTGGCCTCAATGTCGGTTTGCGGGCTACATCGTCTTGGTCAAACAGTTCTTCCAAAGGAATCAATCCCTTAGGAATGATGTTATCTTTAAGTTGCAGCACTTCCATTTGATTTATTTGTATATCATCATTACCATCATCATGTTTTGTATCTATGGAGGTGTCTTTAAACTTACCCTTATTCTGCAGAAAATCACTAATCTCCTCGTCATCTTGAAAGACTTGCCAACATCGCTGATTGTCTGGAACGGTGGGGCGGTGTTTCACATGAATCTCGAACTTGTTGCTGGAATTCATTGGAATTTTTAAATTGCTTGCTGCCTTAGCAAGTCCATCAGCAACACCATTTTGTATGCGAGGCACACATGTCAAGGTATGATCAGAAAATAACTTCAGAATATCTAAAACTACATTACGGTAAGCCCTCATGCGAGGATGCTTGGCCTGAAACTCACCCTTAACCTGCTTTATCACCAACTCTGAATCACCATAGACTGCAATCCTTTTCGCTTTCATCTTTCTAAGAATCTTAAGGCCAGCAATTAGAGCCTCATATTCCGCTTCATTATTAGAGCAGTCAAATGCTAGCTTGTAGGAACACACTCTCACATTGCTTGGAACCTTATCCGGAGCGGAAAATGGACTACGAATCCAAACACCAATTCCAGCACCGTCACTACCCACTGCGCCATCAAAATCCATGGTCCAAAGACCATCTTCATCGTCCTCTAAATGCTGAAATTGCGCCAGCTCTGTTTTTTCTGTTTACTGCCCATTGTCTTTAGCTGATTGCTCCATAGTAGCTTGTTTTTCTCTTCTTTCTTTTTACAGAACTTCTCTAAAACTCTCAGTGATTTCTGGTATATCTTCCGCCTGAACTAATTGACTATCTATATCATTAAAACTATCAGCAAATAAAACAAACGATTCTAAGTCGGTATGTACATAATTTACAGGATGATTGATTGGCTTCTCCTTGCTGGTTATCATGTATTTCATCTTTTGCTCTCGATATAACTTTCTCATTTGACCAAAGACTGGAATTGTAGCATAGGAAAAATCTAACTGAAGTGTACCTTTCAATTTTGCTCCCCAAGATCTTGAAAGGAGCATTCCAAATCGCGGGGGAATGTCCGCCACAACCACATCCATCAAGACATTCTTCGCTGGAATTTGATCTAAGCTTACAACCAAATCTTTGATGAGTCCTATACACCTCACACGGCTTGAATCAAATGAATACAAATCATGATATTTTCTTGTAATGTCTAGTCCCAACTTTTCCATGATCGCCTTTGGCATCAAATTGTGCGAAGCACCCGAATCGAACATGGCATTGTGTAAAACATATTCATGCAACCTCAAACTGATATAAAAGGGAGGAACATCACTGTCAGGGGACTCACCATCTAATGCAGGCCCGAAAATCAATTCTGGCTGATCATCCTCAACATTTACCGTATCAGACATTGGATCAAAGTTCAGAATTTTGGAGACTTGACCGCAGTAGCTGCTGTTCTTCATGATTTCTGTCAAAGGAATAGATATTTTTAATTTGGAAATTTCATTTTCCAAACTAAATGCTGAAACTTTTTCGACTTCTTTGACCAGAACTTCCTTCTTTTCAGCCTTATCTTTCACTATGTTTGGCTGATTTACCTTTTCTGTTGATGATACTTTACTAGCTGCGGGATCAATTGTCTATTTTCCTTTCTTCTGTGGTATCGGTGAATCTGCCTTTGGTGCTGAAGCTTCTTTTCGTTTCTGAATTGGATTTATGGGCACATCTCAGTTTCTCAATGAGTATTGCTTCTGTTGAGCGGACAAGGCATTCAAATATCCTCTTTGATAATCATCTGACTCTTCCTCTAAATCTGCATCATTTGCTAAAATGAAATCTTCATCTTTCTGTGCAGCTGAACTTTCTCCATATTCTTCATCCTCAGTAATATAAATAGGCAGATCGTCGGGAGTGAAGAAATGATTTTTCTCACCTGCTACATCATCATCGTCGTCTGAATCTTGACTCACAAAATTCTGCAAAAGAGGTGTCTTAATCTGCTGCTGGGCTGCCGGCTCTTGTGGTCTTTGTTCACGCTGCTTTATTCTGAACTGTGGCTGCTGCTGGCCACGATAATTTGGATTCCGAATCTGCGTTTCTGGTTTGTCAAGTGTCATCCTTTTGAACATTTTTTCCATCTCACGAAGCAAGTGCTGTTCGGATGTAGATGTGGAAGGCTCTTCCTTTATAGTCACTCTTTTCTCTGCTTTCAACCGTGCTCTCTTATCGTTCAGATTCGCCTCAACACTAACGGAAATCTTCTGCATATCTTCTAAGGTAGGCGGATCTCTGTCACGTAGCGAATAAGCCATCTCCGGATCAAAACCATCCGGGAATTTAAGAAGAGCTGACTTTTTAGATGGTATTAAGTCATCTGGAATTGCATTATACACTGTATTGAATCTGATGATATAATCCTGAACGGACTCACCAGGATTACGCTTGATGTTTGTGTACTCTGAAGTGATCTGCAGCGGATCTTTTTTCATCTCCCATCGATCTAAAAATTGTGTTTGAAGATCTTGCAATGTATTGATACTTCTGGCCTGTAGAGCTCTGAACCATTTACAAACCTCTCCTCCAAAAGTCTGGGCAAACAATCTCATTGAAACATTTTCTGCATCAATTTCATGCAGGTCCAAAAAGTCTGTCATCCAGACAATATGCTGCTGAGCTGATATACTCTATGGTGTGCCATCAAATATGGGAATCTTGCTTTGGTAATCAGCAGGCATTGGATCTAAATTGGCCGGCAAAGCAAGAGGTGCAAATCTGGCTGCCATGACTCTTGGCGGATTTATAATCTGCTGTCTCGGAGATACAGGAGGACTGGGAGCAGTAGGTGAACGAGGTGTATGCGGTGGAGACGGAGGAGAAACTACTGTTGATTGCTGATCAGAAATCTCAGGTTGAACGGGAATGGTAGGGATAAAGGAAGGTTCAGTGGGAGTCTGTGAACTAGATGCAACTTCGGATGGTCCAAGAGTTTGTGAAGCAGATTCAGTGAATTCGGGAGTGTTGGTAGCCACAATGGAATTTTGCAACTGTCTGTCCAAGTGATATGAAACAAATCTGAATTGCAAATCTTCAAAAAACAATGGATCCGGAACTAATCTTGATAATTCAGTTTCAGAAAAATTTACAAATAAGGATGTTTCAAATCGTTCATCAAAAGGAATTTCGTCAACATATATAATTTTCACAGGACAGGATGCGGATCTAGAAAGCGATCTAGAACTTCCAGAACTCTCTTGACTTTCTCTTTCAGAACTTTCTTGACTTCCTTGTCTTCTAAGAATCCTAGGAATCAGATTTGGATTTTCAAATATCGTTGGTGGATTAGGGTCAGGATTTGACCTAGTATTCCTTCTTGAAGCCAGTGTATTGATCTTCTAGGGATAACTTTCAAGGAACACAATCAATTATCTTCAGCCTATCGACTTCTAGACTCAATCATCCAAAGGTCTAGAACGAACAAGTATACTGGGGTGATTTGCAAATCAAGTGCTGCATTCACAAGCTAACCGGAGATCGACTGAAGCAGCGTTTATCTACTTCCGCTTATGCATGGCAAAAGCGTTTCGAAAGCTACCTGGCGTGACTTCAGACTCCGTCTAAGACTCGTGAAACAAACACATTAACAAGCAAACCATTGAGATTTTATTTTCCCCAGTATGGTCACCACTATGTTAGCGCTCAAATCTACCTTAGGCTGAAATAAGGTAAAACTCAAGGCTACATCAAACCACGCTCAGCCTCATAGCTAGCCCTACGAGGACAGGAGAGGGCTCTCTCCGGGTCTATCTCGGCAAAGGATCTTCAAAGGGGCTGAGATGACTTATAATGAACAATGAATACTAATTTTAGGCTAGTAAAGAGATAGGAATGTTTGATTTTGATTTTTTGGGTTTTTGTTGGATAAATGGGAAAAAACAATTTTGGGTCCGGGGATAAGGCCAGATCTTTGCAGAATTCGAGTTGGGGCGAGGTAGGCAGTAGTCTTGATGCTTTTGATTGAGTATATGGATGGATCAGAAAGACCAAGGAGCTAAAATCTAGGCAGCTAACAACTTGCCTCTAAAAGAGTGGAAACTGATTCATTTACATGATTTTCACTTTTTTGAGAGTGAATCTTCTGGAATAGGTAAAAGTAAGCCAAAGTTACATGCCAACCATCATTTTACATCATGAAAACCCAAAAATTTCATCCACAAGAAAAAGTGGTCCCAACTGGCCGAAATTCTGAGCTGGAAGTTGAAAATTCAGCCAAAAATCTATATATGGAGTACGTAACCTTTGAAAATAATTGTATGGTACTTAGCATACTAGGCGATTTTGGTAACACAAAGCCATCCAAATTAAGCTCATGATAGCTCGTGGGAAAGCCCTAGACGTTGGCTATCCAACCCAAGTAGAATTTCCCAATTTGGAGCTCATTTTCCCCTCCAAAACTTCATTCTCCCAGAAGTACTTCCTGCTGGTGCAAAAGGTGGCCACAAGGTGGTTTTCATGGTGTTTTTGGGCCTTTTGACCATCCAGAACCTGATGAAATGCTTCGAAAATGCCTGAGCATGCATAAATTACCATGAAAAACCCAAAAATGCAAATATTTCCTTCAGCAAGTGTCCCGAACAAAAGTGAGCATATCGACGCGCTACCCGTATAGCGGAAAAATCTGTTTTTGGACCAAAATATTTCAAAATGACAAAAATTTCTCCGAATTTACTCAAATTCGGAGCTAAGACCCTCCATCATGTATCATGGCCAGCTAACGAAGCCTCAGCCAAAATACGGAGTGGATCAGGCCTTTTCCGCCGTTTTAGTGCTTCGCTCAACCTCCTCTTCAGAATCTTCATTCTCGCTTTGCAGACATGCATGTGAGCCCAATAATGACCTTTCATGTGGTGAAGCATGTCTTTCTTTCTATTGGCCTTTGCCAAAAACTTCTCCAGATGAATGTTAATATGCGTGAGTACAGAATCTCAATCGATTGGTGTCATGTCTCCGGGTCTCTTCCGGGCCAATTGTCGATCCTCACGGATTCACCGCAGCTCATAAAGTGTGTGCTCATCCTCTAGCTGTTTGTTGTGCTGCTCCAGGTAGTTTATCACCCACTGAGCCTTCTGCAATTTATCTTTCAACGTGTCATTCTCGTCCCTTTGCTCCTGGATGATCTCCTTCAGTTTCGAGCTAGGAGAGCTCGCATCAACATCAATGATCGTGAAATCCATGTCCCGGCCTCCTGATGGGCCCTCATCATGCATGGGCTTCTTGCCCCTGTCCTGGATCTGTACCTATGCTGAAGAAGAAGGCGAGACCCCTTCCACATCATGTGGAGATAATACTCGCTCTGCTGATGGAGTCGGCAAGACCCCTTCCACCCCGGGTGGAGATAATACTCGTCGTGTAGCTGCAAATAAGGCCCTGTGGCCTCGCTGGTATGTCACATACAATGGAGCACTGATATGCTCAATCTCAGGAATGTCAGGCTGGTGTGAAGGCTCTCCCGCATCATGAACTACCTCGGGAGGCGGCTGTGGCACTGTGAAAAAGTCACGGGAGATGAAATCCTCCCAAGTGATGCCCTGCTGTGTCAACTGATGTACCACTATGATCTTGATCAGAGCGTAATGATATATACTTCTATGTTGTTGTGCTGGGGTCTTCTTCTGTACAAAAATCATCATCCTCTCTATATTGCAATACATGAAGTATGGAATGTTCATCATACGCACCCTCGTGAAGTGCATCAACAAACGGACATGGTACGCAAAGAGACGCGAGAATCTGCCCTCGCAACTGAAATACCGAATGATGAGTTTCATCAGTGGTGCAAACTCATCCTTCAGGAATCTGAAAGGAAAAACTCTGCCCAAGTGCCTCATATACCCAGGTTGATGTATGGCTCATAGTGGAATTTCTCCAACTGCTGACGTTTGTTCCATTCCTCTCCTAAATTTGGTATGCCAGTGGCCTGAGCAATAGTCATTGGTGACAGAATGAAATCTACTCCGACGAGATTTACACGGCCATCATGTAAATGTAGAACAAACAGACGAGCTAGTTCACGATGAAACTGGGTTTGTGAAATCATCTCACAGAATCGAAAACATGACTCATATCGAAAAAAATCCATTGCAAGCAGACATGCCTGCAATTGTGCCAAAGAAGTAGGCTCCTCCCTGAGATGTTTACCACCTTTGCCACCTTTGTGAGGCCTCCGTGGCACATTACCCTCTGCTATGGAATCACTGTCAGACTCATGCTCATAAACTGAGTCTATCTCTGACATGGCTTTGAAAACAAGATATTTGCAATATGGATGCTGATATAGGTGCAGTGAAGGCAAAATTTTAATGTATGTTCAAAACCCAATAAATGTCACACATGTACCCAAGTATCACAGGAAAACAAAATCATAATGAGGATGGCTCTGTTTTAATGGCATAAAAACTATCACTGTTTTGATCACAAGTAAGTTTGACAAATGAGTACCAAATGCAAATGTATGGTACAACTTTATAATGATGGCCAAAATTTGTCAAAGAAGCAAACAAATATGGGACTGTGTTTTATCAAATGGAGAATAGGAACAACATGACAATGACCATAGTGAAATAAATGGCTATGACAGTGGTAATAGAATGATGATGACAGCAGCGATAAGATGATAAACTAAGGGCGTGAGGATGATGTACACAACGTGCTAGGGCATGAGCATATCTACCATTCACAAAAGTTTTCAAACCCTTCACAAGACTGTCCATATATTTTCAAAACCCTTAAGGAATAAATCTGCATATAAATGTAGGGTTTATACATTTCTCTTCAACCAAGGCTTGTTTCCCAACATCAATAACACCACAATCATGCTAAAAATCTACTGAGCAACCTTTAGAAACCTACTTGCAAGTCAATGGAGCCGATTTGATACGAAACTGGGCGTAAGACAAAAAATTTCTGGGCTCTGTCGCTGTCGACAGCGCCCACACCTTCAGCGGAGTAGCCGTGTTAATTAACATTTTGTGGAACTTATGTGGGTAGCGCGCACTCTGTATGGGTAGCGCGCACTCTGTATGGGTAGCGCGCACCTCCAAACACTGTCCACGGCTATGAAAACACGGCTTCGGCCTTCAAGAACACAAATTCGACTTCTGCCTTGCGGATTTCTTGCAAATGATTTTGTTTGCCATGTTTTATATATGAAGAAAATATCTCATCAAATCAGATTTGATTTCAAATTTGTTTAATAACCCACTTTCATAATGTTTGGCATTTTGACATTTGGTCATTTAATACAATGCTTTTCTTTTGGCTTTTCTAAGTGCCTTTCTGAGTTTTGGACTGAAAATACTTGTTTGTATTTTGTAGGGATGTAGCACTTGGCTTTGGAAAAGATCAGAGGCTTGCACTGAAGCTTCTTATAATGAAATAAATACAATTATTACAAACATGAAATTAGACAATTTCTAGTTCCAAAACAAATTTTTGGACTAGAAATGTCTTCAAATGCTTTTGATAATAAAGATATGAAACGAAAACTTTTTGGAACCAACCTCATGGCCTACGGGCTTTTATGACATATAAGCAAAGGACTTGAAAACCCTAGACTCTAGGACTAAAGACTCTTTTTAACGAAACTAATCATTAATGACAATGAATGCAATGACTATGAATTTCAATGATTTTTGAGGAATTTTTAAATAGCCCTGCAGGTACAAGCATGAGGAAACACAAGATGACCAGACCCCCTCGTCAGTCAATGGCATGCTCCTAGCGAAATGCAACGAAGTGGAACAAGCGAGACACCTAAGAATGATATGCAAAAAGCGAAATGATCTCTAACGGAGAGATTCAGAGATAGACTCTAACGAGGACTAGAGGTGTCTATATCATTTCTATTTGATGTAGAAGGATATGTGTCATCTTCGTCTTCATCTGTTGTTTGTTTTTCTTCTTTTGGAGCTGCAGGAGACTCATCAATAACAACATCAATACATTCAACAATCTTCCGAATTCTTTTATTGTAACATTTATATGCTCTACTCCTAGAGGAGTAACCAAGAAGTATTCCTTCATCTGCTCTGGGTTCAAACTTGCCAAGTTTTTCATCATTATTTTTGATAAAACATTTGCTTCCAAAAACTCTAAAATGATTCACAGTGGGAGGATTACCATACCAGAGTTCATATGGAGTTTTATCACTATTTACACGAACATGTGCCTTGTTAAGAATATTTACCGCTGTATGTGCTGCTTCTCCCCAAAATGTGTCAGGTGTTCCGGAATCATCAAGCATAGCTCTAGCCATTTTTTGAACTGTTCTATTCATTCTTTCTGCAACACCATTTTGTTGTGGAGTGCCAGCTACAGAAAACTGTCTTTTTATGCCATGTTGTTCACAAAATTCAAGGAATTCATCTAATGTATATTCTCCTCCTCGATCAGATCTAAGACACTTGATTTTTAGATCTAATTCATTTTCAACCAGTGCTTTGAAGATCTGAAATTTCTCAAATGATTCATCTTTGTGTTTAATCAACCCAATCCAACACATTCTAGAGAAATCATCAATGAATAAGATATAGTATTCTTCACCACGTGGTGAATTTTTCCTCATAGGTCCACATATGTCGGTATGAATGAGTTCAAGAGGCTTACTTGATGATCCTTCCTTGGCATTAAATTGTACTCTGGTTTGCTTGCCGAATTGGCAAGATTTGCATATGATATTTTCAGGTAGAGTAATATTGGGAAGATCACGAACATCTTTAAGTCTGCTTGATTTGTTGATTTGAGAGAAGCTCAGATGCCCCAACCTTCTATGCCATGGCCAATTTTCTGAAGATTTACTCAAGTAACATGTTCTTTGCAGTTCTTCAATACATACAGGTTGCTTGGAGTTCTTTTTCCTTTTATAATTGCTTTACCTGTATCAAGATCACGTACCACACATTCTTTTGAACTAAATACAACTTCAGTTCCTTGATCACACATTTGACTTACACTTAACAGGTTATGCTTTAATCCATCCACATACATGACATTATTAGCTTTCACCTTTTCTTTTAGAAAAATAGACCCTTTTCCCTTAATGACAGCAGGAGTATCATTTCCAAATGTAACATTATTTTCTTTTTCTAGAGCACTATATGCAAGAAGTTTTTTTTTGTCACCTGTCATGTGTTTTGAGCATCCACTATCAATGTACCATTGATTTTCTTCACCTTCTACAAATAAAGCTATGCCAAATTTTCAACCTGTAATTCCTTTTTTTTCCACACTTTGGAGCTTGAAGGAAAATGCTCTTTTGGCTGGACTTTGCTCCTGCATTTAGATTCTTTATGGCCAAAGTTATTGCAATAAGAACATTCAACTTCATTTTGAAGAGGAGAAAATTTGTTATAGGTATTATTGTTTGTTCCAATATCAATTCTTTTCTTTCTTTCTTCTCTTGTCATGATGGTTTTATATGCAATACATTGAACAACTTTATGACCAAAATTGTGACACGAGAAACATTGTCCATTGAAGAGGAAATTTCTGCAATCATGAAATCTTCTACTTGAATTTACCTATGCGTTGGTGTTTCTTTGAAAGGTATTCTTGTTAGTGTTCTTTGAATTGATATGGTCATGCTTTACCTGTGAAGATTCTTTATTCCCTTGCTGAGTGGCAGAATGTTGTATACTAGCTGTAGCTGCTTTTAGATAATTTGGTGCTAAAGTCTGAGAAGATTCTCCGATATATCCAAGACCTGTCTTTATAAAAGGAGAACATTGTACCTTGATAATCTCATCTAAGGTTTCAGATCCTTTAGCAAATCTAAGATTCAAAGTCTTTACTTTCTCAATTTCTTTTCTTAGACTTACTACTTCACATTCTAATTTCCCATTGTGTTTCTCCTTTTCTTCAAGCTGATTTTTCAGAGTTTCTATGGATATTTTACTTTATTCTAAGCATATTTTAGTTTCTTCTAAGCATATTTTGAGTTGATTGAATTCATCAAGAAAATCATTATCCTCTAAAGCATCCATAAAAGTATCTTTTTCTTCTCTAGATTCTTTTTCAAATGCCATGAGAAGTCTAAGATCTTGTTCACATTCTTCCTCACTGTCAGATAACCCATCATTGTCTTCATGAGTATAGTAAATTTTTCTAGTGCTAAACCAGTTTTTATTCCTTCTTGCTACTTCCTTTCCTTTTTCATGTGTTTCTTTGTGAGGACACTTAGCAGCATAATGACCAACTCTTCCACAAGCAAAACATTTGAAAGGAAGCTTACCTCTAAACCGTCCTGTACCAAGTTGGATTTTCTTTACAAAATTTACCTCATCTTCTTCTGAGATATACCCTGATCCTTCTGTCTCTTGTACTTCTTTCCCTTTTGTAGAAGCTCTAAAGACAACTTCTTTGACTTTAGATGGTCCTCCTCTTCTCATTTCATATGCAGTTAGTATGCCATGAAGTTGCACCACAATAAGATTTTGAAGATCCTGCTTTTCTTCAAGAGCAGAAACTTTTGACTCAAATTTTGTCGTTAGTGATCTTAAAACTTTCTCAACCAAAGTAGATTCGGTTATTGTTTCTCCCAGATTTCTCATACGGTTTACAATATCATCAAGATGTAAAAAGAAACTGGCAATGCTCTCCTCATTATGCATTTTTAGATTTTCATATTGAATTCTGAGAGTTTGGAGTTTAGCACTTTTTACCTTTGCATCACCTTCATAACTTAGAATGATTTTGTCCCATATTTCCTTTCCTGTATCCAGCTGCATGACTTTGACAAATTCTGATTCAGTTAGACTTCCTAATAGAGCATTGATCGCTTTTGCATTTGTTTCATAATTCTTTCTTTCCATTGGATCTGTTGGTACTGCGGCTGGATATTGATATCCTCCTTCAACAATAGCCCATACATATGCTCCCAGAGACTGAAGATAGGATCTCATCCTTGTTTTCCAGAAGATTAAATTGTTTCCGTTGAAGAGCGGAGGCCTGATAGATGTTGTTCCATCTTGATTGCTCATCTTGATTGATCTTCCTTCTAGCGGCTAAGCTTTTTCAGAAAGACCTGCTCTGATACCAATTGTTGGGAAAAATACTGAGAGGGGGAGGTGAATCAGTATTTAGAGCTGATTGAAAACTTTTTACTTTTTCTTTGAGCAGATTTCCATACGCGGTTTTTATGAACTGAACTAGCGTATGCACGCGAAAATATAGAAGGAAAATAACGTATACTGATTTATCTTTCAGATTTAGAGAATCAGTCTTTTAAACATATTTATCAGTTATGAATAAGGCTAGATAATCAGAAGTTATGAGCAGTAAACAATAGTATAAAGCATCACACACATGAACACCAATATTTAAGGTGGAAACCCAATTCGGGAGAAAACCACCGCTGTTGTCATCTCTGTCTTCTATCTTTAATATATAGAAAAACTTTTACAACATTGTACTGATGCAGACTTATACCAGTATGCAGGCTTCTACTTGTAGAAGGCTGCAACCTTCTGTCGTTTTCCAGCTACAACTGGAAGGGAGCTCCAACCTCCTGATCTCGTTTACCAGCCTCTCCTGAAAGGGAGCTTCGACCCCCTGATTTCAACACCAGCTTCTACTAGTTGAAAGCTTCTACTTTCATACTGAAGGCTTCAACCCTTAGATCCATTGCAGACCATGTTTCATCAATTTTCATACTGGATCAAAACAACTTCAATACAACCCCTTAACATCAACAACCATACTTTACCCAAAACTTCAATCAGAACAACAATACCACTGTAACCAGAATATCAGAAATAAACCAGACTTCAGAGTAGATAATCAGATACACATTCAACCTTGAACAACCATTAATTCAGATACCATACGCTATTTTTCTTTATGTAACCTGCGTATATACGTGTCTTTCTTCACACCAACCTACATATGCTTCAGTGCATGCTAGTTTTTATATTTTGAAATAATACGCGACTTTTCTTCACATTTTACACGTATACATGCGCTTTTCTTTTCACCAACTAGCGTATGCTTTCTTTCAGAATCTGTTTAGACTCATATTCAGATCTGAAACTTTCAATTCATATAATCTATCAGCAATGCAGAACTGTTTAGATAGTCACTCATCCTTCATCATGTTTTCTCAATCAGTGATTAGATTTGTTCCTTATCAAATCAGCAGCATACTCCATATTCAATCAACCCAGATCTTCAAGTAGACTTGACCAACAGCAGAGAGAAAACAAAAATCACAGAAGTAATATCTGTAAATAAGCTTCAGAACCCCTAACTTCCATACGTGCTTTTTATTAAGCGAACCCGCATATATACGCACTTTTACCGAGACAAACTAGCGTATATATCTGTAAAATATAAACCTGCAGAACATACCAGCTCTATTAACTTACCCAGATTTCTTCAATTTCTTCATTAGACTTGCGCCAGGTCTTCATCATTTCTTTTGCAGATCATCCTAGAGATTCATCATTTCTAGATCTAGAGATCTTGAACCTTCATCATATCCATAGGTGCATCATAAATTCAAATCTATCAATTAGGAACAGAGTTCAACCATGCAGATATTCCTTAGAGGAATTTATTCATCAACCTCTTTGTTGGAAATATGATGCAGAGTGTTGTCCTTGATGGCAACCCACTGAATGAAGATGAAGACATGCAACTGTTGACATGTGTTGTCCTTGATGGCAATCCACCTGATGAAGTATGCTTGACGTAATGGACCTGGTAAATGATGTTTGTTAGCACTATGATGATGAGTGTTGTCCATGAATGGCAACCCACTTGATGAAGATGATGGCAACTTACTTGATGAAGTTGTGCTTGATAGAATATGGTTTGATGAACTAAACCTGATGTATCTACAATAAAGTACAGAAGATAATGAAGAAAGGAATCCAGTATGAGATAAATCTAAGTTGAAAAGAGTATGTCTCTAGGCATACGTGGATTGGCCTAGGGGAAGTCGCGTATGCACGCGGGGAAAAACGTTCAAAGTCGCGTATGGGAAAAAGCGCTCACAATGTGCAAAACCAGGGGTAACCACCATGGTATTGACCCATTGTATTGAGTAATGATTCATCTATGTGACCCCGTCCAGGAATACCATCGGAAGTAATGTGGTTTTGGCTCATGGTATTGTTTTGGCTCATGGTATTGAAAATGGGGCCCTGTGGTATTGAAGGCTCATGGTATTGTTTTGATCATGGTATTGAAAAATGGGCCCGTGGTATTGAATGCTCATGGTATTTCTTTTTGGCTCATGGTATTGAAAAAGGGTAAACCTATATAAGGAGAAGAAATTCATTGTGCAAATCATATGGATGACAGCATCCCTTACTATATCTTGATCTTCTTGGCTTGGGTTCACAAGCACAAGGGGAGACACCTACATGCAACATTTATGGATTCTCTTTTCATGCATTCTTATCCATACTATTTTTTGATGGAGGAGTCCACTTGGGAGGGCATCCTAATGGATGTATATCAGCCTATGGATAGATGCAAAACCCGAGAGATGAAGAGATGGTTGGCACAACCACTTCCCTACTCTGTTGCAGTATGGGAGAATTTTCACTTGAGCCATTTTAGCTCAAAGACCGAAGTACATGATGAGGGAGGTAACTATTTGCTTTATGTTTTGCACTCTCTTATCTTTTTGAGCATCATATCACATCAAGGAGGATCCTTCCTTCTTGCACATTATGTTTTTTTGTACTTATGGTCAATTGCAGCAATTATGATGGCCATCTTATTGGTGGATTGTGGGGGAAAGCCACAGGATTTTCGGTGTGCACCATTGGCACCAAGTTATGTTTTCATGATCTCGTCTTGCAGGATAAATGTGGTAGAAAACAAGTGGCTGAAAGGACACTTGTTGCACTATATATTGAGGCAGGCCAATGATGCCCTGCATTGGTTCCATGTGTGGAGCCATATTTCACCTCCTTGCTCTCATAAGTTTATGCTTCCATATTCTGTTAGTAGAACGTTGGACATGGGAAGCATCATTGGAGGAGTGGCACAAGAGTTGAGGATGCCCATAAGGAGTGTGGTTTCCCATACTTCTCCCATTGCATGTTTCAGAAAAACAAATGGGCCAGCCTTGATTTCCATGTTACACCATTTTCTTTCGAATGGGAGGAGCCATTTGGAGAGCTTGAGCATTTTGGGAGCCACCCCATGGGTGTTGGATTTGATGAGATGGTTTGGGTCTCACTTGAGGATCATTATGTTTCAGCCATATATTAGTAGCAGCCCCATATGTATCATAAAGAGGGAGAGACACATAGGGAGGATGTGTCCTTTAGGGGGGAAGACCTCCACTTTTTTTGCAACACATGCTCTAAGGGGAGTATGGAAGAGGATATGGTCACCATGACAAGATATTTGTTTCTCCATGAGGTGAACCGTATGATTGATGGGATGCCATATGATGATGACTTCCAACTCATCACATATGAGATGATTTAGGCCAACTTGATTTGCAGCGTTGGAGGAGAGATCCTTGGAGATCTAGACTTCATCTTGCCACTTGATGGAAACACTATTGCAGCCTAATTTCATCTTTCACTCCACACTTACCATAAGTGGAGAAGAGAATAGCGTGGGGTAGGCTATGAAGCTTACCATGATCAGATTTTCAGCCCACCTATTCTACATGAGCTCAAGGTGGAGGATGATATCCCGGAGTTGCCTAGTTGGAAGGTGACTCATTTTGCATGGTTGATTGCTTGGGGATGGAGGATACACATGGGGAGAATGTCTCCCAACACATTTCATACTCCATGCCTTGGGAGGACCTCTAAAAAACACTTTTCCACTCTCTTGAGCACCTCACTTTTTCATGATGATGCCTTGGTAGCCAATTTACATGCTGAGGAGAAGCAATGTGGGAGCTTAATTGATGAGATATCATCCTATTTCTTGGAGGATATCATCATACATGGGTGCTGAAGAAGAGGAGAAGAAGAATCAGTCTACCCTTGAACTTGCTTGAGGACAAGCAATCTTTGGGAGGGGAGGACTGTAATGTTCCAAAATTTTCATTAAGTTAATTGAAACATTAATTTTTCTTTCCTTAAAAAAAAAGAATAAAATGGGTAAGGGGGCCCATGAAGAAGCATAATAAGCACTCCAAATGTGCAAAGGAGTCACTTAAGTGGATTATTTTTCATCTCCTAGTGTGAAAAGGGGAAAATGCAAGAAGACTAGGTTCAGTTTGACCAAGTCAAACAGTGCTGCATGGAGGGAGTGAGTCACCAAGTGGGACAACGCAGTTTTCATAGGAGCGATATTATTGGATGAGAGAAACCCTAATGGGTGGGGTCCATGGAAAGGAAGCCTCATCTTGGCATAAAATGGGGAAGGAGAGCCATTGCTCATTATGTTGAAGAATTCGATTTTGTTCTGCTCTCTCCAGTTGTGCAACTGGGATAGCTTTTGCTGCTTAGCACAAGGGAGATTTCTGTTTAGAATTTTCCTCTCCTTCATTGGGAAGATTTGGAGGACCTGTTCTTCTTTCTCCTAACATCCAGGCTTGAGTCCAAGGTAACCATCTTCAACTACGATGTTTTACAACTTGGCAGAAACGTTGAGTTGCTGGGGGTTGCAGTGAGGAATCATTATCACCCACTTCTGGAGCTAGTTTTGCAGAGGAGGAGCTCATTCTTTCTCTGAGAGATCAGTGAGGAAGATCCCAGAGCTTCATTTCATATTTTTTCATTGGGCCATATGTTTCATCTCATTCACAGCACAGTCTCTTCTCCATATTGTGTTATTTTCAGTGGGCACTTGTATGAGGGGTTCACACTGTGGATTGGAGGGTGTAATCTTCAGTGAAGGGAGCAGCCTTTCACTTTGAAGATAAGTGGAGGAGGTTTCTAAATCATTTGCAGCATTTCCTAACTTTTCCCTTTTTTTATTGTTATTGAGTTGCTGCTGCTACCCAGCAACTCCGACATTTTTCCATTTAGTGTATTTTGGGCCAATCCCTTGGAGGATTGTGGTAGTATTGTTTTCTGGGGTTGAGATCTTGCTCCCCCATTTTATTTGAGCCTATTATTGCTATATAATTGTATTTATATCAGTTTTCAGTCATTCCCCACCATTCACTGCGCAGTCATAGCTTGCTGTTGGGTTGTGTAGATGTGTACTTTCATTTTGTAGGTACATTTATCTTGAGGCTGATTTGGCCTAACTTGAGAGGTCTTTCCTCAAGTTATTGTATATCTATTGATGCTGCACATAATATAATGGCTATGAACTCTTCTTGCACCATATGTATTGATATTTCACTGGTGCTACTTATTGAAGTTCATGTATTGCTGTAGCTTTCCATTTGGAGCATTGTTTGAGATACATAGGATTGGAGGATCTGAATAACCCATAGGGTTATTTATTTGAGATAATATTCTAGAAGAGTAATGTATGAAGGGTAAACAAAGGGATCCAAGTCCCCTTTCATCTTATTCTTGCATTGGCTTCCCTATACAACGTCCTAGAGAACCCTATCCTAGCAAATCTTAAAAAAGGATCATTACAATTCTTGTGTTATGATCTGTGTTGAAGTGCTTATTTTCCTGTAATTTTTCATTCTATAGTTTCACATATTGTTTTCTTTCTTTACTGTGGATAAGAATTTTTTGTGTAGGATTTACCATAGGGTACCCTTCTCAGTCTTGAAACAGTAATTTATGTTTTCCTCCGAGATTTGAATGCAGAATTCAGAGATGTTCTGCTTTGCATTCACATTGAACCTTAATATCCTCCACCTTTCTATTTCCACAAGCTATAAAGATCCATTGGCAAGAATAGTGTGCCTATTTACACATGATTTCGGTTATTCATCCATTTGAATCTGTTTACACTTGCTTGAATCCATAACCCAATGACCCTCTTATGTTTCGTCAACCATAAACTTTCAAAGAAACCCCTATGCACTAATGTCTAGTGTAAAATTTCCCTATCAAAAAAGCTATATCTAACAGAGAGATCCCTTTCTAGGTCTAGGAGGGCTAGATCCTAGTCCTAAAACTGTTTTGATGTTGGTCCTCCGACATTCTGTCTTTAGCCTTCGGAATTACTGGGTGCTAACAAGGGGGAGGTTACAACCAATGATCGATTTGATGCCACTAGCTCCAGCTTCATCCCAACCTCATCACATCCAACATCACAATAACATCATATTAGTACTTTCTCTCTCTCAAATGAGAATCCAACAGCAATTCTTTACAAAAATTCTTCCTTCCCTAGAACTAGTATATGTGCTCAATTTATAGGGAAACTGATGGTAGTTTCTCAATGAATGACTTTCTAATAATAGGAAATACATGTTCCCAAGTTCAGAGGTGTTATTTGGACACTTGTATTCAAATTTTGACACATATGGACTCTTCTAGAAGGCACTAGCCATGTGGAGATTCCCGGAACAATGAGAATTCCACTCCCAGGTGACCAACGCACTCTTGAATGGAGGATGCTACATATGCAACACAGTTATTCTCTTTAGAGGCAATGTTGGTGAGTTCATAAGTGATATAACATATACTTCAAACCTTGGAAATATCACAATAGAAGCCATGAAGAATTGTTCTTATCTTAGGGAATATAGCAACTAAAATGTAAGTGGATGATACACCCTATTTCATTGGTCATGGGAATGATGTCCAGTTTGACCAGGTCATGGGGGATGATGCCCAAATTGACCTATCACAACTGCCCCCTAAAGCATGAAGTCAAATAATAATAATATTTTTGAATGAGATGCTTTACGATGTGATGTGTTGGAACTCAAGCAGAGTTGCGACCTGCATCAATATTACAATACATTACATCATGATATGTTTATCTTGACCATGAATTGCTGAGGGAGGCATTCCCATGCTCAGAAAATAAACTATCTAATAACATGTACATAATGCAAAAAGTTTTCCACATTGGAATGTTTCCCAATACAGACATGCCTACAGATATAGGCCCATGTTCAGATGACGAACTGTATGTAAGGTCACTGTACAGGCGATGTGTACAACAATCCTAAAATTGCAGCTTGGATGGATGAAACTAGATCTGGGGTCTTCTTATATCATTCACTCGATCATTCTGGTACAAGTATAGCCATGAAAATATATGATTTGTAGTCAAACATGGTAAGACATTATTTGATTACCAGCCAATGATGTGAGTTGTTAAAAAATGAGAGAGAACCACCATTGATGTTAATGGCTCTCAAGATACTGTAGTACATTTTGCAAGGCGTGAATAGATGATTTGAAGTCGAACGCCAAAAAAATTCTTTCGATCAAAGGTCTGGAAGCAAGGATCTTGTCAATGATATAACAAGCCTCATGGTACTAGAAGATGATGTTTCTAAGTAAAATTCCTGGATGATGATTTGATGTCGACAAGAAGCCAATTTATCACGAAACGAGAGTTACTGATTTTAGAGACAAAATATGACTTGATATAGCAATGTTCAGGGATGAATATCATGAAAATGAAGGTTTATGAGTATTGCAAAAGGATTAGTATTCACTGGATGACTTCTCTTGAAGATATCAACGACACTGAGATGAGTTGGCAGCATTGACCCAAAACTGAAGTGAAGGTACGATGAACCATAGGTATGAATGAATTGTCAGGAAGATTACCCAACCGAAATAGTCACAATGATGCAGTGAAGTGTCATGTTCAAGAGTGACCTGCTATCGTAAAAAAATTTGTTCACTTTCCCAAATTTTCCTCAGTCATTTGTTGACCAGTACCTCTTTATTTTTTAACAAGCTTGAGGAGGATAACATATGCTTGATCTATAATTCAACCCTTCAGGAAAATATGCATCGCTATTTAATAATTTAATGAGTCTAGCGATAAATAAAATTTGATTCTTTCCATGATCGACAAGCTCGTTGCTATTTTATGTTTTAACGAGCCTAACGAAAGTGACAACCCAATCCTTTTTCATATTTAGAGAGTTTGAAAAAGATGACAAAAGAAAAATAAATAAGTCATTTTTCATAAATTTATCGCTCAGATCTGAAAAAGTGTAAAATAATATCTGAGAGAACCTCCTAGCCATGTTCGACTAAGGCTTTCCTTTTTCGTAAATAATCTATCTCAGTCTGGAAAAGGGTTAAACTTATACTGAGTAGATGTCATTTCATTTATTTGTACGAGCTCGAAAAGATAAGTGCTCGACAATCTTTTCACATTATCGGAGTTTGAAAAGAGCTAAAACAAGACTCAAGGGGTTCCTTTTTCACTATTATCGAAGCTCGAAAAAGAGATAAAAGTGCGCTTCAAGTCATTTTTCATTTTTATCAAAGCTCGAAAAATAAGGATAAAAGTATGCTTTGTGGTAAAATAATTCTTGAAATAAGTGTGCACGAATAATCTGCTATGTCAGCTGTAAAATTGTTTAGAAAAACATCAAATGGATTAAAAATACATGTTTCATGATAAAAAATGAATAAAAACTATATTCAGAACAATAAATATGATTTGCAAATAATCAAATGACTAATTAAAAGAGTTTTATTGTTCATTTTTACCATTTGAAAATTACCATTTTCATTTTGGAGCTCTAAACCTGTTTTTTCCCCTGAACTTCAATTGTTGATTGTGATCGATTATTTGGATGTGTTTCCTCTCCATTTGATCCAGGTTTGTGCTATCAACTTCCTCTTTCCTTAGTAGTCTTTTTTTTCATTTCATTGCAATTTTTTAGGGATTTTGGCCCCTTAGGGTAAATTTATTTTTCAAACATGGAAACGCACCCTTGAATGTCGAAAGGTAGGTTACAGTGCACTAGAATTGAAGGCCAGGTGCACTTGCAATGCACTGTCCCTTGACTAGGGGTGCATTGGACGCAATTCACATTTTTTTTCTTTGTAGTGTGCCAAATTTTTTCCTGATTTTTTGAATGAAATGGGTCCTTATGAGTATTATGATTGTGTTTTAGGGATTCAACAGACAAAAATGACAATTAATTGGAGGGAAATAGAACATGAGGAACAAAACATGATTTCCCTAAATGATCCGGGTACTGTAAGAGCCCTTAGATATTGTGGGTTGCTGAAGTACTTCAGACTATTGGGTATGAGGCAAAAAATGGAACTATTGGAGTTCCTTGTTCATTCATGGGATCCAACAATTGAGTAATTTCATATTGGGGAAAAAGTGGTCCCAATTTTAGTGGAGGATATCTATTTTCTCATAGAATTGTCGAGGAGAGGCCTACCCATTTCTCTTTCAGGGTATGCTCTTGGAGGAGAGACAATGAGAGATTATATATTGCAACATTGCAATCCAGGGGTAGAACCTAGCAAGGATGGGAAAATAAACATCCGTGATGCTCATGATTTTCCATTGAGAACCTTATTATTCATGATCACAAATCTTGATGGTACTGCTACACTACACGTAGCAAACAGATCTTACATGAAGTATGCACTAGAGTTCTTGGAACCAACAATTTTCAATTGGTTGAAGCTGTACTCGCTCAAATGAAAGAATAATTGAGTAAGGCAAAGGGAGGAAGGAAGAAAAATTTCAACTATGGTTCGATCCTCATTTCTTTTGCCTTAGAGCGGATTCCACTGATGCAACCTCAACATGTGACGTTGGGTATATCTAACCCTAGAGATCCAAGAATGCAGAGATGGGTAGAACTGATGGCTAGAAATGTTGGTCAATCGACCATCGTGTTCTCGACTTCATTCTTCACCTGGTTTAGACAACAAATTATTGCCATCAATGACTATGCATATGCAAGCGTTGACTTCCGAGGAGATCCAGATTTAGTTTTACTAGAAGGCACTCAATGGGGTGAAATTGGTAAGAATGTTTTGGCCATGTTTTTTGATTTTTCTAAGGTTTATATATGTTTTTTTATTTTGATGTTTTCCCAAGACTAAACTAAAGTTTTTATGTATGAAAATGTAGGTTGAGTTCGACTAGTGGGACAACCAGAGCAAGGAGCGGATGAGCCAACAGAGAGGGATGTCGGGAGAGTAGTTTTCACGATTTGGATATGGTTGAGACCCTTGCTAAGCTTCGGCAACACATACATGGGTTGATCTTCAAGATTCTGAATTTCTGGATCGAAGAGTTACCCATGCGACTGCAATGCCATACTATTGGTGTTCCTAACATTTGGTTCCAAAGATTCATCATTAGCATACCCAACGAATGGTTCCAAAGATTCGTAAATCTGCGATGAAATATAAAGAAAATTAATAAATTCAATAAAGTATAGAAAAAAAAAACTAAGATAGTAAATGAAAATCAATAGCATATATACAATATAATGCAACAGTTTACTACAATCATGTTTAAGCATAGTAACATTTTAGATACAACCCATTTCTGGGCTGTGCCAATGAAATTCCATCGTAATCTACCAACTTGTAGGCACCCTTAGCAAGAACTTTTTTGAAAATATAGGGGCCATGCGAGGCTAGACATGCTTGTTGTATTGCGCATTTATACATCTCTTATGTGATCCGTTGGCCAATTGGGCTTCATGACGCATTTCATCAAGATGGATGAGGTTAAAAAGACGCGCTTATTCAGTAGGGGTGTCAGGTAACAAGTCAATTGCAAGTTTTAACGATGATATTTCACATTGGATTGGAAAGATAACTTCCAGACTATACACCAATTGAAAGGGGGTAAATATGGTTGTGTTTCTCACCGAGGTTCGGTACGCCCAAAAAGCCGAGTACAAGATTAAATTCCAGTTTTGTTTATGAAATCCTATCATTCGTTGAATATTTATTTAAGAATCTTGTTAATATACTCAACTTGTCCATTTTATTGTGGACAATAAGGAGCAGAACTGTCATGGGATAGTCCTTATCTGGCAGTCAAATCATTCATCATATGATTGCAAAAATGCGAACCATGATCTATTACTATAGCTTGTGGAACCCCAAACCATGAAATGACATGATTAAAGAAAAAATATGTAGTTGTTTTTCCTATGTTGTTGAATGTAGGCATCGCTTCAACCCACTTGGTAAAATAGTCTACTGCGACAATAATATAACCATGCACCCCAGATGAACGAGGGTTATAGGTCATGAAGTCAATGCCCCATTTTGAAAATGGTCCCACAGAGACAACAAGATGCATTGGAGCTGGAATTTTGCATATTTTATGATCAAATATCTGGCACACATGACAACCTCTAACTGCGAGGATGCAGTTGCGAAATATGGTAGGAAAAAATTAGCTGGCGTAGAGTATCTTCTGCGTGGTAGCGTATCTAGACAAGTGTCCACCACAAGCCCTAGGATGAAAATCATTTAAAACCTTTTCGGCCTCCTCATCAGTGAGGCACCTCGTTAAAATTGAATCGACACCATGACTGTAATATCCCAAAAGGGAAAATGTAGTAATACTGGAACATAATATGATAACTGCAACTAAGTAAACAATAAATCTAAATACACATCAGAATATATAGAGAAGATGAGCCTTTTTATTATATGGAGAGGATTCAGTTACACAATGTACAAAAGATGAGTGGATCTAGCCAAAGAGATGGCCTAGAATCACCTTGCAATGATGCTACAACTAGCACTGTGTAACTGGTGAGCTTACAGGAAGAAATAATACATTGTCCCTTTTTCTGTTGATGTACATGAAGTTGCTACAAAGGAAATGTAGATATGGATCTCAAGAGCTCTGATGATGCTAATATTCAAGATCTGTCCAATGTGATGGGAACCCAAGATAACCCAGAAAGGATTTTCTAGATCTACAACTTTGGAAAATCACCTTCCTAGGGTTTGATCCTTTGACTACTGGGTTATACAGATATGAAGCTATATCTGGTCCAAATATGGTTGCAATATGTTCTACAAATAGATCTGAGCTTTGAGGGCTAATCCCTCCTTCAGATCTACAAGCTAGGAGCTTGAGATCTTGTCTCCTCTTCTTCCTCCTTCAAGTTGCAACAACTGAATATGCAGCTGCTATAGAAACTGCCCTGTACAAGAGGGAGAGGCTCTTGCCTGCTGAAATATGTTGCAATGAAATCCAGGCTAATAGAATTGGTGATGGAAAGGTGAGGGGATGAACCCTCACAAGATTACTAGCTAAAATACTAGTAACTTCCTTCCTCCTTTGGATCTGTAATGATGGACTGCACAATCCTTGATGGGACTGCAACTGATATGAGGTCAATAATTTTTTTCTTGATTCCAGATCTAAAATGAAGCCCTAGGAATGCTGCTCTTAAAGCCCAAGGTGATAGGAATAATCCTACACTAGTTCTCCAGCTAAAATACTAAAGACAACCTTCACCTCCAAACTGATCTTCAGAAATTGCGTAATTCCTGAAGGTAGATGTTCTGTAGAGAATGGAAATGATATGTGGCACCAATTTATGATGAATAATGAAGTACAACCCTCTTCCAAGAGCTACTCAATGAAAGAGTGGGATTCCCGACTAGGAACAAATAGTGCTAAACAACACTTGCAATCTTAGCTAAACATCCAAAGAAAGCATGGAATGTCAACTGACAATTCTAGATCTAAACAAACCCTTACATGAATAATCAAAAGAATCCTTCATTTTTTCCTTCATCTCCTTTATATAGTTTATGAGCCTTCTCATGCCTTGGTCCACCTCTAAACTGCGCTACTCATGTGGAAAAAATCCTCCAAGTTTGACTGCGCCATCTCTCCAAGTCCTCCATCATGTCTAGATGCAATGTACACCCTCTCCATAATCTGTGCATTAATTTCACTACTTCTTCCATCAATTCATCATGAATGCTCTATGATATTTCATTAGATTCCTTCCATGATCTTAGTTGGCTGCTTCATCCTCCCTGATCTATCTCATTAATGAGACATGATCTCCACTCCATTCACATTAGTAGTTGCTCCACTACCCCATTATGCATATCTAGGCTTAATTAATCCACATTCACACATAAAAAGTGGATATTTATTCATCTTGAGGATTATGGTTCCCTCCACCCTTTTATTTACTTAATTCATTAAGAAAATTAAGAACTCTAATATTCCAAATATCATGTGAAAATTTGGGAATATTACAGTCCTCCCTGGAAAAATGTTGCTTGTCCTTAAGCAACTGCAAAAGTAGATGCAAAAATCCATCTATTCCCCTCCAAATGGCATCCACATAAGGAAGGCCTCCTCCATTTGTTGCAATGTTTCATGCAAGTTTGGTTCCAAATTTGTCTCTCAAGAATGTGTAGGATGACCTCCAACTGTAGGGTTAGATGTCCTCCTTCTACCATGAAGTACCAAGTGACAACCATATGATGTACAACATCATCATCAATACATGACATACATAAATTAAAGTGGTTATTTCCACAAAGGAAAATCTCCATCTCACAATACATCTCTTCATCCCATGTTTCATGAAGTACATTGAGCATTTTCATGCCCTCACTTCTAGCCCTGTTGGCCTTGTTGGTTCCAAGCATCATTCCAACATTATGCAAAAGAAGAAATAGAGACATATGGGTAGACCAAAGTGTCAAACCATATTCTCCCAATAGTAACCACCAGAGTAAGGCCATTTTTTTCCATCCTCCATCTTCCCCATGCAAGATGGATAAGCCAAACTCCCCCAAAAACAACCAAAGCAACAAGAGATCTTGCTGCCTTTTCATATCATCATGTGAATCATGGAGCAAAAAAAACATACTGAAGGACATATGGAATGTCATATTATCCCAATACAAAGAAACTCCATTATCACACATCATGAGAGTATTATGCCATATTAAAAACAATACAAAACACATAAACATGGGAGATGTCATGTGATGGCCAAACTCTCTCAAGGGTAACCAAAGTGAACATGCATTCTTTTTCTACATTCTATCAGTGATGCACAAGGCATGATTCAGAAAAATATTAGCTATTAGGTGTTAACCATACTCACCTAAGAGAAACCAGCGTAGCCATGCCTCCTTCTTCATTACATGAGTGTTCTCAAGGCATGGATGAAAGAATTAGGAGCCTTTGGGTGGTAACCAAACTCACCCAAGAGAAACCAACTTAACCAAGCTTCTTGCTGGCCCATGTCATATATCTGCAAGTGGTCATGCAACCCATTTCTTATCATCCTCACCCACTCATCCCCATGTGGATGATAAATGATGTACTGCATAAGCATGGCATCCTCCCTTTGTAGAATACCATCCTCCCCAAACTGATGAGGAAATTTGCACTCCATGAAATGTTGAAGTGCACCTCCAATGAGATCTCTTAATGAGATATTCTTCTCATCAATGGCCTTCCAAAACCAGTGAGGTTATATATTTGCTGTAGGTAGAAGTTTCTATTTGAGCTGTGAGATTCTCATTGAGAAAGTGTCATCTAGAAAGGGGAAAAGGTTCCTCATCTCAAGATGTTTACCATCTATCATCTTAACCTCCATTGCTTGATGAGTGAATCTACCTTCAGAATGCTCCAAGAATAATGGGGCCCCTTCATTATCACTACTACTAAGTGACAACGTTTTAGATCTGCATGGTAATAAATGTGTTGTCTCACAACAAGGGATAATGCTGATCTCATAACCAGTCATTGTACATAGGATCATGCTCATCCCATTTTTCGAAACTATATAGTTCAACTCAAAGGGTTGAATGTAGTCCATCAATGACAAAGTAGGATCATTTTTCATTTCCTCCTTGATTAGATCAAGGGTCCTCTGTGTTGTGATATGTTGTTGCTTCAAATCAGCTGTTTTTCTAATCCTTGGTCATGCAATGTCCCTGATGGCATGTCCCCATAAGTCTCAACAAGATCTACTGAAACAATAGGTGATGAAAGTGCATGCATACCTTGGATCAACGGATGTGTTCGAATCTCTTGCAAGGACACAAGAGTTCCTCCAACTAGGACAATGGTGTCTCCAACTACTGGTAAGAGTGATGACTGCTCTTCTACCAATGTACTAGCGCTGGAATATTCCTCCTCTTCCTCATGCATCTCTTGAATCATGAATGGGACTCTATGTGTTAAGAGCTCAAGGCTATATTGCAAATTTGCACGTGTCTCTTCTCTGAATGTAAGTACTTCTGCAGCTGGTGGTGAATTTAGTGACCCCTTGTCCAGAGTGACAAGAATGACATCCTCCCTTGTTTCCTTAGGAAATGTCTCTTTGTGACACATCTCTGGTTTTGTCACATCAAACTTCCTTCTCAAATTTTGAAAGAAATATGAATACTTAGTCACCTTTTCATGCTCCATGCGACTAAACCACCAATCATTGGCTTCACCATAAAGATGAAGTGCTGCAATCTGAACAACCTATCCTTCAGCTATAGGATGTAGCCTGAAGAATGCATCTAACTCTTTCCTCCAAGACTTAACAGTGCTTGAGGAAGATCCATCAAATTTAGGAAAATAGAATCTATTGTGCCTCTTCCTTATATTGCTTCTATAGGATCTTATTTCTTCTTTGAGTTTGAAAAATTCTTGGAGCGTTAGACTCTCTTTGAAGGCTTTAGACTGTGCTTAGTACTCTTCAAGATATAGATTGAGAGTCTCATGAGTCTCAGGTTATCTTCTTTCTTCATTTATATACCTCGCACCTTCTTCAAAGAAAGTGGGTATAGTAGATCTATGAGGACATCTGTGATTCTCCGGTCTTCTTTTCTACTGATAGGAAGTGCTTGGATCTTCCTTATCAAATCTTCTTCTTGGATCCTCCTTTTGCCTTTCCCTCTTCATTTGATTTACCTTCTTGGAGAGATATTGCATGGATCTAAAGAGAGGAGTTTCAAAGCTACAATCCTCCTTCATGATAGATCTCATATATCTTCTTCTTCTTTTGATGCAAAAGATGAAGTGTCCACAAGCTGAGCCAAAGATCATGCTCTGCTACCATTGTAATATCCCAAAAGGGAAAATGCAGTAATACTGGAACACAATATAAGAACTGAAACTAAGTAAACAATACATATAAAGAAACATTAGAATATATAGAGAATCTGAGCCTTTTTATTATATGGAGATGATTTATTTACACAATGTACAAAATATGAGTGGATCTAGCCAAAGAGATGGCCTAGAATCACCCTGCAATGATGCTATAAGTAGCACTGTGTAACTAGTGAGATTACAGGAAGCAGTACTGCATTGTCCCTTTTTTTGCTGATGTACATGAAGCTGGTACAAAGAAAATTCATATCTATGGAGCTCAAGAGCTCTGATGATGCCAATATTCAAGATTTGGCCAATGTGATGGGAACCCAAGATAACCTAGAAAGGATTTTCCAGATCTACAACTTTTGAAAATCACCCTCCTAGGGTTTGATCCTTTGACGACTGGGTTATACAGATTTGAAGCTAGATGTGATCCAAAGATGGTTGCAATATGTTCTAAAAACATATCTGAGCTTTGAGGGTTGATCCCTCCTTCAAATCTACAAGCTAGGAGCTTGAGATCTTGTCTCCTCTTCTTCCTCCTTCAAGTTGCAACAAATGAATATGCAGCTGCTAAAGAAATTGCATTGTACAAGAGGGAGAGGCTATATTCCTACTGAAATATGTTGCAATGAATTCTAGGATGATGGAATTGGTGATAGCAAGGTGAGGGGATGATCCCTCATAGGCTTACTAGCTAAAATACTAGTAACTTCCTTCCTCCTTTGGATCTGCAATGATCGACTGCGCAATCCTTGATGGGACTACTCTTGATAGGAGGTAAATAATTTTTTTCCTGATGCCAGATCTAAAATGAAGCCCTAGTAATGCTTCTCTTCAAGCCCAGGGGGATAGGAATAGTCCTACACCGGTTCTCCAGCTGAAATACTGAAGACAACCTCCACCTCCAAACTGATCTTCAGAAATCGTGTAATTCTTGAAGGTAGATGTTTTGCAGATAATGGAAATGATATGTGGCACAAATTCCTGATGATGAATGAAGCACAACCCTCTTCCAAGAGCAACTCAATGAAAGAGGTGGGATTCCCGACCAGGAACACCCAGTGCTAAACAACACTTGCAATCTTAGCTAAACAACCGAAGAAAGCATGGAATGTCAACTAAAAATTCCAGATCTAAATAGACCCTTACATGAATAATCAAAAGCATCCTCCATTGTTACATTCATCTCATTTATATAGTTTATGAGCCTTCCCATGCCTTGGCCAACCTCTAAACTACGCTGTTCATATGGACATAATCCTCCAAGTTTGACTGCGTTGTATTTCCAAGTCCTCCATCATGTCTAGATGCAATGTGTTAGTCATCAGTGTTTTTTCTATTTTGTAGACGACTAAATACTTGTCCTATATTTCTAAAAGAAGATTCATGAATATTGTGAGTTTTATAAATCTCACTGCTTTCATCATCCTTAAAAAAAAAATTTCACTATTCTACTACTCTACCATTCCCTGGTTATCTTACCACTCCTAGAAGACCCCTCATGGGCTCATACCACTCATCTTTGTCCCATTTTCACACCCATAACCTCGGTACTCTGTTTTTCCTATGCTTAACCCTTCCACTTTCCATCTAAGATTTCCAAACACCTACCCTTTCTCATGTTCATCAAATGCCTCAAGCATTAATGGTCTTAAACTGTCTCTGTAGGCTCTTTAGATAAATCAAGTACATTGGATTTTGGATCTTCAATACAAAAATCTATCAAAAAACTCTATTTTTCATACTTGAAGACCTTAAGTCAAGATTTTAGTCAAAGACCAAGTCCAAGAGGCTTCCACTAGGTCACTAGGGTTTTCATAGGTTGTAGGGGTATCTTTGGTATTCTAAATCATTGTTTTTCATGTGATAGAAGATGAATTAAATGTGAAAGAAGATCATGTACCTGTTTTTCCAAGTCAGATCAAGAAAAATTTAAGGAGGATTGCTTTTCCAAGGAAAAAATTCTACAAAAGGAAGGCTATCCATTTTGACATTTCTGCAGGGGCGTCAAGGTGGCTATCAGTAGAAAATTAGGTAAGGTAAGAGGCCTTCTTTTCATTAAAGGATATACACAAGAAAATGGAGGAGGAAGCATCCCATGTTCAAGGAAAATCGAGGTTTCTAGACAATGGTTGGGCCAGTACTATGCCGAGCAAAGATCAATGCATCAAATCAGAAGGAAAGAGGCATGCTAGCATAATCAGGCATGATTTGAAGATTTTTAGAAATCATGAATGGAAAAGGAAAAAAGGTGAGGTGAACTAAACATAAATGAATGAAATAGAAAGGGATATAGAGAAATTAGAAGACAAAACTAATGATTTTTCTCTAGCACCCCTAAAACCTAGGGTTTTGGTAAGATAATCAAAGAAGGTAAAAGGCAAGTTTGGACTCCATGATAGCAGCAAAAGCTTCATGAGGATATCACTGCCTGCAAACATTCCAAACTCATTTGAAGGCGTCTGTCATGATGACGATGGTCAAAAGAAAGTGAAATACATATGATAGACCTCCATCATAATAGCAGTAGGAGATTTGAAGAGGCTCTTAAAGGTGACTTCTAGGGTTTGTCAAGGTAAAGTTTTTCACTACCCCAAAGGGAAAGCATGAAAGAGTATCGATGTAAGGAAGGTCAAAGCCTTCATTTTCAATCATTTTCCCTCAAAATGATCAGAGGAATCAAAGCACAAGGTTGAGGTTCAAGACAAAATTCCAAACTGATCATGAGGTCACTGTTATGAAAGTGTCAGACTCTAAGAAGCATCAGACAGAGTTAAATCATTATGTCATGGCACCTGCAACAAATCAAAAGTGGCCAAAAGAGAGTTAGCATACAAGATAACGAAATTTGTGATGCTTGTCAAAGATAGAATTAGCATGCCTAAGGATCAAATAAAAAGGATGAAAACAGGTTTCTCACTCACCTCTCAAAACAAAGGCAACTTGATCTCCTAGGTAAGAACAAAGAGGTTTTGAAGAGGCTACCACCATGCAAGTGCTTAAGGTTGTCAAAGAGTTTTCAACATGTCTCAAGGATTAGAGGAAAGAAAATTATTTCAAGGTTTCATGGCACTTATTGACTGAAACGTGATTGGAAGACCTAAATAGACCAAAACACAACAAATCATGTAGATCATGCAAACATCTGCAAAATAAGTGCTGAAGGCATCAACAGGCCAGAGGGAGTCAAAATCCATCATATCAGCTACCTGAAGAGCAGCAAAGAGAAATGGTATATAAAGACCATTTTTACTCTCCTCTCATCGCATTATGCATATGTAAAGGAGTGAAAATCTTCAAGGAGAAATTTTTTGAGTTTTTAGTCAGTTTCTGGGCCAAGTCACCTAGTGCTACGCTTAGGAGCCATCGCTATGCCTAGGGAACCCGGTGCTACATGTAGAGAAGAAAAAGCAGTGTAAATTTACACTGCGCTATGCCTAGAGCAGAGCGCGTTGCACTTATAGCCGGGCGCTACCCATTCGCCCAGCAGAAGGATTGACAGGCACAGGGAGGCACGACAAGCCTACACCCGGGCAGCGCTATGCCCAGGAGGACCCAACTCGCCCAATGCTGCGCTTAAAGGAGCCCAAATCACCCAGTTCTATGCCTAAGGGACCCGACAGGCCCATCTCTACCCGGCGTTGTGCCCAGGAACCTGACAAGCCTGCAGGCGGGAAACACTGTGCCCAAGAGCACTCGACTCACCCAGATTTTTGTCCGGCACTGTGCCTAGGAAAAAAAGGCCTCTTTTGCTTGCAAAATTTCCAAATTAATGAAAAATACCCCTCCAGCCTACTTCAAAAATCCTGCAAAAGAGTAAAAAAACTGGTAAGTGGACATTTTTACCCTCCTCCAAGTGGTTTTATTGTTTTCATGATTGAATAAATTGGTCACAAACCTAAAGAATAGAAGCTTTATTTCATCTTGGCGAAGCTCTTTTTTGACCTCCAAAAAACAAATTGTCAGTTGGGGGAAGTGTGAATTAGGGTAGCTGTAGTCAGTTCAAGTTGAGCCCTCCTTCAAGCCCAAAACAAATTAGTCATAAACCCACCTCCATCTCACTTGTTTACAAGAGCTTCCCTCACCATCATTTCATTTTCACTCCTCCTACCTTAGTTTCACAAGTAAGCCTGAGTTTGTCTAAAAAACCCCTAGTCACCATGTCAGGAGAAGAAGGAAGTATGAGCAGTGAAGGAGGCCAAGTGCCTATGAGGCCAAAGCACAAGGGTGGGAAGGTTAACAAATTTGAGCCCCAAGACACAATGGGGATTACTTCCTCCCTCATGATTTTCACATGCTTTCAAAATGTGGGGTGCTTTCGGTTTTGTGAAAAGGTCAAACAAGTGCAAAGTCACCCTGAACTCACTAGGTTGTTTTTCCTCAACCTACACAAAAAACAATCAAGCCTTATAGGGGTGGATTTTGAGCTATCATTTGATACCATTGCTCAGGCTACTGGACTTCCTAATGTTGGTGAGAAATGGTTCAAAAGGGAAAAGTTGGACATGAGTTTCTATTAGACTTTCCTCAAACCTAGGTATAAAGAGGTCTGCAAGTCCATTTTCCCATTCTCACACTTACTAGAGAGGTATGCACCCCTAATGAAGGTCATCATGAAATAATTTACCTATGAGGGGAGGTACTCCAAGCTCTACTCCTACCATGTCATATTACTCATGCATTTCACTAGGGTCAAGATGCTTCTCTTTCCCTATTACTTGTATAGGAGTATAGACAAGATGTCTTCTGTTGTCTTAAGGAGGAGTTATACCCGGAAAATGCATTGTTTTTTCCACCACCCCTTGATCAAGATGGTGGTACTACATCAGTTGGAGCAAAAAGGCATACCTTGGGATGTGTTCATAGCTCATGAGATATTCACAATACCACAACCTCATCATCAGCCTATTTTACCCTCATCATCTCATCCACCTCCCTCCACTCATCCATCACCCCCCACTGACCATGACTCATTATCTGCACATGAATCCTCCCCCCAAGAAAACCTCCCTTCCTCACCTTCTCCTAAAGCATGAGATCAAGATGAGGACAATGAAAAAGAGGTCAATGATGAAGAAGAGAAAGACGATGATGAAGAAGAGGCAGAAAATGATGAAGAGGCAGAGGAGGATGATGAAGAAGAGACAGAGGCAGGTAACGAAGAAAAGGGAAGTGAGCAATAAAGTGACAGTGAGCAAGAAAAGGGTAGTCAACAAGAAAATGACAATGAGAGTGAGGGTGATAATCAATCAACCCAAAATGAGGATGAGGATGATGATGAATTTATCCCACAAGAGGAAGAATACATGCAAACAGAGGAAGAGGATGACAATGATGAAGATGAAAACAGTGAGAACAATACAAAAACTAAAGGTAGCAGTGACACCCATGAAGCAAGCCTCAATGATGAATAGGACAGAAAGCAGGAAAACAGTCATGACAGTCATGACATTCATGAAGACAGTGGAAAAAGTGAAGAGGTTGATGATGAAAATGAAGATCACAGAATTAGAGAGGCAAGCAGCTTCAATGATGAACAAAATGAAGATGATGATTGTGCAGAAAATGAAGAAGAGGCTAATGAAAACCATGAAAATAATAAGGAAATAAAGGGGCTGATAGTCCAATTGAAGATCTGTTGATGGGAAAATCTGTCCTGCCAACAGCAGGCGATCTCCCCGGTAAAAGGTCCCAATTAGACCTTGAACCGTTTGGACTAGGGATCCCGTCCGGGGTGTGGGTACGACTACCACTGATTTCTCCTTTGCCTTGGGTCTCGCTTAAACTCTATAAAATAGTGGATACACACCTAATCAACTGATACAAGACATATGATTGATGCATTAAATGTACATACGACACTATGAGTAGCAAGATAAAATAATAAAGCATGAAGACCGAAGGAAGTGTTGTTAGCAACACTTCATTAGGTTCATGCTTGTAAGCTGTTCTGACCATGAAAGAAACAGTTCCTCATGGCGAGAACACCCTTCACTTCCTAAAGGTTTTAAATGATAACACAAACGCAGATAAACAAAGTCATCAACATTTTCTAAGAAAGTGAAATAAACTCAACCACCATTAACATACTCAGCAAACTGTTATGTAACTATGATGTGAGTTAAAGATATAGTTCCGTTAATCTAAATATGTTCAGAAACTGAAAATATAATACTCAACAGTGCTCATACATGAAACAACACCAGATCCACAAAGGGATTTGTCAAAATTCTTGTATCCTCATTAAATGTACAATCTATTGGTAATACAATGTACTCAGCTCGAGTCCCCAAACAAAAGATCTTTTACAAGCTCCCGAAGGAGTATTTATAATACAAAACCTGCCCTTTGGGCTTCCTTGACTTTTCGTCTTCTTGACCGTTGGGCTGCCTTGCGACCCAGTCTTTTCTGCGACCTGCGACCTGAGCTGTTGTTGCGACCTGCGACTTGACTGGGTTCTGCGACCTTGCGACCTAGTCGCTGGGTCGCTGGGTCGCGCCGTTAGGAATTTGACAGGGGATGCGAATTAGTGACCTAGTGACCCCTGCGACTTGCAACCTTTGGGAACTTGTGACCCGCGACCTCAAGAAAATCAGCGGCTTGCGACCTTAGTCAATCTGTGACCTGCGACCTCGGACCTCGGGTAGATCAGCGACTTGCGACCTCGGAAAATATATGCGACCTATGACCCAGTCGCTGGGTCGCGTAGTTGAGCTTTTGACATGGAATACGGCTCCGCGACCTGGCGACCTGAAGAAATCTACGACCTGGGGTTTTATCCCTTCTACATTTCTCCTGTTGAGATAGTCTTAGCTCCCGCCACATGAACCAGAGATTATGGTTAAGCGACAGACTTCCTTGTCTGGGTCATCATCATAATCTCCTCAAGTTACCTGCGTGTAAGCATATTAGATTAGCCATTAGCCCCACCCACATAAATATGTTTATGCATGTTGAAGGAAACAATATATATACAATAAAAGAAAACGCAGATGCATAAGGAGCATATTGACAAATAACATCAAGGGATTTTAACGATTAGCTTGGACCCATGTATAGTCCTGTTCTGTAGGCGATATAGGCTTTGAGAAAAGAGGCCATTCTGAAGCGGGGTCACATGGTCGGAGCTTTCATGGGTCACAGCCTCTAGTGGGCATATCATTCTGCGACCTTGCGACCTTGGAGGGGTCGCACAGTCGCATAGTCGCATTTTCCATCCAGCAGCGTGCATCACGACTTAGCGACCTGGAGGGGACGTCACGCGACTTGATCTCTACGTGGGTCACAATCTCAAAAGGGTCACAGGGTCGCAAATATCACCACGTCGCAATCTGCACTAGCCTCACAGGTTTGCGACCCAGCGACCTGGGTTGAACTGCGACCTCAAAGCGTGGTTGTCTTCATCGTTCAATCATCGTTCAGCTTAGGTGCAATGTCTTCTCCTACATTGAATCTTGCTTTCATTCAACAAAAGGAGTGGCGTTTACGTATGGAGGAGCTGCTTGATCGTGCGATCTGGTTGTAGTTGCAGGAAGGAGCGCACTCTGATAAATCTCTTGCCCTTCGAACAACTTCTGTCTTCGTGGTGGCAAGTTAGGTTATAAGTAGACAAGTACCATTGCCATGCTATATTCACACGATGTTAACAAAACCAGTTTTCCAAAGGAAATCTAATAACGTCGATATGCTGGACACGTATTGAGATTTGAGTTAGTTATTTCAAGCCCTCTTTGGAGGTAGGGATATGAAACACGTTTATGTCATGTCAACAAAAATCGTTTTGACTTGCAGCTGTTCCTAATATACTGATTTCACATCGAACACTAAGCCTCCTCGAATCAGCATCTTCGATATAATTTTCAAGGCGGAACTTTTATCCTGTAATAGAACATTTCTCATCTACTATATGGAGGGATTTTTCACTCTAGAAATAATGCTCCACAGCCGTTACTGCGTTGGTTCGATGGAGCGTTTCTCTTTTTCCTGGCGGATCTGTATCATACGGCAATGACAAAGCCGATACAGCTTAATCTATGCGCATGCATTCTGGACGAGATTGTATTGCCACTTTTTCATGCTGTCACAACTAACTCCACGCTGGATGATGACAATTACTGCCTGTCCCCACTAAAACGCTGGTCAGTGACACGGTTCATGCATGGAGAAGAAGACATTAATATGGCGGTTACTAAATATCATAAATGCATTCTGGGGAGGCACTGAATGTAACGCTCGGCACTGGGAAACTTTCTTCATCAACGAGCCATTCCATACTGGCAACAGGCGAAGGGCAGGAAATAGCTGGTGAAAAGCACAATTGGTGCTGACGAGAACGTTGAACCTGCTCCATGCTTTAAACGTAAACTTTGATCATTATTACTTCCACTCCAACGTTTCCCCATATTTCGAAACTCCACCCTCGACATGCTTGCTGCATTTGTAAGCACTATGGTTATTATAACATGCTATTATAGGTCCGTTACGACGTTTGGCTCCAGGTTAAATGCAAGCTTTTGACATATCTTCTCCAAGCGTTTTGTCATAGGTCGATACATAACTCGCAAAATAACAATGCATTGTGTGAGAAAAACGTAAACCTATAATAGACCCTTTTGAAGTCAAACATCCCAGAAAATTCTCACGTCGTTGTGACTTGGCTCTCGAAACTGTTTACACGTGGTCGGCTCTGCCTGTGATACTGCAATTATATCAGCTTCTGCTCCCTCGCTTTAAACATAAGTTTTGGTTAATATATCCACCATAGAAATATTTAGGCCCATTTCAAATGTGCTTTCCTATAGTTTCGATCTGTGTTTTAATTATAACGTTGACCGCTGTATGTTCGTTAACATATTTTGTTCCATATTTTAAACATAAACTTTGACTTCTATATTATTTCCGCTCCAACATGCAACGTAAACATCTGAACGTCCAATCGCAGTCGACTTTGGACCACCATGTATATATATGTATCTACTCCAAAACCTTTAGCATAGGTTAAAAACCTGCCATCAAAACCTTTGCGCTCATTTGTATAGTTCTCATTCATGTCTTAATTATAAATTTGGACCGCAACATGTATATATGTGCTCTCAAACATTTATCATAAGTCGAAAACCTAACATCGAAAATTTGCACCCATGCAACATGCCATGGTCATTATAACACGCTGCTAGAGGTCTGTCATGCACTCCGCCCCATGTTTTACACATAAGCTTGGATTACTATATCCACCATAGAAGAAATTAAGCTCACTTGTAATGTTTTTCATATAGTCTTGATCCACCATCTCATATGGTTTTGTAACCATAAGATCCTTTATCTTTTTTGAGCCTTGGTTTAATCACATAACCTTTATCATTTTCTTTTCCTTAGATTGTTAGCGCAAATGGATAAAAAATTTTCATGCCAAGGTCGCCATCTCATAATATGAACGCTTCTTGCTTTGAAAAATCGATATTTGACATCTGCTACTCAGCAACTAAGATGGAAAGTCTTGTGAAAGCGTTTGAAATGCGGGGTCGATGAGAAGTCTCCAATCATATTCCTCCTATTTTATAGTGAAATCATCTCCCTCCCGAGAAATTATTCTTTTAAACAATGCAGCTTCATATGGTAGACTAGTCATTTGTTTAAGCCATACTGATGGCTCTTTTAATATTAACCTTTTATATCTTGTGGTTATGGTGATTTTCTTTGCATATGCATCAATGTGCCTGGCTACCAAAAGGTGTATGCATTTAAACATGACCTTTTAGGTTCAATTTCAAATTCTCCATCTCTTATGGTCTTGCATAGACAATCTTTATGGACATGTAAGAGCAAAGGAGACTAGGGTTTTAAGGCCCTTTCGTTCCTCCACATGTACTCCTTACAGCATAAATAATTTCACACTATGTAGCTCAGGATTAATAGATGTTGCTTCTCAAAGGTGCGTTCACATATTTGAAACTTTGACGTTGGCTTGTCACACCCACATGTGTGCTTTCACTCTGCTGCCCGGCACGAGAACGCCTTGAATGAGATTGTCATTCTCTAGGGAGATCTTCCGAGTCCACTTTTTTCACCGGGCTATACTTCAGGCTAGGCTTGTTGGAGTGGTTAAATATGTTCCTTCGTGTGCACCCATCGACATTTAGATGGTATCGTGCAGGATCTCCAAAACTTCCCTTTTGAGTTTATGCTTATTTTGTCTCCTTCTGACATAGCAGCATTTGGGATTGTTTCTTGATCAGCACCTCCACCAAAATGTAGCTTCCTGGTAATTATGTCTTCATCATTTCATCCTCAAACACTCTCATCCTCAAGGTCGTCAAGAGCTGATAGAGCAACACCATGATGAGTAAGCATGTCATCTTCTTCCAACTGATAAAGTGCATTTTCCTTCTTAAGCATTTGTGACTATCGCTCACGCTGGAATCTAATGATAGCCTTATCTGCATCTTTAAGAGCGTCATCATTTTCCCCAGACCGCATGTCCAAGAAAACATCAGCTTTTCCACTTTGTTTGTATTCTTGTAAGAGAGTCTTCTTCCTCGTGATTGACAACTTCCCTAACCATTGTGCTCTTGTTAGTTGGGTTCCAATCTCTTCCTCCTAACGCGATGGTGATATCCTTTGGTATATCGTCTGTGGGATCACCTGCACGTAACATTATAACACTAATTAGTTTACAATTACCTTTTAGAGAACGGTGCCCCCAAAATAATAAATATTAGACTATGAGCTTGGCGAAGTGCTAAAACAAAGTGCCTGGACAATCCATGATGCAAGCGCTCTTAATGTAAATACACACAAGTTTCCTTTCGAATGTATGCATGGCGATCCTTCGCACATGGCGTGATTGTAGAAACAACATCTGATCATGATGGTGAGACAACTCATGAGGGGTTGGGGGTAGGTCGGTGGGATGTCACTGACTGCAGGTCGGGTGAAAGACTTTAACGCCTAAGCGAGCAGAGGGGGAACCCGAAATTTTAAATATACCCAAACTTTTGGGTGGTGTTGTAGCGGCTACAACAAGATCATAGCAATGAAGAGGTAAGCAGCTTTGATGAAGAAAAAAATTACAATGCATAAATCAATGAAGAGGTTGAGAGTGGTGATGATGTTGAGAACAAAGAGGACAATGAGGAAGTATAAAAAATGATGACTGATGATACTAATGATGAAAATGAAGAGTTTGATGACAACAACAAAGATCACATCCATGATCAAGACACCAACAAGAGCACACCCACACCTCTTCCATTGACATATAAAATAGGGCCAAGGCTTGTGTTTGCTGCCTCTAAAAGGCAAGGGACCATGCCATCCACCTCAGCTCAGCCACTAGACAAAGGTAAACAAAAGGTAAAGGAAGAAGAAGAAGATCATGAGGTGGAAAGGGAGTTTCAAATCATTCAGGTGGAAAATGATGAGGAGAATGAAGCAAGGATCTCAAACTTGCTCATCCATAACAAAAATGCCTTCATTGAAGACCCTCGAGCTAATATGAATAGGGCCAAGAGTGTAAATGATGCCCTTGACATGGAGAACAAGCATCTAGGAGCACAAATTGAAATTTATGAGGCTAGAGCCATCAAGGCCTAGAAGGAAGCCCAAAGAGCACATGTAAAGTTAGAAGAGTTCATGGGCACTTATGAAGAGAGTGAGGATGAAGGAGGAAAGTCTAGGAGGAGACCTAGAACCATGGGGTTGAAGAAGGCATTGGCAAAGCAAAGGGAACAAGAATTAGCCTTAGCAAGGCAGCTCCCTCTAGATGAGCTATTGGCCATGGAGATAGCACATGATCAGGAGCCTTGGTTGGAAAGAGCCAACATACACTTGGAGGCAAAATTGAAGAAGGAAAATTAGGATCTTGATCTCCAAAGGAGGATGACCAACATTATGGCTGGAGAACCCAAGTTGCAAGGGCTAAACTCAAGAAGGCCCAAACCAAGATCCAGGAACTAAAAGAGGAGAAAGGCCAATATAACCTTGGAATTTTGGCACAAGCTTCTCTACATGTCTCTCAAAACCCATGAGGCACACCTCCACCAAATTTGAGAGAATTTTGATAATTTCTGGTTTTTTGTGAATTTGGAGGCCTCTAAGCGCAACACCCCTGGCACTACGCTTTCATCTCAGGCATCTTCTGAGGGATAAATTTAAATTTTTGGAATCCTCATTACTATTACATTATTCTCACCAAATTTCAGAGCATTTGGAGCATTTTTTACCCCTCAAAAGGCCAAACAACACCTCATTTTTCACCTTTCTGCCTCATTTTCAGACTTGGCGTTGTGCCTAGATCAGTCTTGGAAATTTTGCATTTTTGATAGGTAAATGGATCTAAATAAAAAAAAAATGGTATATTTGGAAAATAGACTCAGCCATCTTTCCAACGGACCATTACAGAGCAAATTTTGACATTGGGAATGGCACCAAAACTTACTTACAAGTGGACCTATTTTTTGCTCGGGAAGGTGCTGTGCATTCAGACCAAATTGGGCATTTTTGGCCTAAAGTCAACAAAATACACTAATTTATTTCAAAATGATATTTTAATGTTTTTTGAGTCAAATCAATCCAAAATTAGGTGCTAGGAGTTATTTTGGCATTTATTTCATGAGATATTTATGCCTTAGGCCTTGCATGGTCTCTTGGGCATAAATGGCATTTATGGATGATTTTGACATTTTCAAACCCTCTTTAGGGTTTTTGTCCTCCTTTTCTAGATAAACAGAGAATGAGGCCTTCATTGTAAAAGGTTTGCATTTGATGACTCTTTGGAGCAATACATAGTTTTTTTTGGAGATTGGAGAAGAAATTGGTGTTGTGGAGTTTGTGAATGGCTTGTCTTGATTGATGATGGAGAAGGCTGCTTGCAAGATCCCTGAGCTTGGTTAATGGTGATGTGATTCTATTCAGTTATTGTTTTCTCATGTATCATTATGTTTCATCCTTCTAAATTTTAGTAGGACAAAGGTTTTAGACTAAGAAATGTTTTCAAAGGCACCTTAGCTCTGTTTGTTCTTCACTGCCTCTATGTTTTCCTCTGCTGGGCCTTTTTATAAAATTCTTAATTGCTCTCTAGACCCCCAAGTTTTTTTATTTCATGAATTGTTTAATACAATAGGTATCAAAGATGGTTTATGGTTAGCCCTGCTTGTTTGATGTCTCTAAACACTGTTCTTGAGGTCTCTCTCCAAAGTACCATTGTCTAGGTTTGCCAAAGAGGCTATGTTTCGATCATACCCTTTGTCCATGCTCAAATAATTGTTTTGGAGATCTTCATAGCTATGATCAATGATGTTTAGGCATCCCCTCTTCTTTGATTAAAGTTATATGTGTATCTTGAATGTTTTCTAACCTTGAAGGTGAAATCACTAGAAGTTAAATGAGTTTCTCGCCTTCTATATTTCATTGGATTGTATGTTTGAAATGCTTATTTTCTTAAGTTGAATCAAAGAGTTATTGGTGTGCCTTGTCTATTGATTTCTTCTTCATGCTAAATAGTATTGAATTCCCCCTTGTTTTAATTACATGAAAAAGGATTCTTGATTTCCCTTTGCCCTACTTTGTTTCACAAACTTGATGTTCATTTCACTTCACAAAAACCTTGAGAATCCATCCGACCATGCTAGATTTTCCCTGTGATCCACCCGACTTATTGTTGAAACTTTTCATGACTTTTATTGACTCCATAGCCCAATGATTTGAAGATTCCTCACTCTATATATTCTACTTGATCATATTACCCAACCAAAAACAAACAAAAAAACCCTACACTTAACAATTAGCCTAAAATCAAAACCCTAAGCAAACAAGTTCATATCCTTTGCACAAATAGAGAGAGCCCTCTTTGAGTCCAAGAAGGCTAGGTCCTAGGACTCCAAAGACTGGTCTGATGTTACCCTATGCATTTTATCTCACCAATCTAACAAATCATGAGAACCTAACATAATGGAGATCACGGTGGAACCTTGTGAATAAGTTAGGAGCCTAGACATCCTTAAAGACTTTAGAAATCCCTTCTCAAGTAGTATCTAGTGATTCCTTGCCACCTCATCACCTAACATAATGGAGATCACGGTGGGACCTTCTGAATAAGTTAACAAGCTTATAAATCCTTAGAGAATTCAGAAGCCCTTGTCAAACAATATCTATTGATTTATCACCAACTCACTGCCTAACATAAATGGCAATCAAGGTGAGAGATTTCTGAGTTAGTGACAATCTAAGTACTCCTTAGAATTTTAGAAACCCTTATAAAATCATATAGAACTCAAAATATTAGCCAAAGAGTAGAATCTGGTTGTTTCACCATCCTAGCAAAATGATGACCCAACTGTAGGACACTCATAGAAACCTTAGGGCTACATAAAGGAACTCAGAAAACCCAAAAACATCCCTAGAATGGTTTTTGTCACTTATTGGTGGTGGACCATAAACATACATCCTTAAAACAGCAAAGAAAATCCACCTGGCGACTCCACAAGCCTCCATTAGGCCTTCTAACGTTACTATTCTTCATCGATTTTCTAAGGATTGTGTCAAAACAGCCTTGAGAAGTTTAGAGGCCTATTAATACACTGTGTGATTTTAGAAAACATTAAGAGAGGTCAGCCTTCTGAAAATAGTCATAAAATTTCAACCTCTCTATACCCTGGGTTTGAAATCTGGCTTCACAAAGGATCAGTACTAGATCTCACCCAGACCCAAATCCTCCCACCATAGTTGATGACCCACAAAATATTTTGTGGAAAACTTCTAAAATTGGAAACTCAACTACTGTTAGGACCATTCATAGAGAAAGCTCTATCCCCGAACATCTTACAGCCTTGAAAGACCCCTAGTTTGACTTGCATCATACAAGAAACCTTTTTAGAACCAAGTCACAAAGTGGGATTGACCATACTGACTTTGAGCCCTTATATTTGCAGCAGAGTTTTAGTAGAGAAGCCTCTCCTTCCACTCCTCCTGACTTTTAGCTTCTCCATCACTTTGGCTCTTTTTATCCCAAATCTGCTCAACATTAGTTTGCTGGCCCAAGTATCTCTACCACTCCCATACACACATCCACTGATCAAAACACCCCACTTCATCCTCCACCCCCTCTCACAAACCCTCCCCTTGTAAATCATCCTTGCTTCCCATTCCCTCCCATCATGGCAGCAAGGTATGCTCCCCTGGTACTACCACAACCTTTGTTACCTTTACCACATGATTACCAATCCAAAATTCCCCACCTTACAGGAGCTGAATCCATCACTACCAAACAACATGTAGATAGGATAAATTATGCCTTTGATTACATCTAAATAGAAGAGGAAACCATTAAAATGAGGATCTTTGCACAAAGCTTAGGAGGAGAAGCCAAAAAATGGTTCAAAAGCTTGACTCCTAACACCATACATGATCTCCCTTCTCTTTACCAGACATTTATAAACAAATGGGAAATCAAGAAAAACCCTCTCCAAATCCTCTCATAATAAAATAACCTTAAAATAAATATCAGGGAAAGTGTCCAAGACTATTGTACTAGGTTCAATAGTGTTTATAATGCCCTCCCACCAGACATGAAACCCCCACAAGGCTTAGCTTTAGAAAAATTTCCGGAAGGATTAGATCCAGACATGGCCTATAAACTAAGAGAAAGAGAGCCACTAACTTTAGAAGACATGCAAAAGGGAGCTATAAGTGTAGAGGCCAACATGATTGAAAAGAGGGCCAGGATGAGATCATAAAAGAGAGTCACCTACAAAGTTGAAACTATGGCCTCAACCTCCTTATATGATGTCAAGATTGATAATTTAATGAGGGTAATGGAAAGAATGATGGAAAGAATAAACTTGAGTGAAAGAACACCTCCTACGGAAAACCAAGAAAATCCCCAAAACAGAAACAAGAATCCAAACTTCAGAAGAGATCCTCCCCTAAACAGACTGGGAGACAATGATCAACAAATCAGGCCCCCTTTCCAAGACAATTATGTGGATGAAGAGGGAAGAGAGTCTGAAGAACCTATAGAAGACCATGTAAACTTGATAGGTTCTGACAATGAGGGAGATGTTTTTCTCACTGAAGAAGAACAAAATTTATTTTCCTTAGATCAAAATGAAACAAACTATGAGGATTCTGAAGACTATCAGTTAGGATTATGCCATAATGGAAGTCCATAGGCAATATGACCTTAGGAGAAAAAAGAACGAAGAAAACTCCAAAAAGAACAAAGAAGACACTGATGTTAGGAAGACACCTAAAAACACTCTTAAGAGGACATCAGACAGTACCAACACCATGGCTAAGAAAAATGATCCAAATAGAGATAAAACTAGCTAACAAAGTGGTGACACAAGCTGCCCTAGTGCCTCTACTATGGGCCTTGAGAAAACTCTTTTGTCCAGAGTCCCAAATCAGAATCAGCAAACTAAACTTGTAGAAAAGATAATGGTTGATAGGACTGATGTAAATATGCCTAAACCACAAGTACCTTTCAGTATTGAGGGAGAGATTGCTAAAATCAAGATAATCATACCTCTCACTGAACTGGTAACCCAAGATATGTAAAGATATCAAGTTATGAAGGTTTTGAACATGGGAAATGATACCGAAACTCTAAACTTGACAGATGATAAACCATAGCTGTTGTTTGGACCTGAAGTAGAGGGAAAATACCAAGAAGGAACCATTCCCCCTTTCTATGTTAGCCTGAATATACATGATAAAATTTTACTTAATGTCATGCTAGAATTTGGTGCCTCACAACCTCATGTCGAAGGTAGTGCTGGAGAGATTGGGCCTAGAAATAACCAAACCTTACAAATATCTATATTCTTTCAATTCAAGCAGAGTCAAGTGTTTGGGTCTAATCAAGGATTTATGTGTCAATCTGGCATAAATTCCTGCTAACGGCCAAGTCATGGACATAGTAGTAGCTGACATTCCCCCTAAGTATGGCATGTTTTTATCCAGCTCATGGGGAGCCAAGCTTTAAGGGAACTTGCAACTTGACATGTCTTATGTTAACATCCCTATTTTTAGCCAAACAAGGAGATTATTCTGGGAATCACACATGAAGTTTATGGTTAGCAGCCAAGAGAGGCCAAACAACACACCCCTTTATTCCATCCATTTGAATCTTGACTCATTCATTTTATATGATGAAGAAGACATCGATGAAAATATAAATGAAGTTGAGACAGATCCAGACATAATTCAACAGTCAAACCATAATTTTTTTCTCCAAACTAAAAATAAAATTGCAAAACCAAAACCAATCTTAGAATCCGAACAATGTTCCTCACATGAAGAAAAAACATCACAAACATAACCATTCCCTTCTGCCAATATGCTGAAATACTTTCATAGAGCATATTTTTCTAGGAACCTCAATCAAAGGAATATTAAGGTCTTGCCATACATAGACAACTCATCATCAAAAGGTTTTGTCACTTCAGAAGAGTTGTTGAATTCCAAAAATATTTCTAGGGACCCTAAAATGCTATCCACAGAGACTGATATAGAGGAGTACAATGTAGGCAGCCTAGAAAGACCCAAAACGATTAAGTTATCTAGATTGTGTAAAAAGTTTCAGGATGCTTTTGTATATGGTGATGAAAGCTTAAAGCCCCGTGACACAAAAATTATTCAAAGAAGGTTTCTTTTCAAGAAAGACTGTGAACCTTTTGAGAAAATTGTGTTACTAACAAAGAAAACAAAGGGGTATAGGCTATGTATAGACTTTAGGTACCTACACAAAAAATCCTTGAAGGAAAAATACCCTTTTCCCAAGATAAATCATACTATACAAAGGGTAGGAGTTTCTAACAAGATGTCGTTTCTTGGTAGTGTTTCAGGTTACAATTAGGTGATAACACTTCCAATTAATCAACATAAAGCCAATTTCAAAGCACCTTGCAGCACCTACATGTTTGATCAAATGCCTTCTGGGTTAAGTAGAGCTGAAGCTATTTTACAAAGAGCCATGGCTCCTGATTTAAGTGACTTCACTATGATATACATTGATGACATCACTGTTTATTTTGAAACTAATGAAGAATACTTTTTTCACCTAAGAAGAATCTTTAACAGAAGCAAAATTCGGAAGCAAGACTCAAGGAGAAAATACAAAGGAGAGCATGGCATGTTTGAAAGTTTTTGGAAAAATCCTTACACCATGAATTCAAATGGAGGTAACAATGTTTTTTGTTTACAAGAACTGGATGGAGAAGAATTATTTGGATATCCTGTCAATGACAAGATGCTCAAGCACCATCTTTTTCAAGAGTCATAGTTTCAAAATTTCATTTGTTGTACATAACATTGCATGATGAGAGATCATAAAGATAAAAATAGAAAAACAAAGAAATAAGGAAAAAGAGGGAAGATTTGAAAAGAGGTACAACCCCATACCCAAAAAAGAGTACCGCTGAAAGAGTGCAAGTCTAAATTCCACTACTTGTTAAGAAAGAGTCTTGTTCAGTCATCTAGCCTAATCATGGTTGAACATGTTTTATATTTCTATTGATAGGTCAGTGAAAGAAGGCTTGTTGAATCATTTAAGCTTGACTTGTCAATAGGAATAGATTAGGAAGAAAAGATGTTGGTTCTCAATGGTAAAAACTGAAACAAAGAGAAAGACAGGGATGGCCAACAAATGATGAAACACAACCCTCATACTTTCTAGTTCTGTTTGTACAAAAATAATGTCTGTGTGTAGTTTGTCCCAATGCTACAGCCCATGGTAAATCATATAGATTAATCCTGGTTCAAATCATGTTTTCAATTTCATGTCAGTAGATTATAGAATGAAGCTTGTCAAACAGCTTAATCTTGACAGATGGTTAGTCTAGGTAGAGAATAAAAGAGTTCACTAGCATAATCTGAACTCTTGGAAGTAATAAGGGTACTAGTATATAGATTTGTTTTTCTTTCAAAAGAAGATAATGTCAAGGGTTTGCCAGTCCAAGTGCACCCACAAGAAGAAAAAATGATAGACAAAGACATTATGGGTAGGTATAAAGAGTTTGAAGCGAATGTGTCTTTAAGATTTTTTAGATCATAGCTTCAAGGGAAACATCAACAAATGAAAGAAGAAAAATTTGCCCAATGGATGAGGCACTGGTCTTCATAAACTCAGAGATTTGATATCTGAAGTTCTAGACACCTCCTGAAAAGGAGCTAGCCTCCCCAAGTGGAGCCATTGTTAGTCATCAATATTTTTCCTATTTTGTAGATGACTAAATACTTGTCCTAGATTTCTAAAACAAGATTCATGAATATTGTGATTTTTAGAAATATCATTGCTTTCATTATCCTTAAAACATTTTTTTCACTATTCTACTACTCTGCCATTCCCTGGTTATCCTAACACTCCTAGAAGACCCCTCATGGGCTCATACCACTCATCTTTGTCCCATTTCCACACCCATAACCTCAGTACTTTGTTTTGCCTATGCTTAACCCTTCCACTTTCCATCTAAGATTGATAAAAACCTACCCTTTCTCATGTTCATCAAATGCCTCAAGCATTAATGGTGTTAAATTGTCTCCGTAGGCTCTTTAGATAAATCAAGTACATTGGATTTTGGATCTTCAATACAAAAATCTGTCAAAAAAATCTGTTTTTAGTACTTGAAGACCCTAAGTCAATATTTCAGTCAAAGACCAAGTCCAAGAGCCTTCCACTAGGTCATTAGGGTTTTCATAGGTTGTAGGGGTATCTTTGGTATTCTAAATCACGTCTCTTCATGTGCTAGAAGCTGAATTAAATGTGAAAGAAGGTCATGCACCTATTTGTCCAAGTCAGATCAAGAAAACTTCAAGGAGGACTACTTTTCCAAGGACAAAATTCTGCAAAAGGACAGCTATCCATTTTGACATTTCTGTAGGAGTGTCAAGGTGGCTATCAACAAAAAATTAGGTAAGGTAAGAGGCCTGCTCCTCATTAAAGGATATACACAAGAAAATGGATGAGGAAGCAACCCATGTTCAAGGAAAATCAGGGTTTTTAGACATTGATTGGGCCAGCAGTATGCCAAGCAAAGATCAATGCATCAAATCAGAAGGAAAGAGGCATGCTAGCACAATCAGGCATGATTTGAAGATTTTCAGAAATCATGAATGGAAAAGGAAAAAAGGTGAGGTGAAATGAATAGAAATGAATTAACTAGAAAGGGATATAGAGAACTTAGAAGACAACACTAATGATTTTTCTCTAACACCCCTAAAACCTAGGGTTTTGGTAAGATAATCAAAGAAGGTAAAAGGCAAGTTTGGACTCCATGATAGCAGCAAAGGCTTCATGAGGATATCACTGCCTGAAAACATTCCAAAATAATTTCAAGGGGTCTTTCATGATGAATATGGTCAAAATGAAGTGAAATACAGATGATAGACCTCCATCATAATAGCAAGAGGAGATTTGAAGAGGCTCTTAAAGGTGACTTCCAGTGTTTGCCAAGGTAATTTTTTTCACTACCCCAAAGGGAAAGCATGAAAGAGTATCGGTGTAAGGAAGGTCAAGGCCTTCATTTTCAGTCATTTTCCCTCAAATGATCAGAGGAATCAAATCACAAGGTTGAGGTTCAAGACAGAATGCCAAACTGATCATGAGGTCACTGTTATGAAAGTGTCAAACTCCAAGAAGCATTAGACAGAGTTAAATCATTATGTCATGTCACTTGCAACAAATCATAAGTGGCGAAAATAGAGTTAGCATACAGGATAATGAAAGCTGTGATGCTTGTCAAAGATAGAATTAGCATACCTAAGGATCAAATAAAAAGGATGAAAATAGGTTTCTCACTCACCTCTCAAAACAAAGGCAACTTGATCTCCTAGGTAAGAACAAAGAGGTTTTGAAGAGGCTACCACCATGCAAGTGCTTAAGGTTGTCAAAGAGTTCTAAACATGTCCCAAGGATCATAGGAAAGAAAGCCATTTCAAGGTTTCATGGCACTTATTGACTGAAAGTGATTGGAAGACTTAAACGGGCCAAAACACAACAAATCATGCAGCTCAAGCAAACATATGCAAAATAAGTGCTGAAGGCATCAATAGGCCAGAGGGAGTCAAAATCCATCATATCATCTACCTGAAGAGTAGCAAAGAGAAATGGTATATAAAGACCAATTTTACTCTCAGCTCATCTGATTATGCATATGAAAAGGAGTGAAAATCTTCTAGGAGAAAATTTTTGAGTTTTTAGTCAGTTTCTAGACCAAGTCACCTAGCACTTCGCTTAGGAGCCGATGCTACACCTAGGGCACCCAGCGCTATGTGTAGAGAAGAAAATGTAGTGTAAATTTACACTGTGCTGCACCTAGAGCAGAGCGCATTGCGCCTATAGCCGGGCGCTACTCGTTCACCCAGTAGAAGGACCGACAGACACAGGGGAGGCTCGACAAGCCTGCACATGGGCAACGCTACTCCCAGGAAAACCCAACTCACCCAACGCTGCGCTTAAAGGAGCTTGAATCGCCCAGTGCTGGGCCTATGGGACCTGATAGGCCCATATTTTCCCGGCGCTGCACCCATGAGCCCAACAGGCCTACACGTGGGCAACACTGTGCCCAGGAGCCCCTGACTCGCCCAGATTTATGCCCTGCACTACGCCTAGACAAAAAAGGCCTCCTTTGCTTGCAAAATTGCCAAATTGATGAAAAAGACCCCTATAGCCTACTTCCAAAAACCTGCAAAAGAGTCAAAAAACTGGTAAGTGGACATTTTTCCCCTCCTCCAAGTGGTTTTGTTGTTTTAATGCTTGAAGAAATTGGTCACAAACCTAAAGAATAGAAGCCCTATTTCCTCTTGGAGAAGCCCTGTTTTGACGTCCAAACAACAAATTGTCAGTTGAGGGAAGTGTGAATTAGGGTAGCTGCAGCTAGTTCAAGTTGAGCCCTCCTTCAAGCTCAAAACAAATAAGTCATAAACACACCTCCATATCACTTGCTTACAAAAGCTACCCTCACCATCATTTCATTTTCACTCCTCCTACCTCAGTTTCACAAGCAAGTCTGAGTTTTTCTAAAAGTAGCCCTAGTCACCATGTCATGAGAAGAAGTAAGTATGAGTAGTGAAAGAGGTCAAGTGCCTATGAGGCCAAAGCACAAGGGTGGGAAGGTTAACAGAGTTGAGCCCAAGACATAGTGGATATTACTTCCTCCCCCATGATTTTCACATGCTTTCAAAATGTAGGGTGCTTTCAGTTTTGTGAAAAGGTCAAACAAGTGCAAAGTCACCCTAAACTCACTAGGTTGTTTGTCCTCAGCCTACACAAAAAATAGTTAAGCCTTGCAGGGGTGGATTTTGAACTATCATCTGATACCATTTCTCAGGCTACTGGACTTCCTGATGTTGGTGAGAAATGGTTCAAAAGGGAAAATTTGGACATGAGTTTCTATGTGCCTTTCCTCAAAACTAGGTATAAAGAGGTTTGCAAGTCCATTTTCCCTTTCTCACACTTACTAGAGAGGTATGCACCCCTAATGAAGGTCATCATGAAATACTTTACCTGTGAGGGGAGGTACTCTAGGCTCTACTCCTACCATGTCAAATTACTCATGAATTCACTAGGGTCAAGATGCTTCATTTTCCCTATTACTTGTATAGGAGTATAGACAATATGTATTATGTTGTCTGAAGGAGGAGTTATACCCAAAAAATGCATAGTTTGTTCCACCACTCCTTGATCAAGATGGTGGTACTACATCAGTTGGAGCAAAAAGGCATATCTTGGGATGTGTTCATAGCTCATGAGATATTCACAAGTACACAACCTCATCATCAACCTAGTTTATCCTCATCATATAATCCACCTCCTTCCACTCCTCCATCACCCCCCACTGACCATGACTCATTATCTACACATGAATCCTCCCCCCAAGAAAACCTCCCTTCCTCACCTTCTTTGTAATATTCCCAAATTTTCACATCATATTTGGAATATTAGAGTCCTTGATTTTCTTAATGAATTAAGTAAATAAAATGGTGGAGGGATCCACAATCCTCAATAAGAATAAATATCCACTTTGTGTGTGTGAATGTTTATTAATATAGACTAGATCTGCAAAAAAAGGTAGTTGAGCAACTACTAATGTGAGTGAGAATGGAGATCTTGTCTCATTTAATGAGAGAGATCATGGAGGGTTGATTCAGTAAACTAAGATGTAGAAGATGTCAAACAAAGGGTCATTGAGCATTAATGATCAAGTGGCGGAGGAGCATGTGCAAATGAAGCACACATGATGGAGGAGGTGTACATTGCACCTAGACTGTTTGGGTGATTTGGTCAAACAACGCAGTCCACCTTGGAGGATCTTGTCCACATGAGACTGCACAGTTGATATTAGGGCCAAGGCTTGGGATGGCTCAATCATTATAAAGGAGATGAAGGCAAAGGTGAAAGGTATCTTAGATTATTTGATGTATGATATTTTAGATTTGGAATTGTCAAGTGACATTCCACTGCATTCTTGGGCTGTTTAGTAGAGATTGCAGGTGCTGTTTAGCACAGGGTGTTCTCGGGCGGGAATCCCTCCTCTTTATTTGAGTGATCTCTAAGGAAGACTTTTGTACTTCATTATACATCAGCCTTTAAGTGCCATTTCCTTTTTCTACTTTCTGCAGAACATTCATATTCAGAAGATCAATTTGGAAGGTGGAAGTTGTCTTCAGTTCTTCAGCTGGAGAACAAGGTGAGGGATTATTCCCATCACTTGGGATTATAGATCAGCACTCCCAGAGCTACATTGTAGATGTGGAATCAAGCCAAATTTTATTGACCTGCTAGTAGCAGTATTCTCTCCAAGAATAACGTTGTCCATATTTGCAGATCTGAAAGGAGGAAGGAAGTTGCTAGTACTTCATTTAGCAATCTAGTGGAGGATCATTCCTTCACATTACCATCAGTCTCACGATCAGCCTGTAGCTTATTGCATCATTTTTTAGCAATCATAAGGCCTCTCTTTCCCTCATAATGCAGTTTATGTTAGCAACTGTGTTGCAGCAGCTGAATTCATCATTGGGGAATTGAGAAGGTAGATCTAGAGCTCTCAGCTCATAGATCTAATGAAGGGATTATACCTTCAAGCATAGATCTGATCTAAGTATACATTTCAGCCATCTATTCTTCAGATCTATCTTCAGATCTGTATTTCCTAGTAGATCAAGGATCAAACCCTGGGAAGGTGATTTTTCCAAAGTTGCAGATCTGGAAAATCCTTTCTGGGTTATCTTGGGAATCCATCACAATGTCTAGATCTTGAATCTTGGCATCATAAAAGCTCAAGTTTTGAGTAGATATGAATTTCTCTTTTCAGCCTACAACTCCATGTTTATATTCTGCTGAAGAGATAGTGTTGTATTTTCTGCAGAGCCTCAACAGTTCTGTTGTACCTGCTTCACTCACGTTTTCAGGGTGATCCTAGCTCATCTTTTTGGCTAGATCTACCTATATCTTGTACTTGTGTCACTGATTCATCTCCAATATAATAAAATGGCTAAGCTATTTATACATATTTTTATTTGTACTTAGATTTATTGTTTATTTTTCTGTAATTTCTTATATTGTGTGAACTATTATTGCATTCTCCCTTTTGGGATACTACATTCTCCTAAAGCATCAGATCAAGAAGAGGACAGTGACAAAGAGGTCAATGATGATGAAGAGACAAATGATGAGGAAGAGGAAGAAAATGATGAAGAGGAAGAAAATGATGAAGAAACAAATGATGAAGAGGCAGAGGAGGATGATGAAGAAGAGACAGAGGCAAGTAATGAAGAAAAAGGCAGTGAGAAAGAAAGTGACTATGAGCAAGAAAAGGGAAGTGAACAAGACAGTGAAAATGAGGGTGAGGGTGACAACCAATCAACCCAAAATGAGGATGACTATGATGATGAATTGAGCCCACAAGAGGAAAAAAAACATGCCCACAAGAGCCTCTAAAAGGCAAGGGACCATGCCATCCACCTCAGCTCAACCACTAGATAAAGGCAAACAAAAGGGAAAGGAAGAAGAAGAAGATCATGAGGTGGAAAGGGAGTTTGAAATCATTCAGGTGGAAAATGATGAGGAGAATGAAGCAAGGATCTCAAAATTTCTCATCCAGAACAAAAATTCCCTCATTGAATACCTTCAAGGTAATTTGAATAGGGCCAAGAGTGTAAAATGCCCTTGACATGGAGAACAAGCAGCTGGGAGCACAAATTGCAATTTATGAGGCTAGAGCCATCAAGGCCCGGAAGGAAGCCCAAAGGGCATAGGTAAAGTTAGAAATTGGTGTTTTGGAGTTTGTGAATGGCTTGTCTTGATTGATGATGGAGAAGGATGCTTGCAAGATCCCTGAGCTTGGTTAATGGTGATGTGCTTCTATTTAGTTATTTTTTTCTCGTGTATCATTATGTTTCATCCTTCTAAACTGCATTAGGACAAAGGTTTTAGACTAAGAAATTTTTTCAAAGGCACCTTAGCTCTGTTTGTTCTTCACTGCCTCTATGTTTTCCTCTGCTGGGCCTTTTTAGAGAATTATTAATTTCTCTCTAGACCCCCTAAGCTTGTTTATTTCATGAATGGTTTAATACAGTAGATATAAAATATGATTTATGGTTAGCCCTGCTTGTTTGATGTCTCTAAACACTGCTCTTGAGGTCTCTCTCCAAAGTACCATCGTCTAGGTTTGCCAAAGAGGCTATGTTTCGACCATACCCTTTGTCCATGCTTGAAAAATTGTTTTAGAGATATTCATAGCTATGATCAATGATGTTTAGAAATTCCCTCTTCTTTGATTAAAGCTATATGTGTATCTTGAATGTTTTATAACCTTGAAGGTGAAATCACTAAAAGTTAAATGAGTTTCTTGCCTTCTATATTTCATTGGATTATATGTTTGAAATGCTTATTTTCTTAAGTTGAATTAAAGAGTTATTGGTGTGCCCTGTCTATAGATTTCTTCTTCATGCTAAATAGTATTGAAGTCCCCCTTTTTTTAAGTACATGACAAAGGATTATTTATTTCCATTTTCCCTACTTTGTTTCACATACTTGATGTTCATTTCACTTCACAAAAACCTTGAGAATCCGTCTGACCATGCTAGATTTTCCCTGTGATCCACCCGACTTATTGTTGAAACTTTCCATGAATTTTACTGACTCCATAGCCCAATTATTTGAAGATTCCTCATGTTGAAGATTGCAACAAGAAACAGTGAAGGAGGCATCCTGAAAAATCTTTCCTGATCCTAGTTGGAAAGTGATCACCAAAACTAGGTGGGGGCCACACAGGTGATTTTTGTCGCAAAGTCTATTTTTAAACTATGTCTATTTTTAGACATGTCGATCATATTCTATGAGTTGCAGGATACTATTTGTGGATGGTTGGTCAAGTTGGTAAAAATAGATGGACCTCTATTTTTAGACATATTGGGCGGAGTCTATTTTTAGACTGCTAGTCTAAAAATAGATCAGTCGAATATTATTAGCTCTTAATAATATTTGGACTATAAACATTATCTTATCCTCTTGGAGATGCTCGGTTCGAGGCTACGGATGCTTAAAATGCGGATGACGAAGGAATTACGCTATTCCTAGGGGTTAGTTGAGCTATTGCATGGTTGACTTCAGTTAGAACTCATGTGGCAGAGTTTGGTGGAGTTGATGAGACAATTGATGGAGTTGTGTTCAATTTAACTTAGTTGAACTAGTTGTATTTATTCTAACCGATAAATACACTAGTGATGAGTGGTGTGAATTAATTATTAATTAATTCAATAATTATTAACTCATAAATCAACTAAAGAATACATCAGTTGACTGCAGTGCATGGACAGTTCAGTGGAGACCAGTGTTAGAGGTGGGTGAAAGGGTGAGTCTACTATCAATTGTGACTATAGCTGTGCATGAGATTTGCACACACATTGATTGAGATTGCCAATGAGGATTGCGCTGTACAAGTTGGTGGGATTCGAACTTGGATCTCATTCTTTTCCATATTGGATTGCGCAATAGAGGCAGGTAGACAGGTGGAAGAGATTTGAACTTGTGACTTGTTCATATTTGAGCTAGTTTGTGTGTAGCATGTGAGATAGTGCTGAGAGCTGTGAGGAGCTTTGTACAATGATTGTTACATGATCTCTATCATTATAATATACAGATAGTTGGGGGTTTTCGGCTTTAAGCTTTCCCATAAATACTGTGTTTATATGTGTGATTGTTTATGGTTTTAATGTGCGCATGCGATTGTTTATATTTCCGCAAATTGATGATCAATAGTAGAAGAGGTTATGTATTATGCATGAAGCTTAAATAGTGTGTAATCAGGATAATCTTGGTGAATAATTAAGCTATTATTCAAATTTATACACCTCACTCTATCTATTCTACTTGATCATCTTAACCAACCAAAAACAAACAAACAAACCCTACACTTAACAACTAGTCTAAAATAAAAACCCTAAAAGCAAACAAGTTCATATCCTTTGCAAAAATTGAGAGAGCCCTCTCTGAGTCCAGGAAGGCTATGTCCTAGGACTCCAAATACTGATTACGATGTTACCACTGTGCATTTGATCTCACCAATCTATGAATCACGGGGAACTGGCTCGGTGGCCACTCTCCATCATGTGTGCATTAATTGCACTACTTCTTCCATCACTTCATCATGAATGCTCTATGATCTTTCATTAGATGCCTTCCATGATCTCATTTGACTACTTCATCCTCCATGATCTATCTCATTAATGAGACATGATCTCCACTCCATTCACATTAGTAGTTGCTCCACTACCCATTATGTAGATCTAGGCTTAATTAATCCACATTCACACATAAAAAGTGGATATTTATTCATATTGAGTATTATGGGTCCGTCCACCCTTTTATTTACTTAATTCATTAATAAAATTAAGAAATCTAATATTCCAAATATCATGTGAAAATTTGGGAATATTACAATGAAAATAAAGTGTATCGCCGATGATTAGATAATCTTTGGCTTGGTATCGAATATGTCATTGGTCAGAGTGAGAGGCATCAGGATAAAAATTATGGGTCTGGAGATAAATGATACAATCCCCATACCAAGGATTAGATGATCCGATCATAAACAAAGACCCATCAGGAATAGATGGTTCCGATGTAGTAGCAGTACTATCAGAGGGAAGGTCACAAAGAAGCTCAAACAAAACTAAAGACTTCTTTGACTTGGATTTAATGAATTCCAAAACAAACTCCTGCAAAATGATAATCCATTTTGAATACTTTCCCCCCAACAATCAATGTGATAAGATGTAAGTCATGGGGTTGCAATCCAAAATGACAATGGTCTTTTGGAACAGGATATAGTGGCGAAATATTTGGACAACTTAAACAACCACCAACGCAATATTTTCTACGTATGAATACTTCACTTCCATATCATTGAGATTACAACTCAAATAATAGATTATATGTTCTATCCCATTTTCTACCTGGACCAATACCATAGCAATGGTCATATCACCTGCGGCGATATATAAGAAATAATCACTCTGATAATTGGGGGGATACATAAATGATGCCCAGACAAGTTTATCCTTGACAACATCAAAATAAGCTTGCACAATCTTATCCCAATGGAAGGGAATCCCATTTTTCAAGAGCCGAGTAAATCCTTTAGCCATTTCAGCATAGTTGGGTATGAACCTCCTTAGGAAGTTAGCATTTCCTTGAAGTTTCTGTAACTGAAGAAAATTTGATGGCACAGGAAAATCAGAATAGCTTGGACCTTCATTGGGTCTATTCGAATTCCTTATTTTGAGATGAAGAATATTAGCAAATGAACATAACCAACACAAAACACACATTTATGTGGATTTAGGCGTATTTTGTAGTGTCAACAACGTAGAAAGATACCTCTTAAATTCATTGGGTGATCAGCCTGGTTTCGTGAATGCATGGGTAAATCGTCTAGATAGGGTTGAAAAATGTGCTTGATGTCATTGAAAGCATATTCCATTGCTCTTTGAAAATTTTACCTTAGGAACAGATGAATGATGTCTTATATTGGTCTTCTAGGTGGATATTGATTTGATTGTAGCGAGAAAATCCATCCAAGAAAGAAAATATTTCTCATCCAGCACAATCGTCAATAATATGGTCGATAAAGGGAGTAGGATAGTTGTCTTTTGGAGAAGCAAGATTGACATCCCGATAATCGACGCACACTCGTATGGTCCCTTGTTTTTTCATAACAGGAATAATGTTGGAAACCTACTCAGTTAGCAGAATGGGGTGAATGAAAGTAGCACACAATTTTTTTTCAAATTCTGCTTTAATGGCAACAACCTTCTTCGGATGAACATGACGAAGGCATTTACGTACCGTTTTGACATCAGGGTACATATTAATAGTGTTTTCAACGATAATAGTATCTATGCCTGGAATTTACTCGTAATACAAAGAAAATACATCACAAAATTCACGAAAGAGAGAGCAATACGTTTCGAGTTCTGATGGAGAACAAGACACGCCAACATGAATGTTTTCTACAATTTTGGGCTTGGTTGAAATATCGATAGAGATGGTTTCTTCAATATTTGATACGTTTCACTCAAATTCCATTGCATTAATGGGAAAATAATTAAAAAATAATATTTTTATCGATGGGTGATATAGTTCAATAATTTTATCTTCTTCATAATCTTGAATATGGGAGCGATGATGATGGTCTTCCCATGGTTCTCCTTCTGGCATCATGGATTCCATAATATTCTCATCTGTCAAGAAACTAGAGGAAAAAGGATTAGATAGAGTACCAAAATCTAATGAACGATCAACCCAAACGACCGATGATGATGATTTCAGATTCGTCGCGCAAGCCATATAGATTTATTGCTATGCCAGCTCAATTGAGTTGGGCAATAGAAATTCATCCAACGTAACAACTTCAGAATCACCCGTAATCTTCCTTAAGTCAGATGGACTGGAAGATATCATATTGCAGGTCTCTATGCTTGTAATTTTTGTCAGCGTCGCAAGCGGCGGTAATTCAAAGGTTCCCATGAGGGTGGCATCCTTTAAGAGTCCTACACCAATGTTTTGAAGTGTGAGTTGGGGTGCGTGAACTAACAGAACACTTCCATTTACTTGGGAACTGGAGGCAAAGAAGGATAGTTGATTGATGACTGTGATAACACCTTTATGTGGAAATACGATCATTCTAAAATATGTAGAAACGATAGCAGTCATAGCATATACCCATGGCCTTCCGAGTAAAATGTTGTAGTCAAGGGGTCTGTCAACGACCTCAAATTCAACATTCACGATTTCCCCCCTAGTTCAACATGTAGGTTATTGATAATACCACAAGGCTTATACATACGTCCGTCGAAATATTTCAACGTTGTAGGCGATTGAGATAGGTGGGGTGAGCCAAGTGACTTCCAACAGTTCAGAGACATAATACATGTAGATTCTCCCTCATCAATAATAGTACGCTGAACGAGGTGATTGAGAACATTTACTTGGATGGAGAATGCCAGTTCTGCTATTAATTGCGTCACAGATCCCGTATGATTAAAGACTATGAGATTGGAATATGTTAGATCAATTCCACCAATTGCCGACAACAAAGCTTGCTTCTGGGAGGGACAATTTTGAAGCACCTCAAGTGCTGACATAGCTGAAGGGGATTGATCCAAATATTCAACTATATTATAATTTTGAGCAGCTCAGGCTCGAGGATTAAATTTCGATTTATGAATGACTCCCTTCAATGGTTTTATTGTCAATTTAGGAATAGCAGTTGGGGGTACTGATTGCATAGAAGGATTCGTGGTCAAGGTAGTAGGTTGATCAGTAGCTTGAATACCATAATATTTATTACATGTTGAAACCAAAACATCAGCCGATGGCTTCGTGACAGACTAGCATAAGCACTTGGGAACTAGAAGCAGGATCCACAACAACCAAATTTGTGTCCGGATTCGGAAATGGATTTGTCAACACTACGGATGCATGCAAGGTCTTAACCAATTTTGAGACTTCGACACGGTGAGGATAGTTGCAAACAAAGTGTTCCTCATTACAGATTATGTAAGGGTTACAAGGTTTCCGATTTCTAGTCGATTGATGAGATGATCGTTCCTGCGGGGTAGAAGTTTGATTTTTCTTTGATTTCCCCTTTTTCATACTTTCGGGTTGCTTGTCACTTTTTCCCTTATTAGATGACACAACATGTATTTCGAAAGAAGGCATAGGATCATATGCAATAGAGTGATGTGTGCTTGCAGTACTGATCATACCGTCTCCTGCATGAGAGTCCTTAGATGGACGAGGAATAGTGAAATTAGCACGTTGGGAATTTTCTCGTAGAGCGTGTCAGACTGAGTATAAATTAAGTCTAAATATTGGATATGAGAAATGACCTGATATTTAGTGACGATGCCACCCATAGCCACATCCTCAGTTATAGATGGTAACAGGGGCTTAATGAACCATTCAAAAAGGAGCTGATTAGGAACAAATGTATTTACCATTCTATGGCGACAACGCCACTCATGAATATGATAAAAAATGTGAGTAGCATTAGTCTGTTTAAAATTAGTCAAGAGTTCGGTTCCAATTTCATATCGTATGGGTAACTGGAAGTGAGTCAAAAATATAGTAGCTAGGGTAGCAAAATTATCAAAAGAAGCTCTTGGTAACTCAATGTACCATTTCGCAGCCAGACCAATGAGCATATGCTAAGAAAGACGTAGTCAAACGGAGTCATCATTTAGGGAGTTAGATTAACACCACAAATGATAAGTCATAACATGCGTTGACAAGTCTTCCCGGGGTTTCCAATGAACTTAGGAATATATAAAGGTAATTTATGAGGTATCACCGACCACCAAGGAGCATAATTGATTGGATCATTGGTAAGTCAGTTTAAATCCGGTTACTCTAAAGTTGAAACAAAGGGAAACTGTTGATTTAGGTCAGGTTGAGCATAGCCAGGGTATGATGGAATTGCTTGGGAAATAGGCCTTTGAGAACCAACATGAGGAATCTATTGCTGGTAACCCAGATAGGGGTTTTTTGATAAGCAAACGCTTGAGGATTCTGTTGACCAAAACTTGGGTATGCTACTTGTTGAAATGAAGGTTGTGGAATTTGCGCTTGTGGCTGCTAAGGGGTATGTCCACCAAGGTTATAACCCAAACTAGGATAGCTTGGATTCGGTTGTGGATAGGTATAACCTGGTTGCGGTTGCGACACCCCATAATATGGTAATATATCTTGTGAATAAATGATTCCGGATACAAGTGGTTGTTGTAAACTAGTCGAAGGCGTTGGAGTCTGAGGGCCCAATACTTGAGGGTATTGGGTTGAAGGACCCGCTTGAGATGGTTGAGGTATAACAATTTGAGTCTGTAATAGGGGTAAGGATGTATTAACAAGCAGAGTTGATGTGGGTGCAATAGGTTGAACCAGTTGATACGAGTGTCCAACCATTTGTGGTTGGATGGGTAGAGTGGGTTGCCATTGACAAGCATTTATTCCGACATTAGAATGACCAAATAATGACATAGTACTGTCAAAATGGGTAACCATAGGTTTCCCCCCAGCATGAGGAGTGTAATAAGATGGAAAATATTGTTCTCCAAATGTCGAGAGTCCAATTGAAATTGTACTAGATGGAATATACCCAGATGAATCGGCTTGATATTGCCCTGATGATGTGTATAAAGGATCAAGTCGTTTAGTACTCACTACATATTTACCAGTTAGAATACCAAATGATGACATTGGTGAATTCCATGGGTTTGAGGATGCACCAAAGAAGGTTCCAGATAAATATTGGTAACCAAGTGGGACAGAAGGGCCACCATAAAGATGTGACTTTGGTGATGTTGTGAACATCGACGGGGTAGCAAGAGAAGGTGTTGCTGCAACTGGAATAGATGGTCCAGCCGAAGATGTTGGCTTAGGAATGGTTATTTGACCAAATGTATACCCTATTGGACCTACGAGAACTTGAATAGACACAGGATTAACAAAAGTAGAGGAAGGTGATTGAGGAAAATACTTGTACAGGTACATATCTGCCCCAAAATGAGTTGGAGTTAAAAATGTTTCATCTTGTGGTATTTCTTCAATCGAGATTAAACCAGGTGGAAGGATTTCACCGTCAGGCCCAAAGTATATTTTAGGAGGTTGACTGCGTGATATGGGAGACCCAATGGCTACAATATATTGTGGGGCAACCGATACAGGAACAACTTCCAGTCGTTCAACTTCGGGATTTAAATGTTTTGGCCAAAAAGTGACAGGATTCAGATTAACTTCTAGTTGAACAACGTTGGGTTCGGGAGGTATGGTCTCACTGATTGGATGGATCATGACCACAGGTAGCTGTGAGGACTCCGTCTCGACAAAAGTAGATGAACCAAGATTTGTTGAAACAACTTGAGCCGACTCTTGTATATGTGAAGATGATGTCACACCATAGGTACTGATTGTACTAATTTCAGTAGAGCGATGTCTCCTTCACCGACCATAAATGGATTCTAGTGGTAATGGTGGTTTCAGTGCTATTCTACACAAACAACAGGGAAATGGATGTTCTTCTTCCACAATGACTCATTTATTTTATGAAAAAAAAACAAACAAAATAAAGGGTTAATTCTAGGCAAAAGGTTTAACAAGTAATTGTGAATTGTAGAATACCTCCTGGAAAACCAAGAAGTATGGGAAGGAAATCTTCCTGAATGTTGTGTTCAGTGTATCACAAGCTACAAGGCAGCCAATTTGGTTCACTATGGATGGATAGAAACCTAAATTTTTCCTCCAAAATATACCCGAAGGTACGTGGGGGCCCAAGTCTATATTAGGGCTGTCTAATGTGAAACTGCACAGTGAGAGCACCCCCTTATACATTTCGTACTAGAACACCGCCCTATATACCCAAAGGTATGTGGACGAGCTCTGATATACTTACGTACATGGAGTGAGGTATCACACTCGGAATGTATCGCAGACAAGTTAGCGACAACTGCTATGTTTAACGACGCCAGAACACGTATCTAGCCTAGACCTTCTAAATGTTATCATTATGGTTCCAATGCTTTCTTAGGTAAATTGATGTAAATTTTAAATTGATATTGTTTAGAAATTTTTTCTGTGAGGTTCACCACATGATCTGATGGATATTCGTAAAAATGCAAACTAAAATGATAAGAAAACTTTTCAATTTTATCTTTCTCAATGAAAATCATAGCTACTAAGGGAAAGCGCAATTAGTTTTAGAGAAAACAACAAAAAGCACAAACTAAAATGCAGCTTTCTTAACTTGTTCCTATGCAATACACACAATTCACTATATGCACATGCATGTTTTTATTTTTAACTCCCTTAATGTGAATGCAATAAAGGAAACTATATGCATCAAATAAACAAAAACAAGTGTTTTCTTCTTTGAGAAACAAGGAATTTAACAACAATTTATCTTTTAGGAAAAACGAAGAATGGAACTACAATTTTTCCTACAGGAAATGAAGAATTTAATGACAATTTCCTTTACAAAAACAAATCGATCTAATGCAGAAATAAAATAATTTGAATTTTATTTTCCAATGATAAATAAAAACACTAAAGAGACATTGAACAAATTTACTTTTCAAAGGAGGAAGAATCAGGTAAGTTCACTGGTCTCTAAGAGGTATTAGACAGTTTAGAATACAAAAAAAAAATGGCTACGAATGATAGCAATGAAAAATTTGAATGGAATTTGGTTGGCTAAGGGGGCGAAACGGTCTCTAAGGAGAGACAGTGCATTACAGTGCACCCCTGAGTGGGAGACAGTACAATGCAGTGCACTGTGTCTTGACCAACATTGCATTGGGTGCAGTAGTGATTGAAAATTCAAGCTACATAATAGACTTCTGATTCAATTATTTCATTCAAAAGACTAATAACTAAAATTATATTCTACCGATGAGGATTAGCAGAGGAAAAAACACCAGGAATGATAGGAAAATCCATAGCGGAGTCACCAATTTGTTATGCAAAATTGTGATCTATGGATAAATCAAATTCCCTAAGTGTGGTGCTAGGCACTTAGAACAATAGATGAAAGAATTTTCTAACACTTTCTATAAAATAAGAAGACACAAAAAATGATAGAAGAACCTACTTGCAATATAAGCACTTCTTCTTCTCGTTCTGTTTCATTTGCTGTCACCTTCAATCCAACTCAGATTGCCAAATTGATTCCTGCAAGCATAAACAGAGAACAAAAAACAGATTGAAATATATAGATACCTACTTATCTTGATCACTCAAATCGATTAGATGTGAAACATATATATCATTCAAGAATCCATTGCATGAGAAATAGAAACATAAAGAGATAAATATATGGGAAAATGAACAACATGTTGGAAATATTGTCATTGATGGAAAGGGAGCATAAAGGAGTAGCGCTAGAATTATCATTAAGGATAAAGGAGCAGATCATGATCAGATGGAGTATAAAGGAGATATAAGGAAAAGAAGGAAAAATTACAGTGGAGGAGAAGAAAAGAGGAAGAAGAGAAGCAAAGTGCCAAAGGAACACCATTAGAGGCAAAGGAGTAAGGCAGATGCATGGATCAACACCAGAATTATCAGTAAGGTAAAGGAGTAGAGAGGAGCAGTAAAAAGGCAAGGAGTAGCATTAGAAGCTTTATCAAGGATCAAAGGCAGCAATTTTGGGTCGAGTCGTGCATGATTGGGCAGAGTCATGAACATGCTAATACAAGTAATGGACTTGTTCAACTAGTGGAGAAAGTCGTGAACGTGCGAGAAGAGTTGGGCTAGTTTTCGTTTAGAACAATGCACAAAAACACGTGCAACATGTGTAGTTCGGTGGCCAGAGTCAGGTAAGTTTCTAGAAAAACATGTTCAAAAGAGTTTTCAGCGGAGATATCAGAAATCATAATCACAATAGAAGGCCTAATCACATATCACAAATCGTAGTGGAAGGAGTATCAAAAAACAATAGAGACACAGAAATTGCGAAATTCGAAGTGCGGGAGATGACGTGGAAAGATGACATGGTAGTAACATGGTGATGACGTGGCAGATGATGTGGCAAGTGGCGTGGCAACCGACATGGTAGATGACGTGGACCTGACCCCATAAATTGCAAATAAATATTAATATGCATGTTGATATGGACGGTCGAGATCATATCACGAAAATAAAGTAGGAGAACAGACAATCTAGATTATATCGCATTCGGCCATAATTAGGGAAAATTTTAGGGATGGAAGTTTGTATGAAAGTTTAGCAATGTGGTGAATCTTATTAGTCCCTAATAACCAAAATTTAAAGTGTTTCATGATAATTTTGTAAAAATATTTATATTTCTAATTATTTTATATTAGACAATATATAATATTGGCGATTTTTAAGGTAAAATAATTTTTAACTATAGAATTTGGGAGAATTCATTTTTAGAAAAATGGAAATTGGTGAATATTTTTTTTGGAAAAAGCATGGAATATTAGCCCCTGAAATTTTCCCTGGCCATAATATTGTTAATGCACATCGCTATTGGCGATTTTTATAGTTATATGTTAAGACTTCACAAGTTAATTGTTTTAAGTTGTGATGCGATAAGAAGTGGGGGTTGTGATGCGATGCGATCACATATCATATATAATAAGAGGAACCTTGTTTTGGCTATGAGATAAATCTTGCGAAATGCGATAAGAGTATCAGATGCGATAAGATTCAAAGCTAAAATCTAAAGGATTTAAAGTTCGGCTGTGGGACCCTATCGCATATCGCACATCACAAGCTTAGGAGGATAAGCGTTCAAGAATCATGTTAAAATGCCGAAGTGCGAAATTCGATAAGAGTATCAGATGCGATGTAGTTTCAAAGAAAAATTCTAAAGGATTTCAAATATGGAGGTATAAGGTTTCCATTTGAGAAATCTCATTGGGGTTTGGAAGAGATATGAAAACAAAAAACACATGAGAACCCCGAAGTGCAAAGTGCGATAATGAAGCAGACGCGATGACCATCAACACTGAAGCCTAAATGATTTCAAGTCCAGGAGTATGGATTTTTACCTTTGTTAAACCACATCGAAGAGAAAAGGAGGATTATAACGTAAAACAAAAATGAAATCTTGAACGCAAGAATAGACTCGCGGTAAGAGCCGACACTCATGCAGAACAGTGGTTGATGTGATAACGACAACTTGTGAATAAAATGCTAAACGTGGTAGAAGGAATCAGGTAGAATAAGACCTAACACTACGTGTAGAGGGAAAATAAGTTGCGCCTTGATAATGGAAGAAAGTCTAAATGCAACAAGAAAGTCTTGGGTAAGGACCTGACACAGAGCAAAGGGCAGAGTTGGGTGTTGAGAAGAGCAGTGAAGGATGAACGCTGCAGGCACGAGTAGAAGAGACAGAGACGGGCAAAAGGAGATATGGTGGCATTGTTGGAAACATGCCAACTGGGTCGAGTCAGACCAAAAGGACAGTTATGCAGAACTGTGTTGAATGTAACAGTAGAAACATAAAAGACTCTAAGAGCAACAGAAAAGAAAAATGAACAACGAGAAAAAAGCTGGAAGGGTTGAGTGAAATACATTTGTTGTAACTGTAACTGTAAATGTAAATTTGTTTATTATTTTTTATTGTATGTGATGCAAAGGAAAGTCTCCATAGGCATAGGAAAAACTCCATGAGTGTTGTAATGATTACTTATGATGTAATAACATGAACTGAAGAATTAAGAATCGAATGGGTGGAAGGAATAGGGCCACTAGACCTGTTCACTTTATATTCCCTGTAGAATACAAACAATGAGGGAATTATCTATATAAGATATGTAATATTAATGTGGATAGAGAGGTTAGAAAGCTTCAAAATGGAAGAGAGCAGAAGAATTTAAGAGAGCTCCAAAAGGTTGGAGAGTAAAATAATCAGAGAGAGCTGATAGAGATGTTGTGCACATCAAGAACAGATATGAAGTCGATATGAAGGCTGAAGATGCAACAGTGGAGAAGGATTATAACAGAGCTGATATCCAAGTAAATCCGCAGTTTAGTTTCATGTTGAGTGAGGGGATTGTAGTCTCCTTTCAAATTTTAGCTTGATAAATTTCCAGTTGGAGCTGGGTGAGGTAGGAGCCTTATGTAGGTTGTAGCCCGCAGAAAATATTTGGGAGTTGGAGATTCCTTGCAAGTTGTAGCTTGCAAAATTGAGGTAGGAGCCTCCTATAGGTTGTAGTCTGTAGAAAATACATGGGAGTTGATGCTTCTGTTTCAAGTTGTAGCTTGATAAGTTTCTAGTTGGAGCTGGGTGATGTAGGAGCCTCATGTGGGTTGTAGCCTGCAGAAAATACATGGGAGTTGGTGCTTCCATTTCAAGTTGTAGCTTGATAGATTTCCAGTTGGAGTTGGTTGAGGTAGGATCCTCTTGTGGGTTGTAGCCTATAGAAAATAGATGGGGGTTGGAGCTTCATTGCAAGTTGTAGCTTGAAAAATTTGAGTTAGTAGCGTCCTATAGGTTGGAGCCTACAGAAAATCAGTGGTGAGAGGGAGTTGGAGCTTGCCTTTGCATCACAACAATAATAGGATGTGGTTTTCTCTCTTATGGGTTTCCACTTATATGTGTTGTCTATGTTCTTGATGATTATATGTTGATGTGATATATTATTCTACTTAATTACTTGTTGTCCACACATTTAGTTTGTTGATTCATTATATATTAAGCTGCTTATAAAATGAAGTAGTTAATGAGTTGAACGAAAATAGTATTAATGACCAGGAATTTACTAAAATGATTCACCCCCCCCCTCTTAGTTTAGCTAAGGTTTCATCGATTGGTATTAGAGTTGGTTCCTTTAGTAACAATTTAACAACTGAAAGGAGGTCGTAGCTCCCCAAAATGGCTAGCCTAGAAGGATGCTAAACAAATAAAGCCCCATTGTTTACTAGCACAAACTATGCTTTCTGGAAAATAAGAATGAGGACATACTTAATGTCTCTAGGAATAGAAGTTTGGGTTGTTGTGGAAGAAAAATATGTGCCAAAGGAAACTGACACTGAGAAAGATGCCAAAAAAAAAATTCATAGCTAATGCAAAAGAAATGAATACACTCTTGAGCGATATGAGTGAGTCAGAATTTATCAAAGTAATGCACAGTAAGACTGCCAAAGAAATCTGGGATACATTAGAAAATATTCATGAGGGAGATACAAAGATGAAGATGGCCAAACTACAAGCACATAGAACTCAGTTTGAAAACTTAAAAATGAATGAAGACGAAGATATATTTGCATTATTCTTAAGAGTTATATAAGTTGTGAATATCATGATAGGCCTAGGAGAAGAAATTAAAGAAAGTGTTGTAGTACACAAATTATTGAGATATATACCACCCAGGTTTAATCCTAAGGACTCTGCCATAGAAGAAATAACAAACTGGGAAACCTTGACCAGGAACCAATTACTTGGGAACCTAACATCATATGAGATGAGACTTCCTAAAGGGAAGTCAAACATGAGGGAGGTTGCCTTTAAGGAAAAAAAATGCATAAAAGAGAAGGAAGGTACATCCTCATGCTCTGATGAAGAAGAAGCCAAATTTGTCTAAAGATTGGATAGAGGCACATTCAAGTACAAAGGTAAACTTCCATTCAAGTGCTTTAACTGTGGAAGAGTGGGGCACTATGCCTCAAAATGTCCCAATAAGATAATAGATAATAAGTATGAAGGGAAAGAGAAAAGCAGCTCCTATAAAATGCATAAAGGGAATAAATTTAACAGAAAATCATTATATGCTCAACAAGACAACAATGCATCTGAAAGCTTAGATGAATACTCCAATGAAGAAGGAACCTATGAATTTTTATTGATGGCCAAGGAAGAGCATGAAGATGATTTCCTGGAATATGATGAAGAAGGTGAGGTGGACCTTAAGGGGGATTTGGTAAGTTCCCTAAAGAAAATTGAAAGGCTTAAAATTAAGAGTAAGAAACATAAAGAGATTCTTCTGAAATATGAAAAAACAGAACTAGATTCAGAAGAGATTATTAAATTGAAATTTGAGCTAGAAGAATCAAGGAAAATAGAGGATATTCTAAAAATGGAAATAAAGGAGAAAAATCAGGAGCATGAAAAGCTAGAAGAAGAAGTGGTAAGTCTAAGGAAGAAATCAGAAAAGGCCCAAAGGGAATTAAGTATGAATATTCCAAGAATGAAAATTTCTGGACAGTTGGAAAAAATAATAAATGCTCAAAGAAATCCTCTTATAAAGGTCGAGATAGGCTATGAAGGAGAAAACAGTAAGTCTAAGGTTGAAGATAACAAGGATAACCATTTTGTGAAAGCTATAAAAGAAAAAGATAACTCTAAGAAATATGATATTATTGCAGCTAGAAGAATGATAGAAGAAAGGAGCAGGTTGTGTAAGTAGCTCGGAGATGAGATTACCTTCGTGGAGAACTCAGAGAAGGAAAACATTGCAAGAGATGATGAAGCAACCCAAAAGAGATCCAAAGAGTTAGAAGCCAGCAAGACCATGATGGGTAATGAAGAAGATAGAAACAAGAAGCAACCTCAAGTGACAAAGAAATAATGAAGAAACAATCAACTGTAAAAGGCTCATATGCTCATAAGGATGAACTGAAAAAATTCGGAAGATGTAAAAGGAGGTTCCTTCCTCCTGTGAAAAGTATCACATGCTTTTCTTACCACAAACTGGGACATATTGCAAGACAAATAAAATCTAGTTAGCCAGCAAAATATGAAGCCAATAAGAGGAATTCCTCAAGAAAGAAGATGGAAAGGACAAGCTTCCACCAGATAGACAATTCAGTTCCATGGATACTGTTATTCATGTAATGACTATGGACATGTAGAAGCTCAATGTAGACTAGGCACCTCAAGTTTAATCAGCAAAAGACGCAGCAAATGAAAATACTACCTCAACAAAACTAATGGAGAGGAAAACCTTTCACCAGGTACACAAATCATTTCCAAGGCTATTGTTATTCATGCAATGAATTTCGACATAAATTTGTTGAATGTAAATTATGTTCGAAAAGGAGCACAAAATGTTATACATCATCTCAAATGTACCTAGGTAAAATAATATGTTATGGGTGCCACAAGCTTGGACACAAAGAAAATGACTGTAGGTTGCGATATACATTAAAGGACTCTAGATGGATGATGGAAACAAATCAAATCAGACCAAACTGTGAATAAAAAAGAAATGCATACATTAGGAGGAACCCCAACAAAGTATGGAAGAAGAAGAAAACGGGGGAGCCTGTTACTTTAATGAAATTTTGAATCCATCATAGTCTCAGGGGGAGCTTCTCTAGGACTCAACGCAGATATCCAGTCAGTGATAGACAAGAAGCAACATCACAGGGGGAGAGAAGTTCATAAAAGGTCCCCATAAGAGTTGTCAAAGAAGAGCTGCTTGGAATAAGAACAACTAAAAGTTTAGAAAGGGAGAGGAAAATTTCTCTGGCAGAGAACTATAGAGGAATAAGGACACCTGAAGCACTCAATATCCAATAGGTTGATGAAATAAGAGAAAGCAGCAAACAACCATGGTGGTAAAGGGAACATCAGTGATGAACTTTCAAACTAAGAGGATGCTTACACTGTGTGTCTCACTTCAAGTATTGATAATGAAACAAAATTATTTTAAGAAGGATGAATAAGAAAATGTTATTATCATTATATCATTACAGATATCTATCCCAAGTGTTATTATTGGAGCAGTGGTATGATACAAGTCCTCAGGATTGGAATATTATGGTATGAATTATTAGGTAAACTTGAATCAGGATAGAGTCAATGTTGACTAGGGTAAATAGTAGTGGTTTTTGGGCACATGGTATTATGCACCCATGGTTTTTTGGCTGATGGTATTGCATGCAATGGAGCCTATAAAAGGCTGGGAGGGCTTCATTGTAATGTAGGCCTGGAGGTGAGTGGTGAAGGCTCACTTGGCCAGATTAGCTAGGGTTTTGGCCAATGCTTAATGAAATTTCATTGGTTGGGTTTTGCCCCGGGTTTGGGGTTTTCCCAGATAAAAATCTCTTTTTATGTTTATGATTTTTTGCTGGCTTGTTATGGTTATTATTCATCTCGGTAGATATATTATTTCTCCATTAAATTTCTAACAACTGGTATCAGAGGCATTTATAGGGAAATTTTCTTTGTATTGGTCTAGGGGATGGAGAGATCGATAGATCTGACTGCAAATCTTCTCATTATTTAGATCTTATCATTTTTTTTCTCGTCTGATGATATATGAATTTTTTTTTGAGGGTATTATTTACTGCCCATAAAGGATTTGATATAGCTAGTTTTTTTTCTACGTGAATAGGCAGATATAGAAAAAATATATTAAGAGGAGGAGTTGTTGTGCCCATGCCACTGAGATTATGATGCTCATAGGCTAGATTAAAGTATGCAAGAGAAGAAAATATGAAGATATTTTTTAGGTGAAAAGCTATGGAAATCGATATTTCTATGGTATTTGCGAAGTGACAAAGGCAGATCTACATTTACATTGAAAATCTGGAACACAGACTTGCAGATGCTGGCATTTTCAGTTTTCTGGGTGTTGCATTTAGAAGTTTTCGTATGTTCTGGTTAGATATGCATGTGATGGAGGTAGATCTGCATGATATTTGAATGGGTAAAGAAGATGCGGGAATTGATATGTAAGGACGCAAAGAGATGGTTGCAGCACATGGTTCATGAGAGCTGAGAAAGTCATTGAGGGTGGCCAGGTGAGTGGTAGCATTTGCACCGCTTAGGATGTGAAAAATATCTGCGAAATCGTCAACAATGTTTGCACACAGATGGTGGGTCGACATACAGAGAAGGAGAATCAACAGGTGGTCCAAGTCAAAATCTGCGGAGAGAAATTCAAAACACGGACGCTTCAAGTCCAAATCGAGGTCGCCTACGATAGCAGGATGGCTATGTTTGAATGCGAGAGTTTGGGGTCATGAGAAAAAGCTCCCGTAGCAGTGATTCAAATGAGTTGTGAAAGTGGTATTATATACAAAGATCTGGCATCGAGGATTCACATGGTGTGCTTGAGGAAGGATATTCCCAAGACACCATGATCCTCATGGCCACTGAAATGGATTGAAGCCTGTTGGAATAAAAAGAGTCTGGATCATGTGAAGAATCAAATGTATTTAGGTATTCCTTACTGTGAACGATAGCAACATGAGTATTTGTTCACTGATCTACGGTTTCCATCTCATGATGAGATCAATCCTGTATAATAGGCATGTTCAGGCAATGGAGAGATGATGTATGTTTTTTCGTTGGGGGTGGAAGCCTACGTGTTATGGAAAAAGCCACGAAGCACCGTGAGCAGGAAGAGTGCTATGATGCAGTGGTGTTGGTGAAGGATAGATCTAATTGTTGTGGTAAAAAAAAGGTTGGACATTATTGTTAATGACAATGACGATGATGTTCTAGCAGGAGTGTTTCATTGTTTTACATTTGGATCCAAGCAAGCATATGCCAACGGTAATCATGATAGAGATGAAGTCACCACATTTTGATAAGGGAATCCGTCGAATTTCATTATGCTAGGAAAGAAATTTCTGTCAAAATGAGAGAGGTTATGTGCACGTTGATTAATTAATTCATGAACCATGTATTTGAAGAGAACTCCTATAGGACTAGCGGTTACAGCGGCTGGTGACCCATGTAATCCGGTAGATGGGTTCTTTTTATATGGACATTGATGTCATATGTACAAACACAACAATAATGAAAAAAAAAAATTTAAATATTATAATGGAGTTAATTTTTACATGTAAATGGGAATAATTCTGTAAGACCTGGTATGGCATGCGTACCCCTGGGTAATCACTGGTAAATTCTAGGTTAGACTAGGTGATAGGGGGATGCCAGGTTAATAACTACCCTGGGTAAAAATTTGAGGGGGGAAGAGCTAGAGTGAGCAAGGTTGTCTCACTTAGCAATGTTGGCTGGATTTAGTCAAGAAAACCCAAGTCAAGTTTAACGGGGGAATTGTTAAGTAAAATTGAATCGGGATAGAGTCAATGTTGACGACGATAAATAGTAGTGGTTTTGGGGCTCATGGTATTGTGCACCCATGGTTTTTTGGCCCATGGTATTGCATGTAATATATGGAGCTTATAAAAGGCTAGGAGGACTTCATTGTAATGTAGGCCTGGAGGTGAGTGGTGAAGGCTCACTTGGCCAGATTGGCCAGGGTTTTGGCCAATGCTTATTGAAATTTCATTGGTTGGGTTTTTCCCCAGATTTGGGGTTTTCCCAGATAAACATATATGTTTATGTTTATGATTTGTTGCTATATTTTTATGGTTATTATTCATCTCGGTAGCTATATTATTTCTCTAGTAAATTTCTAACATGCATCATGGTGGTGGTATGGAAGAAATACATCAAGGAAGTAGTCCCAACGTTATCAACACTATAATATGTGTGGATTAAGTTCTGGTTGCTCTGATTAGTGAAAAGTATATTTTAATTCCAAATGTTGGAGAATTTCAAGCTGAGTTATCAAAGCATGGAAAGAGCTGAATGAAGGATGCTCATACTGAACTCAAAGAGGAGTTGCTCTAGGAAGCACCCACGCATTATTATTGGAGCAAGAATTATTGATATGTTGAGCTTGCATTGAAGTTTGGCATGTTTTGTTTTGGAGGTAAGAAGATAAATGAATGATAAAACTATGAAGAGTCTGTCTTTGAGACTCTGATTAAACAAATTGAAAAGGTCTTCCTGAAACGCATTGTGATAAAACAATTGATTGATCCTGCATTTCCACCAGTACAAAATTTTAATGATGCCAGAATCAGATACTGTATATTGTTGATTGTTGTTGAGGACAATGGAGAGTTCAATGAAAATAACTGAGAGTATGAAGGGTATTTTAACTATGGTTTTCTATGCAAGCCGAAGTGAAATTACCGTATGGATTATCAATGGGTATCATATTAACTTGTGGCCTTGGATTCATAGACACTTTTGGCATAAGTGTATACCGCAGAGATCAGATATTTCAAGCTCTAACCATTAGTCTTCCTTAAGCATGTGTTACAACTAAAAGTTATGTAACAGTGGTATGTGGGTGAATTTGAGAATCCCTTATAAGAAAGTATCAGCAGATGTCCTATGAACCAAGTTCTGTGCAAAGTCATCCTTGAATCTGCAATGAAATCACTATGTAATCTGGTATTAAAGGTGAACCTTGGCTACAAAAGATATATTGGCTTCATCATATTTGAACAGATGTGTACTGTAGATGTGTATTGTAGAATAAGACATATTCCATCTACAATCTTCCTTAACATATATGTATCTCAGATGAAGATCATAATATAGTCTGAAGTATATTTGGAGCAGACTTTATATATCGTATGGAGCATTCTCAGTATTTTATTATTATTCCAATGATGAATTTATGATTATATAAGTCTGGTACATTTTTTTCTATGGAGTGTCCTTATCATCACTTTCAGCATCATACAAGTGCAAGGAGTCTGTGCTTTGGGACGGTATCAGCTTACTGTGTATATACATACAAGTTCAATGATTCCCAAACTGTTCTCCCAACAATGCTTATACACCAAATGGAGCGGGATTCCAAGCTAGGTATGTGGAAAGAATGAAGAATGCTTATGGAGAACTCTAATTAGGCAATGATGGAAAATACATTGGAAAAATATGTAACCCTTTTCCATTGATGTCAAAGGGGGAGGAAAAGTGAGCAGAAGAAGAAATGCACTTCTGAAAATCAAGCAGAGGAAGAAAGGAACTTCTAAGAATGAAAGGGGGAGGAAGTCTTGAGGAAGTTTTGCCAACAATTCCAAAGGGGGAGACTATTGGAAATATTGTCATTGACGGAAAAGGAGCAGAAAGGAGCAGCACTAGAATTATCATTAAGGACAAAGGAACAGATTAGGATCAACTAGAGTATAAAGGAGCTACAAGTAAAATAAGGCAAAAGTACAGTGGAGGAGAAGAAAAGAGGAAGAGGAGGAGAAAATTTCCAAAGGAACAACATTAGAGGCAAAGAATTAAGGCAGAGGAGCAACAAAGAGGCATGGATCAAATCCAGAATTATCAGTAAGGAAAAGGAGTAGAGAGGAGTGGTAAAAAGGCAAGGAGCAACATTAGAAGTTTTATCAAGGAGAAAAGGCACCAAAGGTAGAAAGTTTGGTTCGAGTCATGCATGAGTGGGCAGAGTCATGAATGTGCTAATACAAGTAATGAATGCATTCAACTAGTGGAGAAAGTTGTGAACGTGCGGGCAGATTCAGGCTATTTTGCGTTCAGAACAATGCACGAAGGTGTGTGCAGCATGTGTAGTTCTGCGGGCAAAGTTGGGTAAATTTATAGAAAAACATGTACATAATAGTGTTCGACGGAGATATCGCAAATCGCAGTCACAACAGAAGGTGTGATTGCATATCGTAAGTCGCAGTGGAAGGAGTATCACAAAACAACAGAGACATAGAAATTACGAAATGCGAAGTGCGTGAGATGACGTGGTAGTGACGTGGAGATGACGTGGCAGTGATGTGGCGATGATGTGGCAGATGACGTGGCAGTGATGTGGCGATGATGTGGTAGATGACGTGGCAAGTGACGTGGTAGATGACATGGAAGATGACATGGAATTGATCCCACAAATCACAAATATATCTTAATATGCATGTTGAGATGGATGGTTGAGATCATATTGCGAACATAAAGTAGGAGAATGAACGATCCAGATTATATCGCATTTGGCCATAAGATTGTTAGCACACATCGTTATCGGCGAATTTTATAGTTATATATTAAGACTTCGCAAGTTAATTATTTTAAGTTACGATGCGATAAGAAGTGGGGTTTGTGATGCATGTTGAATTTTGCAACAAGAAACAGTGAAGGAGGCATCCTGAAACATCATCCTTGATCCTAGTTGGAAAATAATCACCTAAACTAGGTGGGGCCCACACAGGCTACTTTTAGGTGTATGTCTATTTTTAGACATGGTGAGAATATTCTATAAGTTGTAGGATGCTATTTGTAGATGGTTGGTCAAATGTGAAAAATGGATGAAATTCTATTTTTAGAATATTGGGCGAAGTCTATTTATAGATCTTCAATCTAAAAATAGATGCATGTCGATTATTATTAGCTCTTAATAATAATAAGACTCTAAACAACAACTTATTCTCTTGGAGAACTTTAGTTTAGTGCACAGATGTGGCACATCATCTGACAGAAGGAATTACGCAATTCCTAAGGGTTTACTGGAGCTAATGCATGGAGGAATTAGTTAGAACTCAAGTGGTAGAGTTATGACACAGTTGGAAGAAGTAGTTATGGAGTTGTATGTAGTTTAACTCAGTTAGACTTAGTTGAGCTAGTTGTATCTAGTATAACTGAATGATACACTAGTGAGAGTGGAGTGAATTAATTAGTTAATTAGTTCACAAATAATAACTCATTAATCAACTGAACAATACATTAGTTAACTACAATGCATGACAGTTTCAGTGGAGACCCAGTGGAGAGATAGGTGAAAGGGCAAGATGGACTATCTGTTGTGACTACTAGTGATGCATGAATTGCATCTACATATACATTGGAGTTGCCAATGATAATCCCATAGTCAATGAGAGTGGGATTACATTGAATTGGTCTTTGTAATTAGTTTGGATTGTGCAGTGGAGGCAGGCTAGCAGGAGGCAAAGATCGGTGCATGGATTTGCAAGATTGGTCCTGATTAGTGTATGAAGATTGTACTGTATTGAGAGCTTGTGATAAGATTTTTATGCTTGTATGAGATTTTCATATGACCTCCATGTTACATAATATATAGTTGTGGTTTTCAGCTTCAGGCTTTCCCGATTAAAAACTGTGTTATGTGCGATTGAATATTTTTGTTTATGCTTCACATGTGTGTGCAATTAATTGTTTCCGCAAAAGATTAACAAGTGAAATTGATTCAGTATTTTGCATAAAATTAAATAGTGTGAGATCAGGTGAATCAGGGACATATGCATGCTTAGTGCATATAATTTCTACATGGTATCGGAGCATTATTGATTGAATATTGCAATTGTGAAGTGAGTTTGTGCTGGTGGACAATTCGAATTTGCTGCAGGAGTTTCTTGGTGCGACAGTTGAGTATACATTGAAATGTCTTTCAATGGGTTGCGGTTGGAGTATGCACCCGAGGGAAAATCTAACTACATAGCCTGGAAGGACAAGATGGAGGTGGTGCTTGAAGATAATGGCTTGAAGGAATTCATCGAGAGAGATGTTCCTAAGCCCACTTCGACGGATGCTGCAGTACTTGACACATGGCAAAAGAAAGTAGCAAGGGCGAGGAGGATTCTGTTGGAAGGTATGAGAGACCATATTGTCTCAAGCCTTCATGGGAAAGCCACTCCATATGCTATGTGGAAGGCTTTGACAGATTTATTCCAAAGCAGAAGCGACCAGAGGAAGTTGGCGCTTAAAGACAAGCTCAGAAAAATAAAAATGGAGAAGAATGACACTATTCCGGTATACTTGACAAAGTTTTTCCAATGCAGGGATGAACTTGGGAGTGTAGGAGTCAGTGTTGTTGATGATGAATTGGTGAGCTTAGCTCTCCTTCGGCTTTCGAAGAGTTGGCATAGCTACGAAGACTTTGTTAATGGACGGGAGAAACTGCCAGGTTGGGAGTGACATTGGTCGGATCTTGTGCAGGAGGAGATAAGGCGAAGTACCAGGGATGGCTCTTGATCAAAGCATTATGATGAAGAGGATTGTGCTTTGGTTGCCAAGGAAAAGAAGAAGAAGGGGAAGAAATTCCATTCTATATCTGAGGCTGGTGAAGATGACAAAGAGCGTGACATGTCCAAAGTGAAGTGTTTTCACTATCACGAACATGGGCATTTCGCCACTAATTGTCCACATAAGAATAAGAACAAGATGGCTGCTGGAGCTACAGCTGGTGAGGCTCTTGCCTCACAATTTGAGCTTGAATTCTCATTGATCGCATGCATGGTGTCTAGTGCATTGGGATCGGGGTGGTACTTTGATAGTGGTGCTTCCTTTCACATGACGGGAGATGTGAACCTTTTCAGTAACTTGGTGGAGAAAGATCTCTAGTTGCATGTTGAGTTGGGCGGCAATGGATGATACAATGCGACCGACATTGGTACCATTACCTTTCAGAGGGAGTCAGGTAAACTCATTCTTTTACAATATGTTGTGCATGTTCTAGGTTTAAAGAAGAATTTAATCTCAGTCGCAATGTTAGAGGATAAAGGCTATGATGTTGTCTTTAGTGAAGGAAAATTTTTCCTTCAGTACAAAGCAACAGGACAAGTCAAGAAGGTTGGGATTCGAGCTAAGAATCTTTATAGAGTTGAAGTAGATGGGATTTCTATGGAGCTTCCTACTATTGGGAAGTTTGAGAAAGCCATGCAATTGAAGCTTGAGAGGGAGAAAGATTTGCATGTAGGTAAGAGTGAACCTCGGGATGTGGAGCAGCCACAAGATGAGGATCATGGAGTGGGAGCAACCACTCATGCAGAGAAATTTCGTGCTAGATGGGCGGAGGGAGTGCATGCAGCTATACCACCAGGTGAGAGGTGGGGCAACATGTATGAATAATCCCAAGAGGATATTTCTGGGAAGGATTCATTGAGATGCTATGGATCTCATGAATTGAACTTGGCTACGAGGTTCCCATAGAGCAGCAGTAGCATGATCATTTGGATTGATGCAGGCAGATCAAAGTGACAGTGTCGGATACTGGAGTGCGGTTCAAAGTTGATAGCAAGTGCAGAGTGCATGGGTGCAGAGTTCAACAATGCAGTGGTTCTTGAAGACATGTGCAGTTGGTACCAGCACAAGTTGAGGAATTTGATGATAGATGCATTATATTGATTGAGTTGTTTGGAGGCTTTCAGTTTCGGAAGTGTTGCAGGGTGAATGCATGGAGTTGCATGTCGCATGCAAAGACAATCCTTTCTTGTTGAGAGGGACTGTTGAAGTTTGCAACAAGAAACAGTGAAGGAGGCATCCTGAACATCATCCTTGATCCTAGTTAGAAAATAATCACCTAAACTAGGTGGGGCCCACATAGGTTATTTTTAGGTGTATGTCTATTTTTAGACATGGTGAGCATATTCTATAAGTTGCAGGATGATATTTGTAGATGGTTGGTCAAATTTGAAAAATATATGAAATTATATTTTTAGAATATTGGGTGAAGTCTATTTATAGATCGTCAATATAAAAATAGATGCATGTCGATTATTATTAGCTCTTAATAATAATTAGACTCTAAACATCAACTTATTCTCTTGGAGCACTTCAGTTCAGTGCATAGATGTGGTACATCAGCTGACAGAAGGAATTACGCAATTCCAAAGGGTTTACTGGAGCTAATGCATGGAGGACTCAGTTAGAACTCAAGTGGCAGAGTTATGACACAGTTGGAAGAAGTAGTTATGGAGTTGTATTTAGTTTAACTCAGTCAGACTCAGTTGAGCTATTTTTATCTAGTCTAAATGAATGATACACTAGTGAGAGTGGCGTGAATTAATTAGTTAATTAATTCACAAATAATAACTCATTAATCAACTGAACAATACATCAGTTAACTACAATGCATGGCAGTTTCAGTGGAGACCAAGTGGAGAGATAGGTGAAAGGGCAAGATGGACTGTCTGTTGTGACTACTAGTGATGCATGAATTACATCTACATATACATTGGAGTTGCCAATGATAATCACACAGTCAATGAGAGTGGGATTACATTGAATTGGTCTTTGTAATTAGCTTGGATTGCACAGTGGAGGCAGGCTAGCAGGAGGCAAAGATTGGTGCATGGATTTGCAAGATTGGTCCTGATTAGTGCATGATGATTGTACTGTACTGAGAGCTTGTGATAAGGTTTGTATGCTTGTATGAGATTGTCATATGATCTCCATGTTACATAATATATAGTTTGGGTTTTCAGCTTCAGGCTTTCCTGGTTAAAAACTGTGTTATGTGTGATTGAATATTTTTGTTTATGCTTCACATGTGTGTGCAATTAATTATTTCATCAAAAGATTAACAAGTGGAATTGATTCAGTATTTTGCATAAATTTAAATAGTGTGAGATCAGGTGAATCAAGGAAATATGCATGCTTAGTGCACATAATTTCTACAATGCGATGCGATCACATATCACATATAATAAGAGGAACCTTGTTATTGCTATGAGATAAATCTTGCGAAATGTGATAAGAGTATTGGATGCGATAAGATTCAAAGATAAAATATAAAGGATTTAAAGTTTGGTTGTGGGACCCAGTCACATATCGCACATCGAAAGCTCAAGAGGATAAGCACTCAAGAATCATGTTAAAATTTTGAAGTGAAAAATTCTATAAGAGTACCAGATGCAATGTAGTTTCAAAGAAAAAGTATAAATGATTTCAAATCCAGAGGTATAAGGTTTCCTTTTGAGAAATCACATTGGGGTTTGGAAGATATATGCATAACAAGAAACACATGAGAACGTCGAAGTGCGAAGTGCGATAATGAAGCGGACGCGATGCAGGTCAATGTTGAAGCATAAAGGATTTCAAGTCTGGGAGTATGGGTTTTTCCCTTTGTTAAATCACATTGGAGAGAAAAGGAGGATTATAATATAAAACAAAAAGGATAGCTTGAACGGAAGAATAGACTCACGTAAGACCCGACACTCATGCAGAACAGTGGTTGATGTGGTAACAATGGCTTATGAAGAAAAGGCTAAATGAGACACAAGGACTCGGGTAGAATAAGACCTGACACTACTTCTAGAGGGTAAAGAAGTTATGCCTTGATAATGGAAGAAAGTTTGAACGCGAGAAGAAAGGCTCGGGTAAGGACCCAACACAGAGCAAAGGGTAGAGTCGGGTGTTTAGAAGAGCAGTGAAGGGTGAATGCTACGAGCATGAGAAGAAGAGGAAGAGTTTGGAAAAAGGAGATATGGTGGCAATGTTGGAAACGTGACTGCTGGGTCGAGTCGGGCCAAAAGGACAGTTGTGCAGAACTGTGTTTAATGTAAAAGCAGAAACAAAAAAGAATATGATAGCAATAGAAAAGACAAATGCACAGCGAGGAAAGAGCTGGAAGGGTTGAGTGAAATACATTTGTTGTAACTGTAAATGTAAATGTATTTATTATTTTTTATTGTATGTGATGCAAAGGAAAGTCTCTAAATGCACAGGAAAAACTTGATGAGTGTTGTAATGATAATTTCTGATGTAATAACCTAAACTGAAGAATTAGGAATTGAATGGGTGGAAGGCATAGGGTCAGGCCTGTTCACTTTGTATTCCCTGTAGAATGTGAACAGTCTGGGAGTTATCTGTATAAGAGATGTAATATCAGTGTGGATAAAGAGGTTATAAAGCTGCAGAATAGAAGAGAGCGGAAGAATGTAAGAGAGCTGCAAAATGTTGGACAATAAAGAATCAGAGAGAGCTGATAGAGATGTTGTGCACATCAGGAGCTGATATGAAGCCGATATGAAGGCTTAAGAGGAAGCAGTGGAGAAGGAGTATAATAGAGATGATATGCAAGTAAATCAACACTTTAGTTTCATGTTGAGTGAGTGGATTTTAGTCTCCTTTCAAGTTTTAGCCTGATAAAGTTCCAGTTGGAGCTGGGTGAGGTAGGAGCCTCCTATAGGTTGTAGCCTACAGAAAATATTTGGCAGTTGGAGCTTCCTTGCAAGTTGTAGCTTGCAAAAATTGAGGTAGGAGACTCCTGTGGGTTGTAGCCTGTAGAAAATACATGGGAGTTGGTGCTTCTATTTTAAGTTGTAGCTTGATAAGTTTCAGTTGGAGATGGGTTAGGTAGGAGCCTCCTATGGGTTGTAGCCTATAGAAAATACATGGGAGTTGGTGCTTCTGTTTCAAGTTGTAGCTTAATAGATGTCCAATTGGAGTTATTTGAGGTAGGATCCTCCTATGGGATGTAGCCTATAGAAAATAGATGGGGGTTGGAGCTTCCTTGAACGCTGTATCTTGTTGAATTTGAGGTAGTATCTTCCTGTAGGTTGGAGCCTACAAAAAATCAGTGGTAAGAGGGAGTTGGAGCTTGCCTTTGCATCACAACAATAATAAGATGTGGTTTCTCCCTTATGGGTTTCCAATTATATCTATTGTATATGTGCTTGATGATTATTTGTTGATGTGATGTATTATTCTGCTTAATTACTTGTTGTCCACACATTCAGTTTGCTGATTCATTATGTATTAAGTTGCTTATAAAATGAAGTATTTAATGAGTTGAATGAAAAGAGTATTAATGACTAGGAATGTTCTAAAATTATTCAACCCCCCTCTCAGTTTAGCTAAGGGTTCATAACAACAATATTTATTAAAGATTAGAAGGGGGAGGTTACAATCAATGATCGATTTGATGCCACCAACTCTAGATTCATCCCAGCCTCATCACATCCAACATCACCAGCAACATATCCGTACTTTCACTCTCTCAAATAAGAATCCAAAAACATTTCTTTACCAAAATTCTTCCTTCCCTAGCACTAGGATCTATGCTCAATTTATAGGGAAAATCATGGTAGTTTCTCAATGAATGAATTTCTAATAATAGACAAGACATGTTTCCAAGTTCAGAGGTGTTATATGGACACTTGTATTCGAAAATTGACACATATGGACTCTTCTAGAAGGCACTGGCCATGTGGAGATTCCCAGAACAATGAGAATTCCACTCCCAGGTGACCAACACACTCTTGAATGTCAGGAAGTGCATTGCAGTGCACCCTTGAATGTAGAATGCTGCATATGCAACACAGTTAGTCCCTTTAGAGGTAGCGTTGGTGAGTTCATAAGTGATATAACATATACTTCAAACCTTGGAAATCTCACAATAGAAGCCATGAATAAATTGTTCTTCTCTTAGGGCATATAACAACCGAAATGTAAGGGGATAATAGACCCTATTTCATTGGTCCTGGGGATGATGTCTAGTTTGACCAGGTCATGGAGGATGATGCCCAAATTTACCTATAACACCTATTCCATATTCCAAGCATGAATGTGGTATCTCATAACACAGATCAATAAAAACGAAGCCATGGATTCTAGAGGCCAACCACAACAACCCTTAACTAATGATTCCACCTCATAGTCGGACATCACTAACCATCACCTTTTGGTATGTACCCAAGCTATATAGGGCTCTAGAGAGTTTGTTCCAACCAGGGTTTCCAAGACTAGTAACTCAAACCACAACTTCCATCGAGCTTCGAGAGTGTTTTTCCAAATAGGGCTTCCAGGATTTGTAACTCAACCCACCAAGAGCTTCCAGAGCATTTGCCCAACCAAGGCTTCCAAGACTAGTAACTCAACCCTAGCTGTTATAGTGCTTCTAAACATTTATCCAATGAAGGACTACATGAACTAATAACTCAAGCCAAAGCCAAAGGAATAATAAAACCAACTAGAAAACAAAAGTAAAACCCACAATAACATGGCTATCCAGGAAATGGAAATGCTAAGAAAAACCACTGTCAATCCAGGAAATCCTCCATGCCAATGAAAAATCATAAAGAAATAACCACATACATGTGCCATGCATGCCAAAACTAGTGAGGAAACCATATGTGCTGCTTTGTACCTGCAAGGAAAAACCATTGTAGCCACTGATCTTGATGTCCTCTTACACTTCCTTTCCCTTCCTTTTCATTCTTGCTCCAAATCTAAAGTATGCCACACTCCTCCAAGAGTGCTCCAAGAAAATCTAAGTGTCCAAGAGTATGAGAGAGAGGGTTAATAGAAGAGAGCTTAACCAAAACCTATCAAAAGCTCCCCAATTGATCTTTAGAAGACTTTTTTTATCAATGAGAGCTCTATTTTCTCCATTTTCCATTATTTTCCGTCATTTTCCTCCTCACATGCAACCTGTGAACTTTGACCTTCCTTTTCTCATATTTTCCTTTATTTTCATAAATAAAATGCGAATAATACCTCTTTTCCTTTCCAAAACCTTTTCCATTTTGTTATGAAACCAACTCCAAAAATAGAAGAAAAGAGAGATCAACACCTTAGAAATAAACCACTTCGAGGGGGAAACCTCCTTTAGATTACATAAATGAACAATTCTTGGATGATACAAATGAAAAAACCTCCTTCTATATATAGGAGTAAATGGGGTCACAATATAATGATAGCTGACCTAACAATAATAATTTAAGGGCACAATAATAACAAAATGGGGGTTACAAGGGTACAATAATAACAATAAGGGGGTTACACTAACAACAATAAGGGACTATACTAGTAATATAGGGACCTAACATGCCCCTCTCCTTCAAAAAAGTGTTGTCCTCAATTCTTGAGTAGCTCTGGGTGCTTCTGTATAAAATTCTCATCCTCCCATGTAGAATCTTCAGTGGGTAAGTTCTTCCACTTGATGAGATACTCTGAAATTGATCGATTCCGTAGCTGTTGAGTTTTGGTTTCCGTGACCGCTTTAGGTTCCAATACGATTTTTCCTTCCTCATCAAGTTCTGGCAATATTGTTTGAACTGGAAGATTTTCACCTATAACCTTCTTTAAGCATGAAACATGGAAAATTGGATGCACTCGTGAAGAAGCAGGAAGCTCCAATTTGTATGCCATAGTACCAATCTTTTGCAACACCTTGTAAGGACCATAGTACTTTGGTGATAATTTATTATCCTTCTTAGCTTGCTTGAGGAACATTTGTTTGTATGGTTGTAGCCGTAAAAATACCCAATCTCCTACATCAAAACTTCTCTCGCTGCGATGTTGATCTGCCTGTTGTTTCATTCGATTTTGTGCCAAATTCAGGTTATCCTTTAAAAGTTGGAGAACTTCTTGCTGATGCTCGATGTGATCTTCCACTGCTTGAACCTTCGAATTTTCCCTTAAAGATGATGTGATGGATGGTGGATGATATCCATAAAGTGCCATAAATGGGGTCATTTTTGCTGCAGTATGGAAGGAAGTGTTATACCACCATTCGGCGAGAGGTAACCACTTGACCCATTGTGTTTGTTTATCAGATACAAAACAACGAAGATATCCTTCCAAACATTTATTTACTATCTTAGTTTGACCATTAGATTGAGGATGATAAGATGAGCTATGAGCTAATTGAGTACCCAAACAAGAAAATAACTCCGTCCAAAAATTTCCAGTAAAAATGGGATCTCTGTCGCTCACAATAACCCTTGGGCTTCCATGTAGCTTTTGAATTCTATCCATAAATGTAGTAGCAACTGTACTTGCTTTAAATGGATGAGATAATGCACAAAGTGTGCATACTTGGTAAGTCTATCAACTACCACCATGATGACACTCTTTCCTTCGGACTTAGGTAAACCTGTGATAAAATCCATTGAAATCTCCTCCCAACGTTGACTTGGAATGGATAAAAGTTGTAGAAGTCCTGGGGTCTTAATTGTTTCCACTTTATTCTGCTGGCAAACCAAACATTCCGCCACAAACTTTCGAATATCAGATTTAAGGCCATCCCAAAAAAATTCTTTCTTCACCCTGTGGTAAGTTTTTAAAAATCCCGAGTGTCCTCCTAAAGAAGAAGTGTGCAATTCCAGAAGAATCTTTTGTTTTAGTTGGGAATTCTTACAAATATATAAGCGATCTTTGTACCATAAGGAATCATTTTTCCAACTAAATGTATCAGATGTACTAGGATCTTGCTGCAACTTTTGAATGAGTGTCCACACTCCTTCGTCCTTCTTCCATTCATCCCTTGCTTCGGTTATCCAATCTGGCTAGATAATAGATATGGCACAAGGCTATGCTTCCACCTCTTCATTTTTTCTTGAGAGTGCATCTGCAACAACATTTAGCTTCCCTTTTTTGTAGATTATTTCAAAGTCATAACCCAACATCTTTGTGACCCATTTTTGCTGCTCTTCTGAAGATAGTCTTTGTTCCAAAAAAGTGTTTAAGACTATCATGATCAGTTTTTACCTTGAAGTGTCTTCCCATTAGGTAAGTTCGCCATTTCTTTAGTGCATGCAGTATTGCTAACATTTCCTTCTCATAAATAGCTTTCTGTAAATACTTTCCTTTGATTGGATGACTTTCAAAAGCAATGGGTATTCCTTCTTGCATTAAAACATCACCAATTCCATTTCCTGAGGCATCACATTCCACAATAAAGGTTTTTGTGAAGTCTGGTGTAGCTAAGACCGGTGCTAGGCACATTGCCTCTTTAAGATGTTCAAAGGCCTTAGTTGCTTGAGGAGTCCATGAAAATGCATCTTTCTTCAATAATGTTGTTAGAGGTGCTGCTATTCTCCCATAATTCTTAACAAACTTGCGATAATACCCTGTTAACCCGAGAAATCCTCGCAACTACTTTATGGTTGTGGGGACTTTTCATTCCTTAATGGCTTTAATTTTGTTAGGGTCTGCCTTAACACCCTCGTGAGATACAATATGACCCAGATATTCCACCTCTTGTACTCCAAAGAAACATTTGGATGTTTTTGCATATAATTGTTTCTCCTGCAATAGTTTGAGCACCCTGTCAACATGTTCAACATGATCCTTCCAAGACCTATTGTAGATTAGTATATCATCAAAAAATACTAGCACACATTTTCTAAGGAAGGGTTTGAAAATGGAATTCATCAACCCTTGAAATGTAGAAGGTGCATTGGTAAGGCCAAAAGGCATGACCAAAAATTCATTATGACCCTCATGAGTTCGAAATTCGGTTTTCAAAATATCTTCGTACTTCATTCTAATTTTAATGATATCATGAACGGAGATCCAACTTGGTAAAATAAATTTCTCCATGTAATTCATCCAATAATACAACAATCACAGAAGGAAATTTATCTTTAATAGTGAACTTGCTAAGCTCCCTATAATCTACACACATGAGCCATGATCCATCCTTCTTCGCACCAATACTACTGGAGTAGAGAAATAATTTTGAATAGGTTGAATTATACTAGCCTCTAACATTTTGCAATAATACATTCAATTTAACTCTTTTCTACATAAGGATATCTATAAGGCCTAATATTTGGAGGAACACTTCCTGGAATCAAATGAATAGCATGACCATGATCACGAATAGGTGGGAGTCCTTTGGGAGTTTCAAACACATTGGAATGATTTTCCAAGACTTTTTGGAGATCTGGAGAAATAGATGGTTTTTATGTTGGAACTTCTAGGGAGCATAATTATGCAATTACACCTCATTTCTATTTTTTTTGAAGATTTTTCATGACATTAGAGCTTATTATCTTTCCCAGCTTCCCCGCGAGACCTTGTAATTCAACTTCCTTTCCTTTCGAAAAAAAATTCAAGAAAAGTTCTTGAAAATTAAAACCTACCATCCCAAAATATTGTATCCATTGTACTCCTAGTACAACATCAACACCTCCCATTGGAATGGAAAGCATTCGACTATTCAATACATATTCCCCCATGGTTAGTTTGATATTATGGAATTTTCCAGAGCAATTTATAGTTCTTCCATTTGAAACAGTCACTTACATTCTGGTGATAGGTATATGAAACAATTAAATTCCTTGGCTACCTTATAATGAATAAAATTATGGGTACTACCCGAATCAATCAACACTATTACCTTTTTCTCCTTGATATGTCCTTCTATCTTGAGAGTTTGAGGAGTGGTAATTCCTGCCAATGCATTACATGATATGATCAGTCTCATTTATTATTCTTCTAGGGTTGGTTCCTGGTGTATATTATCTTCTTTTTAAGTTTCTTATTCATTTTCTTCCTCCTCTTCACAATCTATGTAAAATAATTTCTTCTCAACACACTTATTACCTTTAGTGTATTTTCTATCAGAACTGTAGCAAAGCCCTTTTGCTCTTTTTTCTTCCAATTTTTGTGGTGTCAACCTTGTAGGTTTTGGAAGTCTAGGATTAGCAACACTTCCATATTTATAGATGTGAGTGGTAGGCTTCCTTCTTGCCATAATTTTACATTCAATTTTTCTTGCCAACCTAAATGACTTCTCCAATGAATCAGGTTCCCAAACGTGAACCTCATGTTGGATATTATCCTTTAAAGTCCCTATGAAGACAACAATCCTGTGTTCCTCTATAATATCAATTACCCTTATATTCAATTTTTGGAAGTCCTCAATGTGCTCCCCCACTGAACCATTTTGTTTGATATTTATCAATTGGCTAAAAAAGTGTTTCTGTTTCTATCCTCATAATGTGCTATCACTTCCTTCATAAAAATTGAGGAAGTGACAATTTTTTTACGGGAGAAAAACCATCGATAGCATACAAATGTACTTTGTTCTAAATATAAAGTTGCAATGCGTACCTTTTTGTGTGTTTTTCACATTATTGAGATCAAAATATTGCTCCATCTGCAGTATCCATGTTACGAGATCCTTTCCATCAAAATTCCTTATATCGATCTTTGGAATATGGTGGGTCTTCCATCCAACATTATAGTTTATGAAATCACAATTAACATTTATTTTGTTCTCATTATGAGTTTCCTCTACTATATTTTTGCCATTAGGAAACATTTATTGTATCAAGTTTGTCAAACCTTCTGTTAGCCACCTATAATATTTTGTTATACCAAAAGGTGGCTAAATATTTTTGAGCCTCCAAGGAACAAATTTTATCACTAAAAATTGTTGGCTCTTGAAGACTCCTTGTAGGCCTCATGCCTCTGTCCAAAATCCTCATTACTGTTCCTCTTAAATCTGCTGATTTCATGTAAGAAACTGCTGAAGAAACCATCATTTTTTCCTTTTTTCCCACTCATAGCTAACCTTCATTTACCCCTTTTTTTTTCTCCATATTATTCCTCTACTTTTCATAAGTTTCTCCTTCCATTCATGAAAATCCTCCTGACATGGTTTGAAACTTCTTTTTGAGCTGTGCCGAAACACCCAAATCCATTTGAATCCTTGAAATTTTTCATAAAAAATCAAAGTTTTATTACTGTCGACTTAAGCCCCTTTGGGCTAAGTCCTAAACCACTTCCCCCACATGCCCTTTCCCCAGGACCAAGCGCTTAAGATCGATCACGCAATCGTAATCGGAGAAATCAAATGGGTAGATCAAAAAGACCCGCATCAAAGTTCCGATGCGATTGGGTCTCGTATGTTAAAAGTTCCCCCTGCCCCTATTTCATATGACTTCCTCGGGGACCAAGTGTTAAAGGACCCCGGGTGCCAATCGCATCGCAACGTTTCAAATAGGTTGATCGGAATGACCAGGCCCGATGGCCCGATTGTGATTGACCCCTTTGTTTTAAATACGCCCCGGGCATATTACATTCCATATATCAGAAGGCCCCGCAGTCGGGCGCCTGTCCGCTTTGTATATATATTTTCCGCTCAATCCATAAAAAAAATTGATTATTCCAAAAAGTTTGATTTTTATGCAAGGGTTTCCCCGGCTCATCTCCACCGTTGATCTTGTTCTTAGATCGACGGCCTGCGCTCAATCGCAAGTTTCCAATCGCAAGTTTCAAATGCATGCGCTTTTGTTTCACCCCTGATTTCCGATCCCTCCGATTCATTCCCCGCCGTTGATCTGGTCCTCAGATCAACGACCAACGCTCAATCGCAAGTCCCCTTCCGATCGCAATCGCAAACCTTCCCGTCCGACTCCCGATTGCGATCCGCCGATTCCATCGCAGCCGTCCATCTGTTTCACGATCCGACGGCCATCGCACACCCGCTCCAATCGCAATCGGAACTTTTGATCACACCCTCCTTCTGCGTATTGCGATTGCGATCCTCCGATTAGATCTGGACCGTCCATGTGTCCAGATCGGACGGTCCAAAACCACCCCGCCTTATTTCCTCTCCCCGCTCTCCTTTACCTGTTCTGCGCCGATCTCCATCGTTAGATATTTTTATCCGACGGCTACGCTCCTCCCCCACCATCCGAAGCAGTTTAAACCTATTTCCGCAGGATTTCTTAACTGTTTTTGTGTTTTGCAGGTGTTTTAATGGTTTTCCATTATAGAATGAAGGAAAGCCGAGGGTTGGGAAAGACGTTTCCTGTGCCTTCGAGCTATCTAAAAGAACCATTCACGGGCTCTGTATCAAATGATTTATCAATGTTTCATGAGCATTGATAACCTAAAGAGCCCTACGCGGCCCTGCACATCGACAAGACACTGTTTTATTCCAGAGAACAATTAAAGAGTATCAGTTTTTGAAGACAAAAGCTGTGATCCTAAGATCGAAAACGATTTTTACGGGGGATTACGGCTGAACGATTATCAAAAGCCTAATCCCCAATCTAAACAGGTTAAAAGAAATCTAAAAGTGTTTTGTCGGACAGAAAGCCTCCAACACTCAGGAGGCAAATTGATTCCTCATCTACCACCAAGCCACCTGTTGCCTCAAAGCATTCAAATAGAGGCCGAAGTTATTGAAGAAAATCTGATATTCGCCTCCAGCACAGCCAAGAAATTACTCCACACAGCGTACAGAGCCTCAAAGTCAAAATAAAGCTCCCACCGAGATTTGATATTTATTGTAAAAAGTTAATACAGTGATCCACCTGTAAATTTCTCTCTCGATCCCCTCAAAGGGCCGAGAAGTCTTGAACCTGTATTAATTATCCTGAGAGATATTTTCTCAGATCGCCTCCTCATTCTTCTATAAATTCCTTAGAAGAAGATGAGAAATTGTTGGTTGCAGAACTTTGAAATACACTTGAGCTGGAGACTTCTATTTGTACATAGTGTTCAGTGGCCCTTGAAGCTCTGTTTGCGCTAGAGTAGTTAGGTTGAATAGTGAAGATGATTGCTGAACTGAAACATTGGACTTGAAGATTGTAACTGGTTTGACATCAATATAAAAGTTGTTTCTTGGGATCCTGGTCTATATCATTGGTGAAGTGCCTCTTTCTTGCTGTTAATTGTTTTTCCTTATACGTGCTATGTGTTCATATTAAATTGTAAAGAACAGTATAAACAGGGTTAGGACCTACTGTATATCAGTAACCTTCTCTGGCTGAGAAATCTTTATCTTGATGTTTTCTTCAAATTTTTTTATTTAAGAATGATTCAATACAGTTTAAACAGTTAGGAATGTTGGCGTTCCCTCGTCCTTCTGTTTGCTCAAACATTGTTCTCGAATGTTATTTCCATTATTTGCTATTAAAGTTAGACTAGGGAAGTTATGGTTTGCCCTGATTCCTAGATCTTTTTCTCCAAAGGCAGATTCTGAAAGTTTCCCTTGGTGTTGACTGAAAGCAGACTAGGTTTAAAAGTACTTTATCTGATCTTAAGTTACATTTCGTTTCTCTTATATGTTTTCATACTTTCTGAAGGTGATTATGTGGATCACTGGATTGTTTTTCAATTAAGCTGCTTTAATAAGAACTTGCCCAAGAATTCTATGGTTAGCCATGTCCTTGGTTGGTTTTAAACAATGACTTAAGAGGCTTTTCTTGTTTGGACTGACTATAAATCCTCTAAGAAATTATTATCAATTTCCATTCATCATTTAAAACTCAACAATCTTGTGGTATAGATGACTTTCCCCTTGGATCACTCTTGATGTTGTTGCTCAATTAAAGCCCAGATATGACTCCATAGCCTTATGGACTAAAAACCAGTGTTATATCTATCTATCTGCCAAAACTGTTCTATTTGCTTGCAACTTCTCACTTTTGAAACTTTTTTCACTTAGGACTTTCCCCTCAAGTAACATTTCATGCTCAACCATCCAAAACAAAACAAAACCTTTGGCCTTCATAACTAGCCTAATATCATTACCTTAAGCTTTTCAAAGACAATATCCATCTTTGTACATATTGGAGAGATCCCTCTCCGGATTCAGGAGGGCTAGATCCTAGAATCCCAAAGTTGGTTGAAATGATGTTAACTTTGTGATTGGACTCTCCCAATCTTGCTAATAAATTACAGAGACCTAACATTTCTGGCGACTCCACTGGGGAAGGAACCCCGAATTGCCTTATTAACCAGCTAGAGCCACCAGAACCTAACATCTCTGGCGACTCTGCTGGGGAACTGAGTGTTTCTAATACCTCAGAAAACCCTTTATTCAAGAACACTTTGAGAGTAAAAAGAAACCTTTTCAAGCACTGCCTAAGATAGGTAATTATGATGAAACTTGTTTGAATCAGTGACAAGCTAGGCGAACCCTAGGTTTCTCTTAAGACTTCATCTAACCTTGAAAAATTAGCTGGCTTAGCCATAAGAGTAGACTGCCTTTGTCTCACAACCTTAGCTAAGTTTTGAAACAAAGTTAGGATATTCTTAACAACCACAAAACTGAAAAATGACTTAGAAAAACCTAAAAATATTTCAGATTGGAATTAAATAAACATGGTGATGGACCATAAGACCTTTTACCTCTGAAAGGAGCTAAAAATTTCCACTTGGCGACTCCACAATCCTTAAACAGACCTTAAGACTCCACTGGGAAGAACCCTTATCATTATAGTATCATTCAAATTCAGTTAGAGGACTGTAGGATTAAAATTGTGAAAACAGATTAGTTAACCTCTCCAATATTGTCATATCTGGTTGAACTTTTCTTGTTTATTTGGGTCTAAACAACATAGCATAGTGGCTTCTAAAAAGATTCACACTAGAGCCCATCCAGACCCTAACCCACCTGAGATAGTTGATAATCCAGAAAGTATCCTTTGGAAGTCTCCTGAGGTTAAATTATTAACTGTTTTCAGATCACCCTTGAGAGCTAATTCAGTCCCTGAAAATCTTTCAGCTCTGCAACAATCACAAGTTGACTTAGTGAACCCATTTAGGACTAGGTAATTTGATGATATAATCCAGTTAGACTCTGAATCTTCACTTTCATCTCCTGAAACAAGTGAAAATCCTGGTAGCAGAGAAACAACACCTCCTGATTTACATTTCCTTTACGATTTAGGTGTCTCTCATCCAAGATCATCTCAACAGTCTACTCCTGGTACATCCACTTCTACTCACCCTACATCCACTGTTCAAACCACTACACCTCAGCCCACTTTCCCTTCTATAAATCCACCTCCACCTCCTGCCATGGCTGCATGGTATGCTCCCCTAGTTCTTCCCGCACCATTAGTCAATCTCCCATAGGACTACCAGTCCAAAATTCCATTGTATGATGCTAACAATGCTACAACTGCATCACAGCATGTGGATAAGATGAATGAATATTTTGACCGAAATGAAATTGATGATGATTCTGTCAAACTTAGATTATTTTCTCAGAGCTTAGGGGGAGAAGTGAGAAAATGGTTTAAAGGTTTGGCCCCCCGTACTATTAATGATCTTCAGGACTTTCATCAAACTTTCCTGAACAAATGGGAAGTGAAGAAGAATCCTCTCCAAGTTCTTGCTGATTACAACAACCTTCGTAGGAATCCAAGGGAAAGTGTACAAGCTTACTGTACCAGATTTAACAGTGTATATAATGCACTCTCCCCGGAACTAAAACCTCCACAAGGCTCTGCTTTAAACAAATTTCCTGAAGGGTTTGACGCTGACATGACCTATTCTTTAAGAGAAAGAGATTTTGCGACTCTCGAAGATATGCAAAGGGGTGCTCATTCTGTGGAAGTCAACCTAATGGAGAAGAGAGCAAGAATGAAATCTGAAAAGAGAGTATCTTTTAGAGAGGAATCCACACCTTCTACTTCCAACTCAAAAATGGAGAGAATGATGGAAGAAATAATGAAAGAGATGAGCATAATTAAGAGAGCACAAGCAAATCAAAATCAAACTGCTCGTCAAAATAGAAACGAGAACCAGAATCAGAATGTTAGAAGGAACCAACCTCCAAAAAGACCCAGGGAAGATGATCAGCAGATCACCCCTCCCTTTCATAAAAACTATGTAAGTGAGGTTGAAGAAACAGAAGACATAACAGAGGAAGAGGATATCAACATGTTTGGGGAAGAGGATGATGACTTGGAAGTTCATTATGATAGAAAACAAGGTCTTTACACTCCTTATGATGACAAAAGAGATGGTAATGAAAATGATTATCAAGACATGGAAAATGTCGTCATAGAACCTCAAAGAGAATACGACCTTAGAAGCAAGACCAGTCAACAAGCCCCCAACACCAAAACCTATGACAAATCCTCTCAAAGCAGCACTGCAGCCGAGCCCAAAATGGCCAAACAAAAAGACAAAACAGTGGCTGATAATTCTGGTAAGGATAAAGAGAAAAACACTCAAAATTTTGAAAAACAGAGTGCAGACATCAGCAGTACTAACACTTCAGCTAGTACTCCTTCTACAACAGTTGTGTCAAATAAAACAAATCAGAAAGCTGTAATTGTTGATAGAGTGACAGCTAATAAGGTTGAAACAAGTGCTTCAAAGAATCAAACTCCTTTCAGCCTGGAATAGGAAATCTTAAAGATCAAAATCTATGTTCCATTAACTGAGTTAGCTGCCCAACATGTATATAGGAACCAAATTTTGAAGGCTTTAAATATAGAGGAAAATGGAGATACAGTTAATCTTAGTGACGACCAACCAGAGTTGATTTTTGGCCCTAAGATTGAAGGGAAGTTTCAAGAAGGACTAGTTCCTCCCTTTTATGTAAGTTTGAACATTCATGACAAGATTCTACACAACGCTATGCATGATTCCGGGGCTTCTCATAATTTAATGCCTAAAGCTGTGATGGAGAGCCTTGGTTTAGAAATTACCAGACCCTACAAAGACCTATACTCCTTTGACACAAATAGAGTAAAATGTCTAGGATTGATCAAAGACCTCTGTGTTAACCTAGCCCAGATTCCAGCCAAATGTTTACTCATGGACATTGTTGTGGCTGATGTCCCCCCAAAGTATGGAATGCTATTATCGAGATCCTAGGGAGCTAAGTTACAGGGGACTATGCATATGGACATGACATATGCGACCATCCCAGTTTTCAATCAGACCAGAAGACTTTACAGGGAGTCTCATATGCAATACACGGTTACAAGTCAAGACAGACCACGAAACTCTCCTATACATTCTGTCAATACAGGCCTTGCTTCTTTTATCATGTTTAACAATGAAACTCCTAGTGAGCAAGTCACTTTAACAGAATTAAAGGCCGACAGGGAAGAAGAGTATAATAACGCAGAAGTGTCCAAACAGTTTGCTACATGTGAAAACATTAGTAAACAAAGCATAGGTCTTGATTTACCGGTTATGAGTCCATTGTTTTTAGGACTTAACAACCCAGAAAATACCCCTAACGTTTTTGACATCATCCCTCAATCTATTGAAGAATTTGAGGAGTCAAAACAAATTCAATTGGGTGCTGCTAGTCATGAACAGTCAGAAGGCACCATAGTTAAAAGGGACAATCGCCAAACAGATGAAACCGAAGATAGTCCTTTATGGAGTATGTATTTTGATGGGTCATGCACTAGAAATAATGCTGGTGCAGGGGTTTGGATCATTAACACTGAAAACAACCACACAGAATGCATCTCATGCAAATTAAACTTTTAGTGTTCCAACAACATAGCAGAATATGAATCCCTTCTCTTAGGCTTGCATCTCTTGAAGAAATTAGGAGCCAGAAGAATTAATGTGTACGGGGATTCTGAGTTAATCATTAGGCAAGTCAATGGGGAGTATAATGCGAATCATCCCAGACTTAGAGCCTATCGAAATGATGTCATGGATCTTTTGACAACATTTGAGGAGTCAAACCTGAGTTTCATCCCAAGGAAAAAGAACATTGCGGCCCACAATTTAGCTTTTGTGGCCAGGACATGTCTAACGCCATATGAGACTGGAGACAACACAACTCCGATAAAATTTAGACCGGCAGTGCCTGATAACAAAAAATATTGGCAAGTGTTTGACAATGACAAACAAATAGAAGACTTCATGCAATTCAGAAATGAGTTTGAACTGCACAGTTCAGATTCAGATTATGATACAGACTGCAGTGAAGAAAACTTTCTTGGTGAAGAAGAATCATCTCCTCAACCTGCCAATATTAACCTATTGTCTAGCAAACTTAGGAACAAAACAGAATTGAGTGCAGAGTTAGAAACGGAAGAATTACAAACTCTGCATTCTGAAGGTGAAAGTTTGCCGAGTGGTCTAACACCTTTAGAGGAGTTGTTCGATTTTAACGATGTGGCAAATAAGCCAAAACTGGAGCCCGTAGAGACTGAAGTGGAAGAATGCAATATTGGCAGTAAAGAGAAACCGAAAATGATCAAACTATCCAAAACTTTGCCAGCTCACATTAAACTAAAATACATAGAGCTGTTCAAAGAATTTTCTGATGTTTTTTCATGGAGTTACGAAGATCTTAAATCCTATGACACTGAAATAATACAGCACAAAATCCCTCTTAAAGAAAACCAAAAACCATTTAAACAGAAACTGCGCAGAATAAACCCTGTCCAGTTGCCATTGGTTCAGAAGGAGATCATAAAAATGTATGAGGCTGGCATTATTGTCCCTATTAGATATTCTGAGTGGGTATCTAATCTGGTGTCCGTTAGGAAGAAGACTGGAGAAATCAGGCTTTGTATAGACTTTAGAGACTTAAACAAAGCTTCGTTAAAAGACCACTACCCTTTACCAAAAATGGATCACATTTTACAAAGGGTGGTAGGGTCTAAAAGGATTTCGTTGCTTGATGGCTATTCAGGGTATAATCAGATTTTAGTTCACCCTGCTGATCAATTAAAGACAACTTTCACTACTCCATGGGGCACTTTCATGTATGTGAAGATGCCTTTTGGTCTAATGAATGCTGGAGCAACCTTTCAGAGAGCCATGGACATAGCATTCTCGGAAGAATTGGGCTTCTTCATCATTATCTATCTTGATGATGTAACTGTGTTTTCAAAAATAGATGAAGAACACTTAGAACATTTGAGAAAAATTTTCGAGAAGTGCAGAAAGTTTGGGATATCTTTAAACCCTAAGAAGACACTATTTGGTCTCCAATAAGGTAAGCTTCTTGGACACATTATTTCAGAGGAGGGTATAAATATAGATCCAAAGAGGATTGAGGCTATATTGCAAATCTCTCATCCTCGAAATATCAAGGAGTTGCAGTCTTTCATTGGAAAGATTACTTTTTGAGAAGGTTCATCCCTAACTTGGCAGAGCTCCTTAGAAATATCACAAACATGTTGAAGAAGGAGCAAGGGATAAAATGGACCTTGGAAGCAAAGACATCCTTTGAGCTGGTGAAACAAGCATTAACCAAAACACTGGTTCTCATAAGCCCTGATTTTTCAAAATATTTTTATATCTTCTCATTTGCATCAGAACATACTATTGCTGCTGTCCTTTTACAGAAAAATCCACAAGGACAAGAGCAGCATATTGCATTCTTTAGCAAGGCATTGAGGAATGCCCCTTTGAAGTATAACATTATGGAAAAGCAAGCTTTTGCTTTGGTTAAAGAATTGGAAGACTTCAGAGTATACATCCTTCACTCACACATCATTGCCTTTGTCCCTAATTCAGTTGTTAAAGACATTCTAACACAGGACCCAGATGGTAAGAGAGGTAAGTGGATTGCTGTTATTCTTGAATATGATTTAGAGATAAAACCCACTAAGCTCATCAAAGGCCAAGGTCTAGCTAAATTAATGGCCGAATCAAATTATTAAGTTCTTGATATTAACATGATTAATGCTTTGGATAACCAAGAAGAATTCTCAACTCCCATTATTGAAGATCATTTTATGAATTCTCCTTGGTATGCTGATATTGTTTATGTTTTGCTTAATTTAAATGCACCTCCTGGTTTATCAAAAACAAAGGCAAGGTTCTTAAAATTAAAGGCTGTAAATTATTGCATTATTGATAAATGTCTGTACTGGAAAAATGCAAGCGGTCTATTGCTTAAATGTTTGCCTGAGTTTGATGCAGAAAAGGTTAAGCGCGAATTCCATGAAGGAGAGTGTGGAGGTCATTTTTACTGGAAGTCAACAGCCAACAAAATTCTGAGGGCTGGTTTCTATTGGCCTACTCTGTTTCATGATGTTCACAAAATGACAACTACTTGCCATAAATGCCAATTGTTTGAGGGCAAGAGAAAATTATTACCCCTTCCTCTGCATCCAATCACTGTTGAAGCTCCTTTTCAACAGTGGGGACTTGACTTCATAGGAGAAATCCATCACTCATCTTCTGCCCAGCATAGATGGATCCTTACTGCCACAGACTATTTCACTAAATGGATAGAAGCCATTCCTTGTAGGCAAGCCAATGATTCAGTTATTATAAAGTTCATAGAAACCAATATCCTTTCCAGATTTGGCTGTCCTACCAAGATCATCGCAGATAATGCAGCAGCATTTGGATCAAAGAAAATGGTCGACTTCTGTCATAAATACCAGATAACACTAGGGCATTCCACAGCCTATTACCCTCAAGGTAATGGACTTGCAGAATCTTCCAATAAAAGCTTAGTGAACATAATCAAGAAACTGTTGGAGGACAATAAAAAGTCTTGGCACACAAAGCTAGTCCATGCACTTTGGGCTGACAGATTAACTTTGAAGAAATCTATTGGTATGTCACCCTTCCAGCTTGTGTATGGTACAGATGCAATTTTTCCTAATAGCCTTGGTGTACCAGTTATGAAGTTAACACAAGAGTTGCAGACTGAAGAGAATGACATAATCAGAAGGATAAACCAGACCATTCATCTTCAGCAAACCAGAGAGGAAGTGTATAACAAAGCATTGCAGAAGCAAGACAGTATCAAGAAGATATTTGATAGAAGAACAAAGGCTAGCAATTTCAAGATTGGGGAAAAAGTTTTAAAGTGGGACTCAAGAAGGGAAGAAAAGGGTGAGCATGGAAAATTTGACCATCTATGGCTTAGCCCTTACTCTATTCATTCAATTGCTGGTAATAACGCATTTTTCTTACAGCAGTTGGATGGGTCAGAATTGTTTGGGAGTCCTGTCAATGGCAGGATACTCAAGCATTACTTCTCTTGATTCGTGATAGGTTTTAAAGCCTTCCTTTTTCTTTCTCCATTATAAATATGTCATCCACCATTGCATTCAAGTTGTAAAAATCAAAAATACAAAAACAAAGAAAATGAAAAGAGGGCAGAAGGAAAACAAGAAAGGCACAGCCCCATGCCAAAAAGAGAAATAAATCTGAAAGTGTGCAAGCTCAAATGCCACTCCTCAAAACACACTTCTAATTAGTCAAACTGCCTAATCTTGACTAATTAGCTTTAAATTTTCTGCTGATAGGATAGTGAATTCGATTTTCCAAACTGTTCAATCTGGGCTTATCAGTAGATAGATTAGGATAGAAATGAAGGTTCAAACAAACTCAAAATCTGAACCAAAGTTTCCAAAGAGAGGTGACTCAAAACTGCTTTATTTTCTGAGTCATAAAAGAGAAAAACTGGTTCTAATTTGCCCAAAATCTGAATCAGATATCAAGGAAGAGACAACTCAAACTAAAGAAAAAATAGAGCTGTGAAGAAAAGAGAAGGCCATGATGAGAAACTTTCAGATCTTAAGCCTTCCATTTTGATTTTTAATTTTCAGCAAATAATAATCTATGTGAAGCTTGTTTTTATGCCATAGATCACAGCAAGTTAAACAGCTTAATCTTAACTAGACTGTTTTTAAATTTCTGTCTTAGAATTTAGAGAATGAAAGTCTGTTGGACAGTTTAATCCCAACAGACAGTAGATTAGGTAGAGAAATATCTGAGCTCAATTGTTTAATCTGAGTTTAGGGAGAAATAAGGAGTAGAAATAGATTAGATTTCCTGCTTTCAAAAGAATAAAATGTTGTGAATAGAGTTTTCCAATCCAAGTGCACTCTGATGAAGAAAAAAAATGCTAGATCTGTAGGATTGGGCAGGTAGCAAGCTTGTTGATAAAGGTCCATTGTTTTCATGGCTGCCAAATATGTTTTTAGAGAAGATTATTCATCACAGGAGGACGGCCCAATGGATGAGGCAACTAATCAGCCTCCCAGAAATCAAGTCTGAATTCTTGATGCCTTCAAGAAGGCACCATCCCCAAGTGGAGCCACTGTTAGCCACCTATAATATTTTGTTATACCAAAAGGTGGCTAAATCTTTTTGAGCCTCCAAGGAACAAATTTTATCACTAAAAATTGTTGGCTCTTGAAGACTCTTTGTAGGCCTCATGCCTCTGTCCAAAATCCTCATTACTGTTCCTCTTAAATCTGCTGATTTCATGTAAGAAACTTCTGAAGAAACCATCATTTTTTCCTTTTTTCCCACTCATAGCTAACCTTCATTTACCCCCTTTTTTTTCTCCATATTATTCCTCTACTTTTCATAAGTTTCTCCTTCCATTCATGAAAATCCTCCTGACATGGTTTGAAACTTCTTTTTGAGCTGTGCCGAAACCCCCAAATCCATTTGAATCCTTGAAATTTTTCATAAAAAATCAAAGTTTTATTACTGTCGACTTAAGCCCCTTTGGGCTAAGTCCTAAACCACTTCCCCCACATGCCCTTTCCCCAGGACCAAGCGCTTAAGACTGATCGCGCAATCGCAATCGGAGAAATCAAATGGGTAGATCAAAAAGACCCGCATCAAAGTTTCGATGCGATTGGGTCTCGTATGTTAAAAGTTCGCCCCGCCCCTGTTTCATATGACTTCCCCGGGGACCAAGTGTTAAAGGACCCCGGGTGCCAATCGCATCGCAACGTTTCAAATAGGTTGATTGGAATGACCAGGCCCGATGGCCCGATTGCGATTGACCCCTTTGTTTTAAATACGCCCCGGGCATATTACATTCCATATATCCGAAGGCCCCGCAGTCGAGCGCCTGTCCGCTTTGTATATATATTTTCCGCCCGATCCATAAAAAACTTTGATTATTCCAAAAAGTTTGATTTTTATGCAAGGGTTTCCCCGGCTCATCTCCACCATTGATCTTGTTCTTAGATCGACGGCTTGCGCTCAATCGCAAGTTTCAAACGCATGTGTTTTTGTTTCACCCCTGATTGCCGATCCCTCCGATTCATTCCCCACCGTTGATCTGGTCCTCAGATCAACGGCCAGCGCTCAATCACAAGTCCCCTTCCGATCGCAATTGCAAACCTTCCCGTCCGACTCCCGATTGCGATCCGCCGATTCCATCGCAGCCGTCCATCTGTTTCACGATCCGACGACCATCGCACACCTGCTCCAATCGCAATCGGAACTTTCGATCACACCCTCCTTCTGCGTATTGCGATTGTGATCCTACGATTAGATCTGGACCGTCCACGTGTCCAGATCGGACGGTCCAAAACCACCCCGCCTTAATTCCTCTCCCCGCTCTTCTTTACCTGTTCTGCGCCGATCTCCACCGTTAGATATTTTTATCCGACGGCTACGCTCCTCCCCCACCATCCGAAGCAGTTTAAACCTATTTCCACAGGATTTATTAACTGTTTTTGTGTTTTGCAGGTGTTTTAATGGTTTTCCATTATAGAATGAAGGAAATCCGAGGGTTGGGAAAGACGTTTCCTGTGCCTTCGAGCTATCTAAAAGAACCATTCACGGGCTCTGTATCAAATGATTTATCAATGTTTCATGAGCATTGATAACCTAAAGAGCCCTGCGCGGCCCTGCACATCGACAAGACACTGTTTTATTCCAGAGAACAGTTAAAGAGTATCAGTTTTTGAAGACAAAGCACAGCAGATGAAGATCGAAAACAGTTTTTACGGGGATTACGGCTAAGACAGTTATCAAAAGCCTAATCCCCAATCTAAAACATAGTTTAAAAGAAAACCTAAAGTGTTTTATCAGACAGAAAGCGTCCACCGCCACATCTGAGGCAAATTGATTCCTCAGCTACCACCGAGCCACCTGTTGCCTTAAAGCATTCAAACAGAGGCCGAAGTTATTTAAGAAAATCTGATATTCGCCTCCAGCGCAGCCAAGGAGTTACTCCACACAGCGTACAGAGCCTCAAAGTCAAATAAAGTTCCCACTAAGCTTTGATATTTATTGTAAAAAAGTTAATACAGTGATCCACTTGTAAATTTCTCCCTCGAGCCCCTCAAAAGGCCGAGAAGTCTTGAACCTGTATTAATTATCCTGAGAGATATTTTCTCAGATCACCTCCTCATTCTTCTATAAATACCTCAGAAGAAGATGAGAAATTGTTGGTTGCAGAACTTTGAAATACACTTGAGATGGAGACTTATATTTGTACATAGTGTTCACTGGCCCTTGAAGCTCTGTTTGTGATAGAGTAGTTAGGCTGAATAGTGAAGATGATTGCTAAACTGAAACATTAGACTTGAAGACTGTAACTGGTTTGACATCAATAACAAGCTGTTTCTTGGGATCCTGGTTTATATTACTGGTGAAGTGCCTCTTTCTTTGTTAATTGTTTTTCCTTCTACGTATGCCATATTGTTCATATTCTGATGTAAAGAACAATATAAACAGGGTTAGGACCTACTGTATATCAGTAACCTTCTCTGGCTGAGAAATATTTATCTTGAGGTTTTCTTCAGATTTGTTTATTTAAGAATTATTCAATACAGTTTAAACAGTTAGGAATGTTGGCGTTCCCTCGTCCTTCTGTTTTCTCAAACATTGTTCTAGAATGTTATTTCCATTATTTGCTATTAAAGTTAGACTAGAGAAGATATGGTTTGCCCTTATTCCTAGATCTTTTTCTCCAAAGGCAGATTCTGAAAGTTTCCCTTGGTGTTGACTGAAAGCAGACTAGGTTTAAAAGTACTTTATCTGATCTTAAGTTACACTTCGTTTCTCTTATATGTTTTCATACTTTCTGAAGGTGATTATGTGGATCACTGGATTGTTTGTCAATTAAGCTGATTTAATAAGAACTTGCCCAAGAAGTCTATGGTTAGCCCTGTCCTTGGTTGGCTTTAAACAGTTACTTAAGAGGCTTTTCTTGTTTGGACTGACTATAAATCCTCTGAGAAATTATTATCAGTTTCCATCCCTCCAACACTTTATTGTTCCATTCCATCATTTAAAACTCAACAATCTTGTGGTATAGATGACTTGCCCCTTGGATCACTCTTGATGTTGTTGCTCAATTAAAGCCCATATATGACTCCATAGCCCAATGGACTAAAAACCAGCGTTATATCTATCTATCTGCCAAAACTGTTCTATTTGCTTGCAACTTCTCACTTTTGAAACTTTTTGCACTTAGGAATTTCCCCTCAAGTAACATTTCATGCTCAACCATCCAAAACAAAACAAAACCCTTGGCCTTCATAACTAGCCTAATATCATTACCTTAAGCTTTTCAAAGAAAATATCCATCTTTTTACATATTGGAGAGATCCCTCTCCGGATTCAGGAGGGCTAGATCCTAGAATCCCAAAGTTGGTTGAAATGATGTTAACTCTGTGATTGGACTCTCCCAATCTTGCTAATAAATTACAGAGACCTAACACCTTCCATGTTTGCTTTTAGATCATTCTTCATGTTTTCGATCTTAGCTTCCATGTCATCCATCTTAACTTCCATGCCAGTTTCCATGCCATCCATCTTAGCTTCCATGTCATTCTTCAAACCATCCATCTTAGCTTCCACTCCTTTCTTCAAACCATCCATCTTAGCTTCCATGCCTTTTTTCAAAACTTCCATTTCATTTTTTGTTGCTTTTTGCGACAGTGAAATTTGGTGCACTTGCTCTTGTATTTTTTATATGTCATGTTGCACTTCTTCATCTTAATGAGTCATAGTAGAGTCTTATTAAGGCTTGATGGGTGTTGAATTCTTTTTAGGGGGAATTTTAGAACCTAATACTGATATCTATTCTACAATATGCCCTTGGAATCAATTCAAACAAAATTTTCAAACAAGACTTATGCAATTCGGAAAAAAAATGCACACATTTTTCTTGCTTTTGTGGAGCTCGATATTGAAATTGAATTATCTCTGTTTTTTCGGATCTTCAATATCTGAAATTTGGTGTTGTATTATCCCTTTGAATCGTCTTTCGAATGCGATAGGTTTGAACTAATTTGGATTCTTCAAGACAAATTTATGTCCAAACTCCCACAATGACCTAATTATGGACTAGTTTAGTAGAGCGAACTTGTATAACATGCCACATGTAAATATTTCCTTCTTAGGCACTGAAATTAATACACAAGAAATGAAAGTCCGTGTGTTTGTGGCCAATTTTTAAAGAATTCAAATCCGATGATCAGAGAGAGAGTTATGACGATTTTCCCACGGTCACCTCTTTGAGATGAAATTCGGGAGCCTGGTAAAGCCCTAACTTCCAGAGATCATATCTCCAAAAATATTGCAAACCAAGATCTGAAAATTTTACACAAAGTTCCTCCAGATTTCAGATTTGTGTGGTAAAAGTTTCAGCTTCTGAACCTTGTAGAAAAAAAATTATAGCGAAAATTATACGATGACCTGTTTGGAGCAACAAAACTCTAGAATCTAAAGCTCTGATACCAAATGTTATGAAACCGGCTCCAAAAATAGAAGAAAAGAGAGATCAACGCCTTAGAAATAAGCCACTTCGAGGGGGAAACCTCCTTTACATTACATAAATGAAAAATTCTTGGATGATACAAATGAAAAAACATCCTTCTATATATAGGAGTCCATGGGGTCACAATATAATCCTAGCTGACCTAACAATAATAATGTAAGGGCACAATAATAACAAAATTGGGGTTACAGGGGTACAAAAATAACAATAATGGGGCTACAATAACAAAAATAAGGGACTACACTAGTAATATATGGACCTAGCACATTTCCTTTTCCAATTTCATTTAGCCATAATAAACCAAAGTGACACCCATTGGGAAGTTTTTTCCCAACGTTCAGCTTGGAATATGTGTTCCATGACATTGGTATTATATTATTTTTACATGGATTTTTAACCAGGGTTGTTACAAAGCACTAAAATCATCCAATTTTTTGTATGCTACTTGTAGCAAACAACCATCTACAATAAAGGTTTTTTTGGTACCCTTAGTCAAACAAACACCCAAATACAAAATGTAGACTCCACTTGCTTGTGTTATTTAGTCTAATCGTTTATTTTGCAGGTCCTTCACCTCTGAATTTTCAATTTTTTTTATTCAATAATTTTTCTAGACTTGTGTAGGCCTCCCTAGAACCTGTTTGCAACCGAAAAATACCTCTGGTAATTTTTTCAAGTTGGTCTCATAGTTTTCCCACATACAGATAAGCGGGTCACGTGCCTGTGCAAAAAAAAAACCCGTGAGACACACATAGAGGAAATTTTGTTTAATTTAACTCATCTTTATAGAGTGTTGTGTGATAATGTTTAGTGACCTTCCTACACTCTTGCAATTTTTTATAGTTTATATAGGATACTAAATTTATTTTCTAATCATTCTTCGTAGGGAAATTGCTTATTTTTACTTTGAAAAATTTTCAACTCACATAGCTTAACTAGGGGAAAGTGAGTGGCATTAATCCACACTCCATTTCTATATTATTTTCCTCACTCCAAATCATCACACTTATTTTAATTAGGAGGAAAGTAAGCGGCACTAAATCTACACATATTTTTTACTAAAAAAAGCTCTTCAGTTTTTCAATTATTGTCGAGACCAGGACTAGGTATTAGTAAAGAATGGGAGTAGCCCCTACATAGAGCTACTCGGAAATCATTTTGAAAATCCTATGGTTGCATCTAAAATATTTCTCAAATAACTTGGTTTCGATCTCCATATATGGACACATAGTGTAATTATGAAGGAATTAAGTGGCACATTATCCAAACACATGATTTATTTCATGCAAGGAACACGCATAACATTGTGTAATTAGGGGAGTTGTAATGGATCACCACATATCCATATTATTACACACCTTGTATGATCAAAAGTTCACTTGCACACACTTTCACCTCACACACTAAGCTCATCTAAACTTTGTGTCAAGGGTATCCAACTTTTGGAATCATGATACTTAGTTTCTTTTATGCTTACATTTTTCATTGTAGAAAATAGACGTAGATTCACATGATCTTGTAATATTCTAAAAACAAATACTTGAAACTATTCTACAAATTGCGGAAACCAATTACGATCACATAATCACATGAACAATAAATAGAAATAATTTCAATCGCACAACACAAATATTTATCTAGGGAAATCCTTAACTAAAAACCTCGATATCTATAAAATGCACAAATTAAAGAATATGAAACAATACAAAGATTTTATTAGACTTGAGAGCTCTCTGAACTATCTTTGTTTGTCTCACTAATTCCTAGGAATTCTTGGTTCAATACTTAACCAATTTCTTGCATTTCAATCTCCTTCTTCCTTGTGTAGTTCAATGAAAAATATTCCCATATTTAATAGGAATTTTCCTCCATTGGATTGCACAGTTCATTTAGGATCTTCCTTTGACTGCATGTACCATCTATACAACCCGAATACTTATACAAATAATTGTACACTTCCCTTTAAATCCAATCTAAACTGAGTAACTTGTAGATCAAACATGCATGAGTTATTTATGGTTTATTTTTCGGGTCTTGAACTTCCTGAGCCATTTTGGGGCCCCAAACGATTTTTTTTGTGCATGAAACCTCTAGTGAATATGAGTCTTCCATACTCGATATTGAATGTCAGCAGTTTTATTCCTCAAATAGATCTTTCTAATGATGTATCATGTGCATCAAACAAAGATAGTATGCCAAAGTTACGACCCCGAGAAATTGATGCACCAATTTACCCTGACGGGGCCCATAGTCTGATGTTTCATCTCCTAGGGTTACATTTTTGGATATTTAGGGTTTTCCATTGTTTCTAAATAATATATAGGCCTTCAAGCCTTATTATAATACAGAGTTCAGAGGCCTGTAGCTACCACATCTCTTCTCAGAGATAAGCTACAAATTCCCTAGCTAGTTTATTTCCATTTTGTCTGTAAACAAATTTTAGTTCTTTGATATTAATGAAATGAAGTGTTATTTCCACTGCATCTTTTCATTTATGGTTATATGTGTATTTTTTTGCGTTCCTGCATAAATTTGGATCAGTGGTATTCATCCACCCATGGTATTTACCCATGGTATTGTAAGTGAGGTCCACCCATGGTATTTACAATACCATGGGTGGATGGATAACATGTGTGGATGAATTCCATGGGTGGATGCAATTTTCCATTCAAATCAATCATTTAACTGGTTGATCACAAAGTACACACCCCACTACATGAACTCCCACTAGTTCCTCCAAAAGTTGGAACTAGTTTAACAAAATTTAACTCAGTTTAACTGAATTAAATAATTAAAACTCAAATTAAACTCATCCTCGGCTCCTAAAAGGTAGGATAGACTCTACATGACTCTATTTTGACCCTCAACTCGGATTATCTGAACTACCTAAGTCTTTCTAACTTATTTAACTTATACAATCTGTCATGTGATGTTGAATTATAATTTAGTTCTAATTTAATTAAGGGAAAATTAAATTAGAAGCCTCTTCTTGTTTCCATTTTCAATATTTCTTGTTGAAATTTTCATCACTCCCTCTCAAGAAGAAAGGGGTTGTTTGCTACCCTAATCCTGCCTCTGTGGAACTCAAATTTACCTCTTGAGAGTGCATTATTCAAGATGTTTGCATCTCGCTCCTTTGTACAAATGAACTCTAATGAAATAATCCTCCTCTGCACAAAATATGTAATATGGTGATACTGGATATCAATAAGCTTGGACTTGTCATGAAAAACTGGATTTACCGAGAGTTTGATGCAACTTTGGTTATCACAATAAATCACCATCGGTTCCATATGCTGACCAAACAAACCAAAAAGTATATTCCTTATACATATGGCCTCACGAAATGATTGAATAACAATCATGTACTTTGCCTCTACTAAACTAAGTGAAACTAATACCTGCTTCTTGCTGTACCAGGAAACTGTTGTTGAACCAATACTAAAGATGGCCCCTAATATGCTCTTCCTGTTTGATGGAATCCCTTCCCAATATGCATCTGTGAATCCTTGGAGCTTCACTCCCTCTATACGCCTATAACATAGCCAAAATTGATTGGTGCCTCTAAGATATCTCAACACATGTTTTCCTTCCTTCCACTAGAGCTTGTTAGGCTTAACCATATCTTGACTAAGCTAGTTAACTGCATAACATATTTATGGTCGTGTTTTCACCAAGTACACGAGTGAGCCCAAAATATACTTGTAGATGGTAGCTTCTACCACTTCTCCTGAAGTAGAATCCTCCTTCCTCCAATTCCATGCTATAGGAGTCTCCATGGTTCTGCTGCCCTCCATGTGAAACTTCTTCAGAATTTTAGGTCCTTATATTACTAGGGTAGTTCCTTATTGTTGTTAGTGTAGCCCCCTTATTGTTATTTTTGTACCCCTGTAACCCCCATATTTTTATTATTGTTCACTTACATTATTATTGTTAGGTTAGCTAGGATTATATTGTGACCCCATGGACTCTTATATATAGAAGCATGTTTTTTCATTTGTATCATCCAAGAATTTTTCATTTATGTAATGTAAAGCAGGTTTCCCCCTCTAAGTGGCTTACTTCTAAGGAATTGATCTCTCATTTATTCTATTTTTGGAGTTGATTTCATAACATTTGGGATCAGAGATTTGGATTCTAGGGTTTTGCTTCTCCAAACAGGTCATCATGGCATTTTCGCCATAATTTTTTTTCTATGAAGGTTCAAAAGCTAAATTTTCACCATGCGAAGTCGAACTCCTGAGGAATTTTGTGTACAAATTTTAGATCTTGGTTTGCAACATTTTTGGAGATATGATCTATGGAAGTTAGGGTTTTGTGCAGGTTCCCGAATTTCATATAAAAGAGGTGACCTTGGGAAAATCACCATAAATCTCTCTCTCAGAGAATCGGATTGGAATTATGTAAAACATGGCTGAAATTACATGGAATTTAATTTTATGTGTATCAATTTCATAGCCGAAGGAGGAAACAGTGAGACGTGGCACACCGTACAAGTTCTCTCTACTGAAATAGTACATAATTAGGTCATTGTGGGAGATTGGGCATAGCTTTCTCTTGAAGCATCAAAATCAGGTTCGACCTGTGGCATTCAAAAGAAGATTCAGAGGGCTACTATAGGACTGAATTTCAAATATTGAAGATCTGAAATCATAGAGACAATTCAGTTTCAATATCGAGCTCCTCAAAAACAAGAAAACAGTGTGTATTTTTTTTTCAAATTGCATAATTCTTGTTTGAAAAATCAGTTTGAAGTGATTCCAAGGGAATATTGAAGTATAGATATCAATATTTGGTTCTAAAATGCCCCCTAAAAATAATTCAACATCCATTATGCCCTCATATTACTCTATTATGACTCATGAAGATGACGAAGTGCTACATGATATTTCAAAATTACAAGAGCAAGTGCACCAAATTTCGCTCTTGCAAAGAGAAACAAAAAATTAAATGGAAGTTTTGAAGAAAGGCATGGAAGCAAAGATGGATGGTTTGAATAATAATATACATGGTTTGAAGAAAGGTGTGGAAGTGAAGATGGATGGTTTTAAGAATAATATGGATGGTTTGAAGAAAGGCGTGGAAGCTAAAATGGATGGTTTTAAAAAAGGTTTGGAAGCTAAAATGGATGGTTTAAAGAATGGCATGGAAGACATGAAAGAAAAAATGGAAGTTTTGAAGGAAGACATGGAAGGTTTGAAGGAAGCTTTGACAAAGTTGATACAAGAAATGATTCCTAATGGAAAAAATATAGTAGAGGAAACTCATGATGAGAAAAAATTAAATGTTAATTGTGATTTCATAAACTCAAACGTTGGATGGAAGACCCACCATATTCCAAAGATCGATATGAGGATGTTTGATGGCAAGGATCCCGTAAAATTGATACTACATATGGAGCAATATTTTGATCTCAATAATCTGCAAAACACACAAAAGGTATGCATTGCAACTTTATATTTAGAACAAAATACATTTGTACGGTATCAATGGATTTGCGCCCATAAAAAAATGTCACGTGGTCAATTTTTATGGAGGAAATGATAGCACATTATGTGGATACAAATAGCAACACCTTCTTTAGCCAATTGATAAATCTCAAACAAAAGGGTTTAGTGGTGGAGCACATTTAGGACTTCCAAAAATTGAATATAATGGTAACTGATATTCCAGAGGAACACATGATTGATGTCTTCCTAGGGAACTTAAAGGATAAAATCCAACATGAGGTTCTCCTTTGGGATCCTGATTCATTGGAGAAGGAATTTAGGTTGGCAAGAAAAATTGAATGTAAAATTATGGAGACAAGGAAGCCTACCACTCACATCTATAAAGATGGAAGTGTTGCTACTCCTATACTTCCACAACCTACGAGGTTGACACCACAAAAATTGGAAGAAAAAAAAGAAAAAGGGATTTTCTACACTTGCGATAGAAAATACACTAAATTTCATAAGTGTGTTGAGAAGAAATTATTTTACATAGATTGTGAAGAGGAGGAAGAAAATGAACAAGAAAATTCAAAAGAAGAGGATATACACGAGGAACCAACACTAGGGAAAGAAGAAATAAGTCCAACCATATTGTGTAATGCATTGGTAGGAATTACCACTCCTAAAACTCTCAAGACAGAAGGGAATTTCAAGAAGAAAAAAGTAATAATGTTGATTGATTCAGGTAGTACCCATAATTTTATTCATTGTAAAGTAGCCAAGGAATTGAATTGCTTCCTATACCTAGCACCAGAATGTCAAGTGATGGTTGCAAATGGAGGATCTATTCATTGCTCTGGAAAATTCCATATTATCAAGCTAACCATGGGGGGAATATGTATTGAATAGTCTAATTCTTTGCATTCCAATGGGAGGTGCTGATGTTGTACTAGGAGTACAATGGTTACAATATTTGGGGACGGTAGCTTTTAATTTTCAAGAAATTTTCTTGAAACTTTTTTCGGAAGGAAAGGAAGTCGAATTATGGGGTATCGCATGGAATTTAGGAAAGATAATAAGCTATAATGTCATGAAAAAGCTTCTGAAGAAAGAATAATGTGGTGTAATTGCATAATTATGCTCACTAGAAATTCCAACATCAAAATCATATATTTCTCCAGATCTCCAAAAAGTATTGGACAATCATTCCAAGGTGTTTGAAACTCCTAAAGTACCCCCACCTATTCATGATCATGATCATGGTATTCATTTGATTCCAAGAAGTGTTCCTCCAAACATCAGGCCTTACAGATATCTTTATGTCCAAAAGAGCGAAATTGAATGTATGGTTGCAAAAATGTTAGTGGCTGGTATAATTCAACCTAGTCAAAGTTCTTTCTCTGCTCCAATAGTATTGGTGCACAAGAAGGATGGATCATGGCACATGTGTCTGGATTATAGGGAGCTCAATAAGCTCACTATTAAAGATAAATTTCCCATTCCTGTGATTGATGAATTATGGGATGAATTACATGGAGCAATAAATTTTACCAAATTCTTCATTCAAGATATCATCAAATTAGAATGAAGACTGAAGATATTCTGAAACAACATTTCAAACTCATTAGGGTAATTATGAATTTTTGGTCATGTCTTTTGGTATAGCAATGCACCTTCTACATTTCAAGGGTTGATGAATTCCATTTTCAAACCCTTCCTTAGAAAATTTGTGTTCGTTTTTTTTTATGATATACTAATATACAACAGGTCTTGGAAGGATCATGTTCAACATGTTGACATGGTGCTCAAACTATTGGAGGAGAAACAATTTAATGCAAAAACCTCCAAATGTTTCTTTGGAGTACAAGAGGTGTAATATCTGGGTCATATTGTATCTCATGAGGGTGTTAAGGTAAACCCTAAAAAATTTAAAGCCATTAAGGAATGGAATGTACCAACAACCATAAATCAGTTTCGAGGATTTCTCGGGTTACCAGGGTATTATCACAAGTTTGTTAAGAATTATGGGAGAATAGAAGCACCTCTAACAACATTATTGAAGCAATATGCATTTTCACGGACTCCTGGAGAAACTAAGGCCTTTGAACATATTGAAGAGGAAATGTTCCCAACATCGGTATTAGCAACACCAGACTTCAAAAAATCCTTTATTGTGGAATGTGATGCCTCAGGAAATAGAATTAGTGATGTTTTAATGCAAGAAGGAAGCCCCATTTCTTTTGAAAGTGGTCCTATCAAAGGAAAGTATTTACAAAAATATATTTATGAGAAGGAAATGTTGGCAATACTATGTGCACTAAAGAAATGGTGACCTTACCTAATGGGAAGACACTTCAAGGTAAAAACTAATCATGATAGTCATAAACACTTTTTGGAACAAAGAATATCTTCAGAAGAGCAGCAGAATGGGTCACAAATATGTTGGGTTATGACTTTGAAATGATCTACAAAAAAGGGAAGCTAAATTCTATTGTTGGTGCACTCTCATGAAAGGATGAAGAGGTGGAAGCATTGTTTTGTGCCATTTCTATTATCCAACCAGATTGGATAACCAAAGCAAGGGATGAATGGAAGAAGGATGGAGTGTGGACACTCATTCAAAAGTTTCAGCAACATCCTAGTACATCTGATACATTTAGTTGGAAAAATGATTCCTTATGGTACAAAGATCAATTATATATTTGTAAGAATACCCAACTAAAAAAAAATATTCTTTTGGAATTGCACACTTATCCTTTAGGAGGACACTTGGGATTTTTAAAAACTTACCACACGGTGAAGAAAGATTTTTTTTGGGATGGCCTTAAATATGATATTCAAAAGTTTGTGGCAGAATGTTTGGTTTTCCAGAAAAATAAAGTTGAAATAATTAATATTTCGGGTCTACTACGGGCTTTATCCATTCCAAGTCAACGTTGGGAGTGTTAGTCATCAATATTTTTTTTTTTTACTATCTATAGATGACTATAGGATGTTTATAGATTTCTGGAAAAATATTCCTTGAATATCTTGAGTTTTAGAAATATCACTGCCTTCATTACCCTTAAAGAAAAATTTTCACTATTTATCAAGTTTTCCATCTCAAAGTCAATTTGTTGCGTGCTCAGCCTTGGTGCTACGCCCTCAGCATTGGCACTACGTGCTTGGGACAAAAGGGTTTCTAAACAAATCACTCCAATTTTCTTCCAAGCTCTTTCCAAAGGTCCTCCAAGAAAATCGTAAGGGTAAGTACCTGACATACACCTATCTTCAAGCAATTTTGGTGTTTTCTTAATCAATGAAAATGGAACCCTAAGTTTCAACCTTGAAATCACTTTCTTTCCATTGCTTCTTCTTCCTATAAAGAGTATCAGTCATAACAAGGGAAATTGTATTGTTTGAGGGATGTCATTCATCTTGCTTGACACAATAGCCATTCCCTTCATTCTCACTCATTCCATTTATTTGTAAACTGCTATTTCATACCCTCCCTTCATCTCATTGCACATCAGCCTTAGGGTTTTCAGAAACAGATTTTTTAACATTTCTGAGGGAGAGGACAGTGGTAGTGGTGTGGAGGCACAAATGCCAAGGAGGAATTATCATAAAGGAGGAAAGATAATCATATTTTAACCCCTCAATAATAGGTAACTCATAGCATCTCCCCTTACTGTTTCCTACTTCAAACATGTAGGATGCTTTGAATTTTGTGAGAAGGTGCAACAAGTACAAATCCACCCTGAGCTAACAAGACTTTTCATTATTAATTTGCATGACAAACAAGTTAATCTTGTTGGGGTGAAATTTGAGTTGTTTACATATGCCATTGAAAATGCTACAGGAATACCAAGTGTGGGGGAAAAGTGTTTCAAGCAAGCAAACCTAGACATGAGTTACTTTGAGCCATACCTAAAGCCTAGGTATAAAGATCACCACAAGTCCATATTTCCATTTTCTCATATGCTTGATAGATATGAACCTATGATGAGGATCATAATGAAGTATCTCACATGTGAGGGAAGGTTTTCCCATCTTTACTCATATCACATCTGGCTTCTTATGCATTTCACCAGAGTAAGGATGCTGCATATACCATATTATCTTTACCGAAGCATTGAAAAAATGGCCTACATAGTGCAAAAGAGAAATTACCCTCAGAAAATGAAGAGCATATTCCATCACTCACTTATCAAGATGGTGGTTATGCACCAACTACAGTAGAAAGGAATTTCGTGGGAGACCTTCATTTCCAATGAGGTTTTTACTGCTACACAAGGCCATCATTAGCAAGATATACCTTCCTCATCTCATCCTCCCATTCCTACTTCTCCATCACTTCCTGCTGTTCCTACATCCCCACTCACTCACATTCATTACCCCCATGATGACCCTTCCATATCACCATCCACTCACATTCCTTCACCTCATGATGATCCTCCTTCATCACCCTTCCACAATCCTTCACCCTCATCTCATGATACCACAACATCAAACAATGAAGAGAGCAGTGAGACAGATGAAATTGATATGGTTGACATAGAGAATTTTCCTTTGACCTATCAAAGAGGTCATAGGTAGGTGTTTTCTCCATAGATTGTGGAAGGGGCCCTGCCTTCATCATAAAAAAAACAACTCGATAAGGGTAAGGAAAAGGTTGCAGAGTAGGTCATTGTTGAAAAAGAGGATGAGCATGAAATTGAACAAGAGTTGCAACTTATTGACCTTGAAAGTGAGGATGATGAGAGGATTACAAACATGTTGATCAAGAGCAAGGATGCCCAGATTAGGGAGCTACAAACCAATCTTGACAGGGAAAATAATGTGATCAACTTCCTTGAGGTAGAAAACCAGCAGTTAGAGACAGATAAAGCCATAAGTGAGGTTAGGGCTATCAAAGCTCGGAAAGAGGTTGGAAAAGCCAAGGCTATCTAGATGAGACCTTAGGAACTATTTATGACATTGAGGATGAGGAAGAACAACTTCCTAGGAAGAGGCCAAGGACAATTGGGTTAAAGAAGGCCTTAGCTTGAGAAGGAGAGAAAGAGACAGAGTTGGCAGAGAAACTCACTCCAAGTGAGTTGCTTGCCATGGAGATCAGATATGATAGAGAATATTAGATAGAAAGAGCCAATTTGCACCTAGAAGGTCAACTTGAGAAGGAAAAAAGAGACATTGACTTGCAGAAGAAGATGACAAGACATTATGCCACGAGGAACAAAATTGCAAGAGCCAAGATCAAAAGAGCCCTTGAAAAGATTCGAGCACAAAATGAGGAAAAGGAGAAGGAGAAACTGGATATCCTTGCTGATGTATCCCTCCAAGCATCCAAATCATAATCAGCAAGGTAAATTCCAAATTTTGGCACTTTGGTGCAAGTTTTGATTTTTGACTGTTTGGTTGGCAGAAAAAAGGGCAAAACTTTGATTTTTGACTATTTTGTTAGCAGAAAAAAGGGCACCCAAATGATAAATGGCTTACCTATTCATGATCCCCATGGAAATTACATCATCCACAGAAAATTTCAGGTGATTTGGAGCAAAATTGGTCCTTCAAAAGGGCCAAAAACCATAAAAAAACACCTTTGCCCTTTTTTCAGCATTGGCACTGCGCCCTTAGCAGTCTTGGGAAAATGGAATTTTGACTAGGAAAATGGACACCATTCTAGAAACTAAAGGCAGATCTAGACACTAGACAGGACAGGCTTTCCAATGAGCTATCATGGAGCTCATTTGGACACCAGGAAGGCCTCCAAAACTGTTGACACCTAATCCTATGGGTTGGGTGTGGATATTTAATATTGTATAATAAATAATATTAGGAAATAAGGAAGGCCAAGAGTCATTGGGAGATGAATCCCAATAGACTCACCTCCATGTATAAATACATGCACATTCTTCATCTAATACACATTCTGATTTGCAGAGTTACCTCCTGGTTTGACATGGTATCAGAGCCAGTCCCACTATTGGCATTTTTGCCTGTGGTGTAACTCCCTCATTCCTTTGCTCAGTCAGTTTTTATGTATATTTTTGCTGCTCCATTAGATTGATGCTATATACTGCAATTCTGTATTTTTTTTTACTATCTCTGCAATTTATGCACAACTCTGATTTTTGCAGCTCCTGAAGATTCTGCAATTTGCAGTTCCAGCAGATACCTTCCACTCTGCCATTCCTAAATGTTTTGGCCTCACGGCCCTCCCCTCTCCCTCACCACACACCCCCTGCTCTCAAACCTTACAACAATACCACACAGCTCCACTCCCCATGCCCCCTCACACTTCCCTCACGCGCTATCTGTTACCTTAATTCCTCTACGCATTACCCGACTTCCTGCTACAGCCTGCATAGTGCTATCTATTCTTTCAACACTTCCTCTCCCCACATGTTGCCGCTCACTCGACTCACATTGAAGAGCGCTCACTGTAACTCTCCTCACGTCCCTCCTCACTGCATATCTGACTCCTCTCATATGTAGTGTTACACCACCCCCCTCCACGCTATTTTAACTCCATTACAGTTAACACTCCCACCATATATAATACCACCCACCACCCATATATAACAACGCTCATTTACTATGAAAGCCTTCATTTTTTGAAGAAAAATGGTGTTAATGGACTGCCTACAATTCCTAGGAAACCTAAGGAATGTGATGCTTGTATTCTAGGAAAGCATAGCAAACAACCATTTCATGATTCACACTCCAAAGCACATAGAAAACTTGAGCTTGTTCATTCAGATTTATGTGGCCCTATGCCTATTGCTTCTGCAAATGGAAATAAATACATGATGACATTTATTTATGAATACACCAAAATGTGTTGGATTTACTTATTGAAGAACAAGTCTGATGCTTTTCAAACATTCAATAATTTTCATGCATGGATTGAAAATGATGCACAAACTCATATTGGCTCTCTACGTACTGATAATGGAAAAGAATACACTTCAAACGAATTTGAAAATTATCTTCATCAACATGGAATCAAACATCAAACAACTGTGCCATATAATCCCCAACAGAACGGTGTAGCTGAAAGAATGAACAGAACTATTTTAAATATGGTTCGCTCCATGTTATTTTTCAAGAATGTGAAATTGATGTTTTGGGCTGATGCAGTTCTATGTGTTGTTTACATAAAGAATAGGTGTCCTTCAAGTTAAATTAGAAACAAAACTCCTTTTTAAATGTGGCATGGCCACATTCCTTCGGTAAAGCATTTCAGGGTCTTTGGGTCCACCTGTTATGCCTTGATACCCAAGGGTCAAAGGAACAAACTTGGTGCTAGAAGTCGAAAATGTATCTTCTTGGGGTACTCCAATACCTCCAAAGGATATCGTCTCTATGATGAAGCAAATAAGAAGTTTGTAATAGCAAGAGATGTTATATTCCTTGAATCTTACAAGAGTGACAAGGTTGTTGAGCGGCAACTTGATTGCCTGGATAGATTCACACATGCAAAGTCTTTCCAAGAATTTGATAATCAGATTCCATATCTTGAAGGGGGGATTCCTATATTGAATCAAACTGTGGAATCATGTCCTGAAGCACTCTCTCTCCCACATGAAGAAACAACCACGGATGACACTTTGAATGATGTGATTGATAGAATTGGGAGATTGAATCAATCAAATGAGCAGCCCGGACCATCTCAGAAAGGTCCTCCCAAATGGCTGACAAAGACACTAGAGAATGTTCATCCTGATGAGGTTGGAAAAATAGGGACAAGAAGTTCCACTAAACAAATCGAAGGTGATGTAGATAATTCTGATTCTCCTATTGATATGGATATTGCTTATAACTGTGAATTGAGTTTGTCTACAGATCATGAACCAAATTCCTTCAAAGAAGCCGCTTCTCATGATGAATGGAAAGAAGCGATGCAAAAGGAGTATGATGCATTGATAAAGAATGGAACTTGGAAGCTGGTTGATCCGCCTTTGGGAACAAAACCAATTGGCTGTAAGTGGGTCTACAAGAACAGGTATAAAGCAGATGGCTCACTTGACAAGCACAAGGATAGGCTTGTGGCAAAAGGTTTTGCACAAAAAGAAGGAATCGATTATGAAGAAAATTTTTCTCCCACAGCAAAATGGACCACCATCCGGACTCTCTTTGCCCTAGCAGCTCAGAATGGGTGGAAAGTCCATCAGATGGATGTAAAAACCGCCTTTTTGAATGGAGATCTAAAGGAGAAAGTTTATATGTCCCAGCCAGAAGGATTTGTTGTAAAGGGTCAAGAAAACAAATTTTGCAAGCTTATTAAATCCTTGTATGGCCTCAAGCAAGCACCACGAGCCTGGTATGAGAAATTAACTGAGCATCTTCTAAAACTTGACTTCAAACATTTTGATCTTGATGATGCAACTTTGTTTGTTAATAAAGTTGGAAAAACAGTTGTATATCTTCTGGTGTATGTAGATGATCTTTTGATAACAGGGAACAATGAGAGCTATATTGCATCCATGAAGAAAGAATTGAAGAAAGGTTTTGAAATGACTGATTTGGGTCATGTTCATTACTATCTGGGTATTGAAGTAATTCAACATCCTAAATATATATTTTTTCTCAAAATAAGTACATTAGAGATCTTTTGAACAAGTTTGGCATGGATGAATGCAATCCCTTAACCACTCCAATGGAACAAAACTTGAAGCTCACATCTATTGAAGGGAAGGAATTTGAGGATGCAACTAAGTACAGATAGCTTATAGGAAGTCTTATCTACCTGACCACCACCAGACCTGACATTTCATTTGCTGTTGGAATCCTCTCAAGGTTCATGCAAAAACCTTGTGAAGGACATTGGTCTGCTGCAAAAAGAGTACTAAGGTACTTGAAGGGGACTCAAGACTTTGGACTCAAATATACACAGGTAGGCGACTTCATCTTGACCGGATACTCTGATTCAGACTTTGATGGCGACAAAGAAAAAGGAGTGTCTACTACAGGTTACACCATGAGTCTTGGATCAGGAGCTGTCTCATGGAGATCACGCAAACAGTCAGTTCCAGCAGATTCCACGACCGAGGCAGAATATGTGGCAGCAGCTGAAGCAACAAAGGAAATTGTGTGGCTCCGGAAAATCCTAGAAGATTTGCAGATGAAACAAATGTATTCCACACCACTCATGATCGACAACACTTCTGCAATAAATTTGGCCAAGAACCCAAAGTTCCATGATCGAACAAAGCACATCAATACAAAATATCATCTAATTCGACATCATGTTCTGGCCAAAACCATCCATCTACATCATTGTTCCACAAATGAGCAAACTGCTGATATCTTCACCAAAGCACTTGGAAGAGAAAAGTTTGAAAAGTTCAGATCGATGCTTGGGCTCACCAACATCCCTTCGGATTAAAGGGGGGAATGTTGACACCTAATCTTATGGGTTGGGTGTGGATATTTAATATTGTATAATAAATAATATTAGGAAATAAGGAAGGCCAAGAGTCATTGGGAGATGAATCCCAATAGCCTCACCTCCATGTATAAATACATGCACATTCTTCATCTAATACACATTCTGATTTGCGGAGTTACCTCCTGGTTTGACAAAAAATTAGCTTCCAAAAAAGGAAAATTTTCTAGTTTTGGTGCTGCACCCTTGGCTTGGCGCTGCGCTCTTGTACCTTGGCGCTGCGCCCTTTCCTAAGAGTAAAAAAAACACATCAGAAGTTATTGAAAAATATAATTTGAAGGCCTTGAAGACAAATAACTCCAAAGTTAGCTTACAAGTTATGTTAGAAGTTATTTTTGCATTTAATGAGTTTGGGATATTTGTGCCTTGGGCCTTGCATGGTCTCAATGGTCAAATGCATTTATTATGTAATTAATGACTTCTAAAACCCTAGATAGGGTTTACTTCATCATTTGGCAGTTAAATACTACATGTAAGCCTCATGTTGGTTGTTGGTTGGTTGTTGAGCTTAATATACATAGACTTGGAGTTGTGAAGAAATAAGTTTTGGAGCTTTGTGTTTGTCTTGGATTGAGCATCAATGGAGCAAGCGTATTCATAGGATTCATGAACATGGTTAATGGTGATGTTGTTCTAATTTAGTAATTGTTTCCTTCTGTTTTCATATTTTTTCATCTTTTCTTGTGCAATAGAGTAGAAAATTTAGGTTAAGATATGTTGTTAGAGGCACCTTAAGACTATTTTCCTTCTATTGCTTAGATGTTTTCCTCTGCTAGGTCTGATTGGAGAATTATTGATTGCTCTCTAGTTCCACTTAGATTTTTGTCTTAAGAATGTTTCAATGGAGTCAATCCAAAGAAGTTTATGGTATGCCTTGTCCTTTGATTTATCCTAAAACATTTTTTTTAAGGCCTTTCTTTGAAGTTTACTAATTAGGGTTTGGCTGAAGAGGTTTATGGTTTGCCCTGTCCTTTAGTTCATCTTGAATAGTAACTTTGAAGGTATTTTATAGTTTGATTAAGGAATTTAGGAGTTTTTTGCTCTTTAATCATTACTAATGTGTTATCTTACATGTTTTCTTTCTCTGAAGGTGAATAACTAGAGAATTTAGGAGTTCCTTGCTCTCTAGGGTTTGCTGGATTGTTGTTTTTAAGTTTACTTGGTGAAGTTTGACCAGAGAAGTTTATGGTGTGCCCTGTCCTTTGGTTATTTCTTAAGCATAGTGATCTTGAAGGCCCTTCTTGTTATAGTATTTGTTAAAGGATTCTTAATTTCCCTTTAAACCTACTATGTTCACAAATTTAATGTTCATTTCACTCACATAAGCTACTACGATCCATTTGGATTTGTTAACTTTCCCTATGAAACACCCTTGATTAATTGTTGTTATTTTCAAGCCTTTCACACACCCAATATCCCAATGGTTTGAATTTATCTTACTCTATCTATTCTACTTGACAAGCAACCCAACCAAACAAAACAAAACAAACAAACCCTATCAATTTAACTAGCCTAAAATCTGTATCCTAAAACAAAAAATTCACATCTTTTTACAAATATAGAGAGAGCCCTCTCTGATTCTAGGAAGGCTAGGTCCTAGGACTCCAAATATTTGGTTTGATGTTACCCTTGTCTATTTTGTCTTGCCAATCTGCCAAATTACAGGGACCTAACAGGGATGACATTTCAATGGATTTTATCATAGGTTTACCTACGTCCAAAGGAAAGAGTGTCATCATGGTGGTAGTTGATAAAATTACCAAGTATGAACACTTTTGTACATTATCTCATCCATTTAAATAAAATACAATTGCTACTAGATTTATGGAAACAATTCAAAAGCTACATGGAAACCCAAATATTATTGTAAGTGACAGAGATCCCATTTTTACTGGAAATTTTTGGACGGAATTATTTTCTTGTTTGGGTACTCAACTAGCTCATAGCTCATCTTATCATCCTCAATCCGATGGTCAAACTGAGATAGTGAAAAAATGTTTGCAAGGATATATTCGTTGTTTTGTATATGATAAACAAACACAATGGGTCAAGTGGTTACCTCTGGTTGAATGGTGGTATAACACTTTCTTCCATACTACAACAAAAATGACCCCATTTATGGAACTTTATGGATATCATCCACCATCCATCACATCATATTTAAGAGAAAATTCTAATGTTCAAGCAGTGGAATATCACATCGAGCATCAACAACAAGTTCTCCAACTCTTAAAGGATAACCTAAATTTCACACAAAATCGAATGAAACAACAAGAAGATCAACATCACAGCGAGAGAAGTTTTAATGTAGGAGACTGGGTAACCATACAAATAAATGTACCTCAAGCAAGATAAGAAGGATAATAAATTATCACCAAAGTACTATGGTCTTTACAAGGTATTTCCAAATATTGGTACTATGGCATACAAATTGGAGCTTCCTCCTTCTTCGCGACTACATCCATTTTTCCATGTTTCATGCTTAAAGAAGGTTATAGGTGACAAAATTCCAGTTCAAAGAATATTTCCAAAACTTAATGAAGAAGGAAAAATCATATTGGAACTTGAAGCAAACACGGAAACAAGAACTCGACAACTACGAAATCAATCAATTTCAGAGTATCTCATCAAGTGGAAAAACTTACCCACTAAAGATTCTACATGGGAGGATGAGAATTTCATACAGAATCATCCTGAGCTACTCAAGAATTGAGGACAACACTTTTTTGAAGTAGAGGGGCATGTTAGGTCCCTATATTACTAGTGTAGTCCCTTATTGTTGTTAGTGTAGCCCCCTTATTGTTATTGTTGTACCCCTGTAACCCCAATATTGTTATTATTGTGTTGTTACATTATTATTGTTAGGTCGGCTAGGATTATATTTTGACCCCATGAAATCCTATATATAGAAGGAGGTTTTTTCATTTGTATCATCCGAGAATTTTTCATTTATGTAATGTAAAGGATGTTTCCCCCTCAAAGTGGCTTATTTCTAAGGCGTTGATCTCTCTTTTATTCTATTTTTGGAGCTGGTTTCATAACATGGAATCTCGTTGGAATAATTTCCTTGAGATACAAATAGTTCTCCATCTCTTTTCCAAATTTCCAATCGAAGGAAGTAATGTAAGAGCCCCATATCCTTCATCTCAAATTCTCTTGCAAGATACTCTTTTCAATATTTTATAAGTTTCTCATCACCTATCAGAATCAAATCATCTACATAAAGTACAATGATCAATAATTTTCCTTCTACCAAAATATGGTAAAGGTTCACTTCTGCTTCACTTTTGGTGAATCCCAACCCGGTGAAGTAGCTATTGATCCTGGTGTACCAAGCACAAGGTGGTTGTTTCAATCCATACAATTCTCTCTTGAGTCCACACACATTCAAATTTCTATCGAATGTCTCAAATCCTTCCAGATTCTCTATGTACACCTCTTCCAAAATCACTCTATTGAGGAAAGTTGTCTTTAATTCCATTTGATGTATCTTCCATCTCATCTATGATGAAAGTGTGAGGATAGATCTGATTGATGAGTACCTTGTAACTAGATCAAATGTCTCCTCGTAATAAATTCCCTCCACCTAAGAGAACCTTTTGGCCAAAAGTCTGGCCTTGTGTTTCTCAACACTCCCATATGCTACCTGCTTCACCTTGTAGGCCCACCTAGATCCTGCAACTAACTTGTTCTCCAATCTTGGGACATTCCCATGCACTTTTTTTGATAATGCAATCATACTCCTTAACCATGGCATCAACCCACACTGGTTGCTACACTGCTTCCTTGAATGAGGATTTCTCAATATATACACTCTCGCTCATAAGATCCATGTATCCAGTGTATCCATCAGGGGAACTTCTTTTCCTATGTTGTGATGTGGGTTCTCCCACATTCTCTCTAGCATAAAGCAATAATCCATCAATATCTATGGTATGCTTCCTTCCATATCTAGAAGTCTCTGCATGAGTGAGTGCTTCCATTCTCTATTCCTCTACTTGTAGTTGCTCCATATCTCTAGGTTCTTATTTTGGAGCTAATATCTCCTCAACTGCATGCAACTGAATCTCCCTCTCAAAGGACATTCACATGGCCTTCTCTTCATCAAATTTCAGATCTCTTCTTATCACTATCATCCTATGTGATGGAAAGTACACTCTATAGTTGCGAGGTCTCTCGGTGTACCCCAAAAATATTCCCAACTCAGATGTTGGCTCTAGATTTTTCCTGACATCTTTGGTTACATGAAAATAAAATGATGAACTAAAATTTTTAAAGTGCACCACATTTGGTTTCTTACCTAAAATAGCTTCCTCTCATGTACTCATCCCCAGAAACCAATGAGGACTTCTATTCTGCACAAATAATAATGTGTTTCATGCTTCATCCCATAAGTGCAATTGTAGGCCTTGATCATGCAACATCGCTCGTGTTGCTCCCACAATAGTTCTATTTTTCCTTTGTGCAACCCCATTATGTTGTGGGTTATGAGGTGCTATCAATTCTCGTTGAATTCCTTATGAAGAAAAAACATTCTTGAATTCATTTGATACATACTATCCATTGTTGTTGCTCCTAAGAGTATTCACTTTCTTCCTTGTATCTTTCTCAACAAGTGCTTTGAACTCACAAAATTTTGAGAACGTCTGATATTTATTTTGCATGATTAATATCCAACACTTGCATGAAAAATCATCTACAAAAATCATAGTTTTTTTCTGTGGAGGCTATCGATAATGATCCACACACATCTGAGTGAACTCTTTCAAGGATTTCCTTCACTTGACTGTCCTTATCATGAAAGGTGGGTTTGTTTTACTTACCCAATGTACACCCTTTTAATGTATCTCACTACTCAAGTGCACCCTTGGGAAGTCCTGTAGAAATATGTTGCATGATATTCAAAGCACCATGGTGTAGATGGCCCAATATTCCATCCCACAAGTCACCAATTTATCAACTCTACACCTTCTCTTCTTTTATGCTCAAGGCAAAAAATTATTCTACATCCAATTTGTAAAGGTTCTTTACCCAAACCCAATATTCTTCACCTATCCTATGGCGTTTTGATGAAGGAACTCATTTTCTTTGATAAATATCACATCATAACCATATTCTTCTAATATAGCAACTGGAACTAAATTCTTCTTTCAACCAGCAACATACATGACACCTTTTAATGTGATAGGAGTACCTAAATCCCTCTTAAAGGTAATAATGCCTATTCCAATTGTGTTATACCTCCCATCATCTCCCATATTGATGTGCATCTGGAGATCCTTCTCCTCCAATTTGCTGAAGAATTATTTGTTTCCAATCATATGGAATGCAGCTCCACTATTTAGGTACCACACAAATCCCATCACTGATGACACCATTCATGTAATGAGAGTGAAATTCAACTTGAATTATGAATCAAGTGCTTCACCTGTCGCTCCTCGTGAGGGATTCTTGCTAACCTTCTTATGTGGACATTTTGTGGAATAATGTCACAGCTCATGACAGTGAAAACATTTGATCTTTAACAATTCCTTCTTCTTGCCTCCCTAACCACAATATGATTTGGAATGGGATGCCTTCCCTTTCCCTTTATTTGCCTTTCCATCAAAGGAAAATTTGTCCTCATCATAAGTATTTGATGAGGATCTATCTCTGGAATTCCACTGAATCTCTCCTTGTACCAAGTCAAACCACAATCTCTCCCATTCTAGTAGCTTCTCCATCCCATTCATTGAATCCTGGTAGTTTTTATAACTCTTGTGAAGGCCTAGAAGTGCTAGGATCACTATATCATCCTTGATAAATGTAACACCAACACTTCCAAGCTCATCTCGACATTGATTGAACTTCATCAATTATTTTCGTATTGTGTCGCCCTTCTCCATATTGATATTTCTGAGCTTTTCATTGAGTACCAGCTTCTTGTCATCACATCTATTCTGAAACAAATCTATTAAGGCCTTCCCCATATCATATGGAGTTTCATTTCCATGGAGGCTCAAGACAATATGATATAGAACTCTTCTAATAGAATCCTTCTCGCCTTTGCTACATTCTTCTTCCATGCATCAAGAGTTTGAGAATATGTTGTTGCGGACCTTAGAATATCACTATCTATGAACTCCTTCAGCTTGTTATCTTCCAGCACTTCTTCCATACCGTCCTTCCAATCTATGTAATTCGAACTACCGTCAAGGGAATATTCGAGTCTCAATACACATAAAGACATCCTGATCCTGTTGTTGGCCTTGAAGAGTAGATCTGCAAATTTGATTCATTTGTTCAAAAAAAAATTATATTATTCTCTTCTATAGTAATTCTTTCTATGATACCATGTAGAAAATCCACATAGATTCAACTGATCTTGTAATATTCTAAAACAAAATACTTGAATCTATTCTACAAATTGTGGAAACAAATTACAATCGCATAATCACATGAACAAGAAAGAGAAATAATTTTAATCACACAACACAAAGATTTATCTGGGGAAAACCTCAGCTAAAAACCTCGCTATCTATATATTTCATAATTCAAACAATATGAAATAATACAATGCTTCTTTGAGGCTTTAGAGCTCTCTGTATTATCTCTGTCTATCTCACTGATCCCTAGGAAGTTTTGGTTCAATAATTAGAAAATCTCTTGCCTTTCAAGCTCCTGATTCCTTGCACATTTCAATGAGGAATTGGGCTCCTATTTAATAGTAAATTTCCTCCATTGGATTGCACAGTTCCTTTATTATCTTCCTGTGACTGCATGCACCATTTGGACAACTTGGATAATTATAAAACTTATAGTAGACTTCCCTTTAACTCCAATCTTAACTCAGTAACTCATAAATCACACATGCATGAGTTATTTATGGATGATTTATCATTTAAATGGTTGATCACAAAGTACACACCCCACTACTTGAACTCCCACTAGTTTCTCCAACAGTTGGAAATATTTTAATTGACTTTAACTTAGTTTAACGAAATTAAATAACTACAACTAAAATTAAACTAGTCCTAGGATCATAAAAGGTAGGAGACACTCTACATGCCTCTAGTTTGACCCTCAACTCAAATTAACTAAACTAAATTAGTCTTCCTAACTTAGTTAACTCGTACAAGTTGTCATGTGACGTGGAATTATAAGTTACTTCTAATTTAATTAAGGGGACATTAAATTATAAGCCTCTTCTTATTTCCATTTTCAATATTTCTCGTTGCAAATTTCAACATTCACATCCTAAGTGAAGATAAGCCTCTCTAAAAACAACCCTAACATTTGAACATGTTAGCGCTCCATAATTCTGAGGATGAAGGCTGAATCCCGGAGGAAACATCAAAACCACTTCGGGCCTAGGATATAGCCCTCCTAGACCCAGAGAGGGATCTCTTTGTTAGATATAGCTTTGTTTATTTGCAATTTTAGGCTAGTTATTAAGACAAAGGGGTTGTTTGAAATTTTTTGGTTGAGATGACAGAAGAGTGGCCATTGGACTAATGGCGTCAAACAGATCAAAGCAAGTTTGATGAATGGATTAATAATACCAAGTGTAACTAGGTGAGATAGTCATGTCAATGAATCTTAACAATTTGTGAGTGGAAAATAAGAAATATTTAAGATTCCATATAAATGCAGAGCATACATTATCCGAATTATACATTTAAATTTCAAAGGAAAACATTGATATTGTTTAAATCTTGAGCAGGGTATATTAATTAACAAATCCTGAACCAAATTTTTTTATAAACAACAAAGAGATAAAGCAGTGGCAGAATAAAGGAAAGCAGATAGCATGAAGAAGTACATCACCATTAGAACATAACACAAGAATTTTGAAACACCAAGGTCCTTTCATTCATCCAAAAAAAGGGTGCTTATAGCCAAATGAACATCGTTACCGTAGTTTTTTCTCTTCAGGTTTAACAACCCTTTGTCATATTACAGTATGTCTTTTTATAACATTTTAGATCCTAATAATAAGGAAAATCAAATCCCTACCTCAACTATTTCAAATATTCTAGGATACTATCTATTAGATCTACCCAAAATAAGAGGTTTGATCTCTTTTAAAATTATGACCCAATTTCCTAACCTATTACAAAATATTTGATCCTTGATATTTGAAATATAAACATATCTAAAGATGTCTGCTGATTATACATCCGAATCTTGGAAGATATGACCAAATCCCCACAAAACTGGATTTTTTTTATATTAATTTAATGCCCAATCTTGATTTAAGGAGATTGGTTGTTTTCTGTCCAAAATAGAGCTTTCGGCAACTAAGGAAGACAAAACAGGGTGCGCTTAGTTGCCGATTACCATGATTTTCGGTGGCTAATTCTGGATTTTAACTGAATTTAGTTGACAAAAATACAAACGCTTCTGAACTTAACCAAAATTTGTGGGTTGTCCTTAACCTATGATTCATTAATTATCTCCACTTTCATTGAACTCTAGAGCAGCGTGAGCTAAAGTATCAAGCGTGCGATAAGCCTGGGGTTTCAACTTCTTGTGAAGGAGTCTATACTTTAACACCTTGTTCCTATCTTTCAACTTGGCATTGTGTTGGTAGAGTCCTTTGTTCTTGTGCCTTATTGTCTCATATTTGATAGCCATTTGATCAAGTGTTGCACTGAACTTGCCCGATGATTGCTTGAGTGTTTCATTCTCTACCTTTAGGTGTCCTTCTAAAACTTTCGGCTCATTATTCTCCTCTTGCAACTCCTGTGTTTTAGAATTTGTGATGACTTTATTTTGTGAGGAGGTTTCAACTTTCGATGGGGTTCTGCTTCTTCAATTGATGGTTCTCCTCGTATTTATGCCTCTAAAGGTTGTACTTCGTTTTCTGCAGCTGGTGATGCAATATCGTTTTCTACAGCTAATGGTTCAGAGTCTGAGTCTAAGTAGGGTAAATTTAGAATGTTGGTTGTTGTGGCCTTCTTTTGAATATCTGCTCCCATAGCTTTACCTTGAAACTCTGCATCTATAGCTTCATCTTGAAACTCTTCATCTTTCTCAAATTATAGCTTTTTCTTGGACTTCCTGGATGTTGAGGGAGAGGTTTTGGTGACTATTTGCACTGGAGACAGTGCCCTTCTTGTTCTCTTACTGGTTTTTGGTGTAGAAAAATCCTGTGAAGGAGTTCCTTTCTTACTTGGTTGAACCTCTTGTTCGAACTCTCCCCAAAATAATAAATAATTTCATGTCTTATTCCTTCTTGCTAGCTCTTCTAGCACTATTAATTTAATTAGTCCATGGTGAAATAAACTGATATTAGCTGTCTGGGGCTTGGCTTGAACCTTGGAAGCCATTTTAGTGAGGCTTCTTAGAAGATAATAAGGCATGTTAAGTGGTTGCTTGCCAGTGAAGTGAAGGAGTAGCCTAAAATGATAAAACATTTTTCTTCCATACCTTCCTTCACATGTAATATAAACTTGGATCATCTTCAACAATTATTTCCATTGCTCCTGCAAATAACTTCTGGGAATTTCTTTTTTTCCATTTAATATTATGATGTTCCTCTTTAATAAATAATTTAAAATATATTTCTTTGGTGGAGGTGGTATTAAACCAACGTTATCCTTCTCTTGGCATTTATATAGCTGCTTCCACACTTGCTTCGTCAACCAACATGCTCATTGGCCCCAATTGCACTTTGTTTCCATCAAAAATTCTGGCAAATGCCTTAGTGACACCTTGGTGGTATCCTTGAAAAATTTGACAAAGCCTATAATAGTCCACATGTTTGAAAAATTTGTAGGCTTGTGGATGTGCCTCGAGGTAAGCTACATATTTTAATTCCCTCCTTAACAAGACTCCTCCAGTTGAAATTTATGCTCTAGCACCTGCAAAAAATTTCGAACAAACTATGCGGGTTTACAGGGTGACTAGGATAAGTGGTAGGTAAATGGTGAGACCAACTAAGCATAAAACAAGGGCCAGATTGAAGAAACGAAAATCGTAGAACGACAGGAAATAAATGTAGACTCATAGATTTCGACTGTGGATGAATTTAAAAAAAAAATAGCAAACTGTCAACCCAATTAACATTAGTTGGAGATCATTATGACCATTTTTGGGATTTTAATTAACACGAATAGACAGGACTATAGTTCATGATTACGTGATAAGGGGATATGGATGAATACTAATCTTTGAAAATTAGGTTAAATGCTACATCAACATGGTTTAGGCAGTTAATATTTTCATGATGGCATGAGTACTAACTATGACACGGAAATGACATGACCGTACAACTTCATTGTGTGGTTTTTCATGGTCACTGTCTTCAAACATAGTTTTAACAAGCCTTTTCGGAGGGCCCAACAAGCGGTAAGAGGTTTCCAACGAGGGGGGTGAAAAATATCCACAGTTTGGCACGTGGTCCTTATCCATTTTTGGAATTCATGCTTTTTTGAAACCCCCCCCCCCCCATTTATTAAACTCAGATGCGCTGAAGGGGTTCGAAATGAATCTAGACCGTTGATCTTGGTCGGAGCTTATTAACCATAAGCATATAATGCACGAAGCATAAGCGCTTTTGGCCATCGAAAATTCTAGCTTTTGGTATCTCATCCTTAATAAATTTGATCCATTTGGCTGCCAAAAGCTAAAGTCCATACTAAAATTCAAACACAGCAATGGGTGCATCAAATTTTTTTATTTTAGCCATACCTTTTCTCCTGAGCACCTTAAACTAAAACATTTTTATCCAAGACCAGGATCATTCCCCAACTTAATAATTGTAGGACAGACAACTATTTTATAGGGTACTAACAGTGGCTCCAAATGGGGATGGCAGCTCCTTTGGAGATGTCAGGAATCCCAGATGTCTGGTTTCATAACCTAGTGCCTTATCCATTGTGCTAATCCCACAATCTACTTCTCAATATTTTTTCTGCCATTCAATAACTGCAACCACCTGATCTTCTTTCAATTTTATTTGCATCTTATAACTATGAACTGAAACTACACCGCTTCATCTTCAAAACTTGAATTTAACAATAGAATCTGAAAAATAAAATATGCATGTCCTACAATCTTATTAGCATCATTGCTACTCTAATATAGTCAAAGGTTACCACATTAAGTAATAATCAGACTTCCAATGTAAGCAGTCAAGAAAATGCATGCTTAACTGAAACCGACCTTCATTTCCTTAGGTATAAAAATGGATTCAAAACATGGTAACTTAACTCTTCCACTGAATTCAATAACTCCATTGATCAACTTGGTAGATTCTTCCTTTACTGATAACTGTAATAAACTGCTTAAAGGATCTAGGTAAACATGCAACATGAGATATTTCAGATGCTTGGTGACATACAAACATACCTCATCCTAGCTTACTTCTTTTCTTCTGTATTGGCGCTTACTGTCATCAAATAAAAAGGAAGACAATTTTTTTTCTTCTCTATCCATTATTATCAACTGTTCTATTTGCGCTTTACCATTCCCCTTATCATTCAGAAACTTGCAAGGAATTTGCAAATTCTCAATCATCTCGGGTAAATGATCATTAGTTATAATATCAATATGTTGTGCAACTTTTTCAATATCCCAAGAAGAAGATAGTGATGGAGAAATTTTGTGATATTCTTCAAGGTCTGCACACTCAAAAAGAGAATTAGAGTGGTCTTCAATCAATAAACCTGATTGGTCTTCTTTTGGCAAGTTTTCTTGGCTTTCATTAGGAAAACTTGACTGGTGTTCAATCTCTGAATAAAACAGTGATGGTTGAATATGCTCTTGTGAATCTATGTTGTTAAGTTCTGCTACCTTTTCTTCCAGATCACTAGATTGTTGGAGGAATTCACTATTTTCCTCTTCTGGATCTAGTTCAGGAGGCTAAAGTTCTTCCTAAACCATCTATTCATCAACTTGTTCTTGTGTTGCTAGGAATATTTCCTGTGGTGAAAATTCATGAACTTCTAGACAACATACATCATTTCTTTCTTCATGATGAGAAGACATTTCAAACAATACTTCTATTTTCTGAACTGGTCTTTCTTCTAAAGCTTCTAATATTTAATCATTCATAAACTGATCATCATCATAGTAATCCTCCGTATATTGAATAAAACTTTGAAATTTATCACAATAGTCTTTAAATAGTGCCAAAGAGGGATAATATTCTTTATACTTGTCACAAAACACAACATGAAAACACTTCAAAGAACTTATACTTGCACCTCGTAGATAATCATACCAAGACCTAGCTTTCTCTTCTGAAATGTCCATAAAAATTTTCATAAGACAATCTTCTAGAAAATAGATTTTAAATTACAGATGTGCATATGAAATCTTAAAAAATGTATAACAACATCATCTCATTTCTTATCTTTAAATATCGGAAGATATTTTAACCAATCAATGTTTGGCATGTGGTTTGGAAAACCTGTGATATTAGATATGTCCAAAGGAGCATACCTACGTTGTATTCTTGAATTCATCTTGGCTACCAATCAACCAGAGAATGGAGTCACCATAAGTTCACAACAATTCTATATTCTTCTACCAGTGGAGCCTTTAGGTCAACTGAAAACTGTGGAGTCGCCAGGTGGATGATTTCAACCTCCTTGTGTCTGGTTGTTTGTCCACCATCATTAGCCAAATATAAACATGAAAATTGTTACTGAGGATCTTGAAACTATGTTCGATTCCCCATTATGTTCGCCACTATGTTAGTGCTCCATAAATCTGAGGCTGAAGACAGAATCTCGGAGGAAACATCAAAACCGCTTCGGGCCTAGGATCTAGCCCTCTTAGACCTAGAGAAGGATCTCTCTATTAGATATAGATTTGTTGATTTGGAATTTAGGCTAGTTATTAAGACAAAGGGGTCGTTTGAAAATTTGTGGTTGAGACGACACAAGAGTGGTTATTGGACTAATGGAGTCAAATAGGTCTAAGTAGGTTTGATGAATAAATTAATACGACCAAGTGTAACCAGGCGATATATTCATGTCAATGGATCTTAAAAATTTGTGAGTGGAAAAGAAGAAATATTTAAGATTCCATCTAAATGCAGAGTAGAAATTATCCAAATAATACATTTAAATTTCAAAGGAAAACATTGATATTGTTTAAAGCCTGAGTAGGGTGTCTTAATTGACAAATCCTGAACCAAAATTTATAATAAGCAATAAAGAGATAAAGACTGGCAGAATAAATGAAAGCAAATAGCATGAATAAGTACACCACCATTAGAACATAACACAAGAATTTGGAAACATCAGGGTCCTTTCATTCATCCAAAAAAAGGGTACTTACAACCAGATGATCATCGTTACCATAGTTTTTTCCCTTCAGGTCTAACAATCCTTTCTCGTATTACATTATGTATTTTTATAAAATTTAAGATCCTAATAATTAGGAAAATCAAATCCATGTCTTGAATATTTCAGATATTCTAGGATACTATCTATTAGATATACCCAAAATAAGAGATTTGATCTCTTTTACAATTATGACCCAATTTCATAACCTATTACAAAATATCTGATCCTTGATATTTGAAATATAAAAATAGTCAAAGCTATCTGCTAATTATACATCTGAATCTTGGAAGATATGACCAAATCCCCACAAAACTGGATTTTGTTTGATATTATTTTAATGCTCAATATTGATTTAAGGAGATTGGTTGTTTTCTGTCCCAAACGGTGTTGGAAATATGATGCAATATGTTGTCCTTGATGGCAACCTACTTGATGAAGTTGTCCTTGATGGAAACCTACTTGATGAGTTGCATTTTGATAGCAACGTATTTGTTAAAGATTTAAAAATGATGTTTCTACATGTCAGTTCAGATGTGACAGAGAAAGAAATTCCAGTAAGTGCCAAGGAAATGAAACATGAAATATTTCTCAATGTATACACAGGTTTGATAAAGGCAACCCGCGTATGAAGGCAATGTATATGCTACTTGGTATACATGTAACCTGAGTATACATCCAGAATTAGTATATACGCAATTTTTATGAAGAGAAGTTGCAGATATAAATGGGTATGAAGAAGCAAAGTCGTGTATGCCTTTTTCACTCTAAAATTATGATACCAAGGGGAATTACCATGGTATTAGCCCATAGTATTGAGCCTTGTGTCATCTATTTGATTCTGTCCAAGAATACCGTCGGAACTTGTGTGGTTTTGTCTCATGGTATTGGTAAAGTATAAAACTATATAAGGATAATAAGATCATAGTGAAGTATATCTGCATGGAATGGGTTACAGTTTATTGATAGATATGAAATAATAATGCACCTATGAATACAATGATGGATCAGGATCACTAGACCTGAAATGACTACGTATTTTCTAGATCTGTTTATGGAATGTTCAGATTTGTGATCTGGTGAATGTTTGCTGAAGCGAAGGGTAAGATATGAGCTATTTTAAAGAGTTGCATAGTCCTGTAATGTTTTTAGATCTATACACAGGTTCGTCTCTGTAAAAGCATGTATTTATGCAGATTCAATTAAGCAAAAGCACGTATGGGATATAGGGTTTTGCTGAAGTGTGTGGAAGGAAATATCTGATCTATTTTTTTATTTTACTGTTGTCTGTCAATGATGTCTTCATATAGATCTAGGTTTGAATACTAATTATGCTTCTAGTTGAATATGATTAAAGGTCAGTGGTTGGTTGGTTTATTGATGATTCAATGAATGAGTTGATGTGGTTATAAGTTTCAGTTTGATGAATGTTATTTGAGCTTAAATGTGTGGAGTGGGTCTAGTTTGAAAATATAATGAAAAGATGCCTACAAGTTGTGTTGTGTTGAAGTTGTTGGATCTAGTGTGAAAATTGATGAAACATGGTCTGCGGTGTTGTTGAGGGTCGAAGCCTTCAGTGAGGGGGTCGTAGTTCCGTTTGAGTGTTTGTTGGTAAATGAGATCAGGGGGTAGTAGCTCCCTTCCAGGAGTGGTTGGTAAACAAGAAGCAGGGGGTCGTAGCTCCCTTCTAGTAGTGGTTGATAAATGAGATCAGGGGGTTGGAACTCCCTTCTAGTAGAAGATGGAGAATGAGAGAAGGTTGCAGCCTTCTGTAGGTTGGTGCTTGCATTCTGGTATGACTCTACGCCAGTACAAGATTGTAAGAATTTTTCTTTATAATAAATATTGAAGACAGAGATGACAACAACGGTGGTTTTCTCCCGAATTGGGTTTCCACCTTAAATCTTGGTGTTCATGTGTATTGCTTATGTGTGATGATTCATTATGTTCTTACTGCACATGCTTACTTCTTACTAAACATCTGATGAATGAATGATGTACTGATCTAAGTAAAGAATTATATGCATAATAATATCTCTGGACATACACAAGTTTTCTTAAAGATATCCACACGTATATGCTACTTGGGTTCCTTAAATTCGTGTATAGAAATTCAGTATGGAAAAAGTAAAAGTTTACATTAATTTATAAATATTGATTCACCCCCCCCTCAGTATTTTTCCCAACAATTGGTATCAGAGCATGTTCTTCAGAAGAAGCTTGATCGCTTGAAGGAGATCCATCACAATGGGAAGTCATGAAGGGGTATTTTCTATCAATACACCACCGTTCAATGGAAGTAATCTATTATTCTAGAAGATATGAAAAAGAGCGTATTTTGAAAGTCTTGGAGAAGATGTATGGGGAATCGTGGAAGGAGGTTATAAGTATCCAACATGTGTTCCTACAGATGCAGTTGAAAGGAAGAAATATGAAATCAATGCCAAAGTTGTCAATGATTTATTAGGAAGCATGTCAGAAACAGAATTTGTCAAAGTGATGCAGCTAAATTTAGCAAAGGAAATATGAGATAATATCATTTAGATCTATGAAGGTTAGGCAAAGGTAAAAAGTGCCAAACTTCAAACTCTTAGGATGAAATATGAAAATTTTAGAATGCATGATGATGAAATTGTTGCAAGTTTATTCCTAATACTAGATGAGATTGTAAATTCTATGAGGAATATGGGTGAATATATAAAAGACTCAACATTAGTAGAGAAAATATTGAGATCCCTAACTCCAAAGTTTGAGTCAAAAGTGTCATCTATTGAAGAAAAGCAGGATATGCAAACTCTTACTGTTATTCAACTGCATGGTATCCTGACTTATTTTGAAATGAGAAGAGGAGGTCCCTCACAAGCCAGAGAAGCAGCTTTTAAGGCCTGTGCTAAAGGAAAAGAAAAGGAATCTCTCAAGGAATCAAGTTATATATCAGAAGAAGAAGAAGCAAATTTTGTGAGAAGACTTCAACCAAGTACTGGAAGATTCAGAGGTAAGCTTCCCTTCAAGTGCTTTGCTTGTGGTAGAGTTGGTCATTATGTTGCTAAATGTCTTTATAAAGAAAATCATGATAAAGGGAAGCAGTTTGAAAAAGGAAGGAGTTATTATACAAATGAAGATAATAATGGATTTTCAAATAAGGAAGAATAAGATTATGATCAATATCTGCAAGTGCTCATGGAATGTACCATGGATGATGATAATTTCCCAAAAGAAAGGGATCCGATTATTGATGAATTTCATAGATCAAGAAAGAAAGGATGTTTCATGGATGTTGTTTCTATTGTAATTCATTTGGGCATAAGGCCACTGATTACAGGTTAAGTATGATGGATAGATCTGAGAAATTGGAGAAGTTCCAGCACACAATAAGAGATTTCAAGCAAATGGAAAAAGAAGAAGCACCGGTAAAAAACGTATGGAATATTGACTCTAGTGCAGTCATTCGCTTCTAAATTTTACTTCTCATAATGACTGCAGGAGTGACGTGAGATGCATTATAGGAATAAATAATGTATCATCACAGGGGGAGCAATATATGGTGATTCCCATGGCTGGTTTGGTAATTCTGGTTTTGTTTATTTCTAACAGTGCATCTAATGTGACAACAGAGGACAGGTAAAAAATGTATAAGTCCAAGAGGAGATGGAGTTGTGAAATTTTCTGTATTTCACTTTCTATACATAGGTTTCATGAACTAAAGCCGCATATACATGCGAGTTCCAATGGTGACAGTTGCGTATGTTTTTCTCTAATAAGAAAAATAGTGAGGCAGCCTCAAGAACCATTTCTAATATGTTGATGAGAGTAATAATTTTATTGATCTGATGTTGATTTGATATTAATGAATATGCTTTGATGAATTGGTTGGTGAAGGTGTCCAGGATGCACAAGTTTAGGGGGATAATCTGCCTTGTGGAAAAGGATGCATCGTTGGCATTCTGATTGGTTGTTGTGTTATGATCTCCTGTTTGAGATTCTTTGGTTTTGATTATAAAATTTCATATCTGTAATTAGATGAAAAGGTCATGTTGAGACCTATGATGTAAAATTGTTATATTCAGTCATGAAAGGACTTGTTCAAACTTGTAAACCCACTTGGTTGGGTAGTTGAGTCAAAATTTGTAAACCTACTTGGCTGGGTAGTTGGGTCAAATATGTAATTCCACTTGGTTGGAGCACTGATGTAAGTCTGAGTCTTTGGTGATAGAAAAGGTCATACTTGGTTAAGTTATAGAGTCATGTACTTCATTGAAAACTATGTCTGAAGATTTAGCATGAACTCAGGGGGATCATGGTCAATACAGTGCACATCAGATATGCAGATCTCTTCTTTCTACAAGGAAAGAGAAACCTTGTTTTGGTATTAATCCGCCCTTTTCCCTTGATGTCAAAGGGGGAGATTATTTTCATGTTTGAATAATGGTTATGATTAATGTATCTATTCGTTGTGGTGATCAAACACCATTATGGTTTCCATCAAGTCCAAAGGGGGAGATTTTTGGCAATATGATGCAATATGTTGTCCTTGATGGAAACCTACTTGATGAGTTGCCTTTTGATAGCAACCTATTTGTTAAAGATGTAAAAATTATGTTTCTACATGTCAGTTCAAATGTGACAGAGAAAGAAATTCCAGTAAGTGCTAGAGAAATGAAACAGGAAATATTTCTCAATGTATACGCAAGTTTGATGAAGGTAACCCACATATGAAGGAAATGTATATGCTACTTGGTATACATGCAACCTGTGTATACATCCAGAATTAGTATATATGCAGTTTTTATGAAGAGAAGTTGCGAGTACACGCAGGTAAGAAGAAGCAAAGTCGTGTATGCCTTTTTCACTCTAAAATTATGATACCAAGAGGCATTACCATGGTATTAGCCCATAGTATTAAGCGTTGTGTCATCTATTTGATTCAGTCCAAGAATACCATCGACACTTGTGTGGTTTTGGTTCATGGTATTGGTAAATTCCAAAACTATATAAGGATAAGAAGATCATAGTGCATGGTGTGCATGTGTTTGGGTATTAATGAATACTTCACTTTGAAGTATAGATGCATGGAATGGGTTATAGTTTATTGATAGATATGAAATAATAATGCACCTATGAATAAAACGATGGATCAGGATCCCTAGACCTGAAATGACTATGTATTTTATAGATCTATTTATGGAATGTTTAGATCTGTGATCTGGCGAATGTTTGCTGAAGTGAAGGGTAAGATCTGAGCTATTTTGAAGAGTTTCATAGTCCTGTAATTTTTTCAGATCTATATGCAGGTTCGTCACTGTAAAAGCATGTATGTACACAGGTTTAGTTAAGAAAAAATGTGTGTGGGATCTAGGGTTTTGTTGAAGTGTGTGCAAGGAAATTTTTTATCTGTTTTTTTGTTTTACTGTTGTCTGTTAATGATGTGTTCATACAGATCTGGGTTGTTTGAATACTGATTATGCTTCTAGTAGAATATGATTAAAGATCAGTGATTGGTTGGTTTATTGACGATTCAATGAATGTGTTGATGTGGTTATAAGTTTTAGTTTGATGAATGTTCTTTGAGCTTAAATGTGTGGAGTGGGTCTAGTCTGAAAAACTAATGAAAAGAGGCCTACAAGTTGTGTTGTGTTGAATTTGTTGGATCCAGTGTGAAAATTGATGAAACATGGTCCGTGGTGGTGCTGAGGGTCGAAGCCTTCAGTGAGGGGGTCGTAGTTTCCTTCCAGTGGTTGTTGGTAAATGAGATTAGGGGGTAGTAGCTCCCTTCCAGGAGTGGTTGGTAAAAAATAATCAGGGGGTTGTATCTCCCTTCTAGTAGTGGCTGGTAAGCGAGATTAGAGGGTTGGAGATCCCTTCCAGTAGAAGATGGAGAACGAGAGAAGTTGCAACCTTCTACAGGTGGGTGCCTACGTGCTAGTATGAGTCTGCGCCAATACAAGATTGTAAGCAGTTTTCTTTTTAATAAATATTGAAGACATAGACGATAGTAGTAGTGGTTTTCTCCCAAATTGGGTTTCCACCTTAAATCTTGGTGTTCATGTGTATTGCTTATGTGTGATGATTTATTCTGTTCTTACTGCACATGCTTACTGCATACTAAACATCTGATGAATGAATGATGCACTAATCTAAGTAAAGAATTATCTGAATAATAATATCTTTGGACATACGTAAGTTTTCTTAAATATATCTGCGTGTATACACTAGTTATGTTCATTAAAGTCGCGTATAGAAATTCAGTAAGGAAAAATTAAAATTTTACAATAAGTTATAAATACTGATTCATCCCCCCCTCTCAGTATTTTTCCCAACAAACAGAGCTTTCAGTAGCTAAGGAAGGCAAAACAGGGTGCGCTTAGCTATCGATTACCATGATTTTCGGTAGCTATTTTGGATTATAACTGCCTTTAGCTGAAAAAAATACAAACGCTTCTGAACTTAACCAAAATTTGTGATATGTCCTTAACCTCTGATTCATTAATTATCTCCACTTTCATCGAACTTCAGAGAAGCCTGAGCTAAAACATCAAGCGTGTGATAAGCCTGGGGTTTCAGCTTCTTGTGAAGGAGTCTATACTTTAACACCTTGTTCCTGTCTTTCAACTTGGAATTTTTTGGAAATACTGAGAGAGGGGGTGAATCAGAATTATTTAATCTTCAATTATTATCAGTGTTTGTACAATGATAGCAGTAAACAAAAGGAACACAAATGCACACAGTTTTTAAGGTGGAAAACCACTCCAGGACCAAAAACAGCTAATGCTTTTCTATTAATTCTTTAATATTCAAATCCAATTGAAAATAAAGCTCCAACTTCCTAGAATCTAAAAAAGCATTCTTCTCTAGCTCCCACTGGATGGATGCTCCAATGCCCGTGATTCTTCAATATTCATATAAATGGATGCCCCAACACCCAATGAGCTACAACTCACCCTAGCACCACCCTACCACCCTGTAGAAGAATAAAAGAAGAATGGACTCTCGTACCAGGGAAAATCATCCACTTTATAATGATATAGAATGATGTAGAAGAATAAGACACACTAGACCATAACCCCAACTATGACACAACCACCTAATGATGATCCTAGACCACCCGACGCTGCCTCTTCAACTCTTGGCAGATGGACACTAGTACAATTTGTACAATTATGTATTTACAATGACTTAGTACAATGATACCTTTACAATGATTGTATGCAGTGCTGCCCACTTGAAGAATTCATGTGATGAAATTATTGCTATTGTTATGCACCTTGGTTTTTGCTCTTGTCATGCTACCCTCTGCTGCACCTTTCTTTGCTTTTCTTCCCTAGAAATTCTGGTCCTTTGTAGCCCTTGACAACACATGATCTAGCTTTTCCTTTTCCTTCTAGGAGCTCGATATTGAATCTGGTGTATCTCTGTTATTTCAGATCCCCAATATCTGATTTTGGTCTTGTATTGTTCCTCTGAGTCATCTTTCCAATGCCACAATTCTGACCCAATTTGGATTCTTCAAGAGAGAGTTATACCCAATATCACACAATGCCCTAATTATGGACTGTTTCAGTAGAGCGAATTTGTATGGCGTGCCTCGTGTCACTGTTTTTTCATTTGGCTCTGAAATTGATAGAGAGAAAACTAAACTTCATGGAATATCTACCAATTTTTATGGAATTCCAATCCGATACTCAGAGAGAGAGTTATTACGATTTTACCAAGGTCACTTCTTTGAGATGAATTTCAGGAGCCTGCAAAAACCCTGACTTCCACAGATCATATCTCCGAAAATATTGCACACCTTGATCAGAAATTTTCACAACAACTTCCTCAAGATTTTGGCTTCACCTCATAAAAATTTCAGCTTCTGAACCTTCGTATAAAACAAGTTAGAGCGAAAATTCCACGATGACCTGTTTCAGATGGCGAAATCCCTTGCATAAGGAGGAAATGAGGATCACAATTTATATAAATGCTTAGGTTGAGAGCGGCTTCAACAAGTGAACGTGGGAGGGATTTTAGGAGCTTAAAAAATATTAATTATGACTTTTCAATGATCCATGCCACAACCCTATGGGGTTTTAGCTCACTAACTGGGGGTATAAACTTCAAACATGAATATCTCTCAAACCGTGAAGAATTACGTGGTGTGCCATATATCAACGGAAACATCTCGACAAGTAGAAACCATCAAAAGAATTCTTGAACTAGAATATAGTAATTTGGTAGGTCAAAATTCCCATGCAATATTTGGTTCGCCCCTGGTGTTACTTGGGTTGACATCAATGACAACCGTTGATCAACGATCTCCCCCTTTGGCATTGATGGCAACACAAGTAATCCCCCTGCCATCATGACACCTCTTCCTACAACATTCTCTCCCCATTTGACATCAATGGAAAAGGGTAACTCCCCCTGAAACACAACCATCTTGTGGACCTGTACACACTTCCGCTCCCCCTTACACACAACCGTCCTGCAGACCTGTAATCTAATGAGAAATTGGGAGAATCCAAAGCTTCTGACGAAGATATTCAAATGCTTCACGAGGTAAAGGTTTAGTGAAGATATCATCAATTTTTTCTTTTGTACAAACATACTCAAGTTTGATATTCTTTTCAGCGACTTGTTCTCTAACAAAATGATATTTGATCGGAATGTGTTTCTATTTTGAATGCATGAAAGGATTCTTGGAGATGCTGATGGCACTAGTGTTGTCACAGAATATGGGAATAGGCTCACTAAATTGGACTTGAAGATCTTGCAAATTTGTTTCATCCAAAGTACTTGAGTCCAACATGATGCTGCTACAATGTATTCTGCTTCCGCTGTAGATAACGCGATTGAGATTTGCTTTTTGCTCAACCATGATACGAGACAACCACCTAGATAGAATGTTGCTCCACCAGTACTCTTATGACCATCCATGCTTCCTGCCCAATCTGCATCTGTAAAGGCTTGAATAATGAGATTGTTATCCTTGGGATACCAAAAGCCATATTCTTCTGTGCCCTTTAGATATGGAAGAATTCTTTTGACGACAATAATATGTGATTCTTTTGGTGCTGCTTGGAATCTTGCTACTTGTCCAACTGCTTGCATAACATCTGGCCGAGAGGCTGTTACATATAGAAGACTACCAATCATATATATGTACAACCTCTGATCCACATCCTTAGATGAGTCGTCTATGCTCAATTTGCAACCTATTACCATCGGAGTAAGGATGGGTTTGAAATCTTCCATTTTGAATTTCTTGAGCATTTCCTTGATGTACTTGGCTTGACATATAAATATTCCTTTCTCTTGTTGAGATATTTGAAGCCCTAAGAAGTATTTCAGCTCACCGAGTAAATAAATCTCGAACACACTTTTCATCTTTGTAGAAAAGTTATTACTTAGTCGATCATCATTGCTACCAAATATTATATCATCCACATATACCTCAATGATTGTTAAATTATCTTTATCTATTTGTACATAAAGATTGCTATCAACAGTACCTTTCTTGAACCCTTGTTGACATATATATCCATCAAGATGAGCATACCATGCTCTGGGAGCCTGCTTGAGACCATATAGAGCCTTCTTTAACCTGCAAACTTAGTCTTCTTTTTCTGATAGTAGAAAACCTTCAGGTTGTTCGATGTAAAATTCTTCTTCTAATTCTCCATTCAGAAATATTGACTTAACATCTATTTGGTAGAATTTGATTTTTCTTGAACATGCATAGGCAAGACACATTCGGATGGCTTCCATTCTGGAAACTAGTGCAAATGTTTCGTCGAAATCAATTCCTTCCACTTGTGCATAGCCTTTGCAAACCAATCTTGCTTTGTTTCTGGCAACCTGCCCATCTTCATTCAATTTGTTCCTGAACACCCATTTAGTCCCAATGACATTTTTATCTTTTGGTCGTGGAAATAATTCCCAGGTGTTATTCTTCTCAATTTGATTCAATTCTTCATTCATAGCTGCTACCCAATGTTCATTCTAGCTGGCTTCCTCAAAACTACAAGGCTCAAAGGTTGCTAGAAAAGCAATGTGAGCTTGTTGTGAGGAACGAAGCTGTCGAACTTCATTTATGTCACAAATGATTTGATTTGATGGATGGTTCTTTTGAATCCATTCTTTTTTTCTCCTTGGAGGAGCTTTTTGTTGTTGTTCTGGTATATTTTGATGATCATTGTTTACTTCTTCCTCGTTGATAGTTTCTTCTTGTTCTACAATTTTATCTATGTCTTTTTCAGCCTCTGTCTCAAGTTTCAAAGATTTTAGATCCTCATCATTATTCGCTAGAACACCATCTTCGTCAAATGTTACATTTATGCTCTCCACTATCCATTTTCGTCTTAGATTATAACATTTATAGGCCTTTCTTTTGCATGAGTAACCAACAAAGATACCTTCATCAACACGTGATTCAAACTTACCCAAATTTTGATCTTCTATTTTGATATAACATTTTATTTCGAAGATTCTGAAATATTTTACATTAGCTGGTTTTCCTTTCCATAATTCATATGGACTCTTGTTGCAATTATTTCTGAGAAGACTTCGGTTGATAATGAAGATTGTCATATCAATTGTTTGAACCCAAAATTTTTCATCCAATTTTGAGTCCTTCAACATTGTTCTACCCATTTCCTATACTATTCTATTCTTTCTTTCAGCAACTCCATTTTGCTGAGGTGTTCGTGCTGTTGAAAATTGTCTTTTTATTCCATTTTTGTCATAGTATTGCTGAAATAATTTGGAAGTGAATTATCCACCATTATTTGATCTTAGACACTTTGTTTTCAAATCAGTTTCATTGTCAACCAACTCCTTGTAGATCTTAAAGCATTCAAATGCTTCAGATTTTTTCTTTAGGAAACTGACGGTTGTCATCCTGGTATAGTCATCTATCATTAACATGAAATATAATTCTCCATCTAAGACTTTTGTTCTCACAGGACCACATAGATCAGTATGTATCAACTCCAATGGATGTGATGCAAAGTGTTCTTTTGTTTTAAATTGGATTTTGTCTACTTGCTATGCCGACAGGCCTCACATAGTGTGTTGGAAGGTTTTGAGATTTTCGGCATTTATTGTACTGCTTCCTTTTTTCTTATCTTGACAAGATTGTCAAAGTTTATGTGACCCATTCGTTTGTGCCATAAACAGCTTTCATCTTCTTTAGCTAGTAGACATGCTTTAGTTGCTTCATCCATAACATATATGTCGTTTGGAGCTCGAATTGCTGTAGCCACAATTTTACCATACTTGCATTTCCTGATTTCACATTTTGTGAGTTGAATAGCATTGTGTGTCCTTGATCACACATTTTTCGAACACTGAGTAGATTGTGATTCATTTTTTCAACCAATAGAACATTCTTGGCTATAACATCTTTGCTTCCGAGAGTGACGATACCTGATCCTATAACATTTGAAGATCCATTATTTCCAAAGGATACGGTTCCATCCTTCTTCTCTTTCAGAGATACAAATTTCCTTCTATCTCCAGTGATATGCGTTGAGAAACCACTGTCAACATACCACACATCTTTGTTGTTTTGAGCCTTGAGAGCGAGAGCACAATTATCAGTCTTCTTCTTGTTCCATGTTCTTTCATTCTGTGGCTTCGAAGATTCTTCTGGAGGATTTTCAAGTCTGTAGTCTCTGGCTATGTGTCCAAAGTTCTGACATTTGTAACATTCCATATTATTTCTTAAATGTTCAAATCTATTGATGTTTCGTTGAGCCCTGGGAGGTTCATATTTGAAGAATCTCTTGGAATTGTATTGGTTCCTAGGGTACATGCGACATTCTACAGCTTTATGACCAAATTTTCCACATGAATAACAATAGCCATGAAAAATATGTTGGTACCTGGATGAAAATCTTCATCGAGGAATCATCTTCCAAGGATGTGCTTGCGAATCTTGTCCAATGAAGTCTTCATGTATGTCAGATCTCATAGGTTCATTGTATTTTGTTGTAGAAGGTCTTGCTTCTTCTTCTTTGTAACCGAGGCCAGTTCTATCGTTGTAAGGTCGTTGATTGTTGATGAGTTCTTCCAATGCCTTTGAGCTGTTGGCATACTTTTGGACAATTTTTCCCTTCTTCACTTCCTTAGGCAGCGAGACTACTTCGGCTTCTAATGCTTCCCTTTCTTGGTTGCTTTCTTCAAACTTCTTTTGAAGTGACTCTTCAACACATTTGTGTTCTTCAACCTCAATTTTGAGACCTTGAACTTGTTCTTCAAGAGTATTGGAACCGATCTTCTCAGCATTGAGCTCTTTTATAAGCTTGATTGCCTCCTCATAAAATTATTCTATGGTCAACCCTTCTTCTTCATTGTTTGATACTTCTTGTTTATTGTGCTTGGCCATAAACAATACTTTGTCATTGGCTTCTTCTTTGCTGTCAATTTCTTCATCGGATGAGGAGCTATCTTCTTTAGAGAGAAAGTTCCTTTTGGATCCTTTATTTTTGCCTTGCTTGTTGAATTTCTTAAAGCCTTTCTTTCCTTTTGAGTTTCCATCACTTTTGTTTGGAAATTTTGCTACAAAATGCCCAACCTCACCACAACCGAAACATATCAATGGAAGTTTACCTTTGAATTTTCCCTTACCAGGTTTTAGTTTTCTCGTAAAGTAAGCATATTATTCATCTGAAAGACCTTCTCCATCATCTCCCTTTTCTTCACACTTGCAGGTGCATGTCATTTCAATTGAAGGTTGTTTTTCCTTATTGGTTTTCTTAGATGCAACGAATGCAGTTTCTAGATTTGAAGTACCCTCTTCTTCATCAAGTCTCATTTCATATGCTATGAGAACTCTATGTAATTCCTCTTTGCTGAGTTTGTCCAGATTTGCACTGTATTCTAAGACTGATACATTTGAGTTGAATCTCCCTGGTAACGTTCTAATAATATTTTGTATAATAGTCTTCTTGTCAACTGGCTCTCCCAATCCTTCTAGAGTATTGGTTATTTCATCAACATATTGGAAGTATGCAGCAATGTTGCAATCTTATTTCATTCTGAGTTGCTCAAATTTTGCTCTATAGATTTGAAGCTTTGCTTCTTTGAAATTTGAGTCACCTGCATATATATTCTCAAGCTTGTCCCATACATTTTTGGCATTTTTACAACCCAACACCTTATGATAAGCAGATTCAATAAGTCCAATGATAATAATATTCTTTGCTTTTGCATCATTTACCAAATTCTTCTTACCTTGTTCATCCGCGGTTGATGTAAATCCATTTTGAGCAGTGTCCCATACTTCGTAACATTGTGCCAAGAGATAGACCTCCATTCTTCCTTTCCAGAACGCATAATTATTTTCATTGAATAGAGGTACACCATTCTTGGTATGCTCCATGACCTCCTTCCAGTTGTTAAACTGCTATTGAAGGAACCAAGCTCTGAAACCAATTGTTGGAAACACTGAGAGGGGGGGTGAATCAGTATTCATTTCAATTAGAGCATTAGTTAATCTTCAATTATTATCAGTGTTTGTACAATGATAGAAGTAAACAAAAGGAACACAAATGCACACAGTTTTTAAGGTGGAAACCTATTTCGAGACCAAAACCACCTAATGCTTTTCTAATAATTCTTTAATATTCAACTCCAATTGAAAATAAAGCTCCAAATTCCTAGAATCTAGAAAAGAATTCTTCTCCAACTCCCACTGGATGGATGCTCCAATGCCCATGATTCTTCAGTAGTCATCTGAACGGATTCCCCAACACCCAATGAGCTACAACTCACCCTAGCACCACCCTACCACCCTGTAGAAGAATAAAAGAAGAATGGACTCCCGTACCAGGGAAAATGGTCCACTTTACAATGATATAGAATGATGTAGAAGAATAAGACACACTAGACCATAACCCCAACTATGACACAACCACCTAATGATGATCCTAGACCACCCGACACTGCCTCTTCAACTCTTGGCAAATAGACACTAGTACAATTCGTACAATAATGTATTTACAATGACTTAGTACAATGATACCTTTACAATGATTGTATGCAGTGCTGCCCACTTGAAGACTTCATGTGATGAACTTATTGGTACTGTTATACACCTTGGTTTCTGCTCTTGTCATGTTACCCTCTGCTGCACCTTGCTTTGATTTTCTTCGCTAGAAAGTATGGTCCTTTGCAACCATTGACAACACATGATCTAGCTTTTTCTTTGCCTTCTAGGAGCTCGATATTGAATCTTTTGTATCCCTGGTATTTCATATCCCCAATATATTATTTTCAGTCCTGTAGTATTCCTATGAGTTGTATTTCCAATGCCACATGTCTGACCCAATTTGGATTCTTCAAGGGAGAGTTATACCCAATATCTCACAATTCCCTAATTATATACTATTTCAGCAAGGCGAACTTGTACGACGTGCCCCGTGTCACTTTTTTTTCATTTGGCTCTGAAATTGATAGAGAGAAAACTAAAGTCTGTGCAATATCTTCCACTTTTTATAGAATTCCGATCCGATACTTAGAGAGAGAGTTATGACGATTTTACCAAGGTCACTTCTTTGAGATGAATTTCAGGAGCCTGCAAAAACCATGACTTCAACAGATCATATCTCTGAAAATATTGTACACCTTGATCAAAAATTTTCACAGAAGCTTCCTCAGGATTTTGGCTTCGTGTCATAAAAATTTCAGCTTCTGAAGCTTCGCAGAAAAAAATTTAGAGCAAAAATTCCATGATGACCTGTTTCAGATGGCGAAATCCCTTGCATAAGGAGGAAATGAGGATCACAATTTATATAAATGATTAGGTTGAGAGGAGATTCAATAAGTGAATGTGGGAGGGATTTTATTAGCTTAAAAAATATTAATTATGAATTTTAAATGACCCATGCCACAACACTATGGGGTTTTAGCCCACTAACTGGGGGTATAAAATTCAAACATGAATATCTCTCAAACCGTGAAGAATTATGTGGCATGCCATATATCAACGGAAACATTTCGACAAGTAGAAACCATAAAAATAATTCTTGAAATAGAATATAGTAATTTGGTAGGTCAAAATTCCCATGCAATATTGGGTTAGCCCCTGGTGCTGCTTGGGTTGACATCAATGACAACAGCGGATCAACAACATTGTGTTGGCACAATCCTTTGTTCTTGTGCTTGATTTTCTCATATTTGATAGCCATTTTATGAAGTGTTGCACTGACCTTTCCTGATGATTTCTTGAGGGTTTCATTCTCTGCCTTTAGGTGTATTTTTAAAACATTCAACTCATTATTCTCCTCTTGCAATTTTTTTGTTTTAGACTTTGTAATCACCTTCTTCTATGAGGAGGTTTCAGATTTTCCATGGGGTTTTTCTTCTTCAATTGATGGTTCTCCTCCTATTTATGCCTCTAATGGTTGTACTTCATTTTCTATAGCTGATGATGCAATATCCTTTTTTGCAGCTAATGGTTCAGAGTTTGAGTCTGAATAGGGTAAATTTAGAATGTTGGTTGTTATGGAATTCTTTTGAATATCTGCTCCCATAGCTTTACCTTTAAACTCTGCATCTGTAGCTTCATCTTGAAACTCTGTATATTTATCAAATTCTAGCTTTTTCTTGGACTTCCTATATGTTGAGGGAGAGGTTTTGGTGCCTATTTGCACTAGAGACAATGCCCTCCTTGTTCTCTTACTTTTTTTTTGTGTAAACAACTCCTGTGAAGGAGTTCATTTCTTCTTTGGTTGAACCTGTTGTTCAAACTCTCCCCAAAATAATAAATAATTCCATGTCTTATCCCTTCTTGCCAGCTCTTCCAGCACTATTAATTTAATTAATCCATGGTGAAATAAACTCCTATTAGCTTTTTGGGGTTTGGCTTGAACCTTGGAAGCCATTTTAGTGAGGCTTCTTAGAAGATAATAAGACATGTTAAGTGGTTTCTTGCGAGTGAAGTGAAGGAGTAGACTGAAATGATAAAACATTGTTCTTCCATACCTTCCTTCACATGTAATATAAACTTGGATCATCTTCAGAAATTCTTTCCATTGCTTCTGCAAATAGCTTCTAGGAATGTATTTTTGCCATTTAATATTCTGATGTTCCTCTTTAAGAAAGAACTTAAAATCTATTTATTTGGTGGAGGTGGTCTTAAACCAACATTCTCCTCCTGTAATTTTTTTGGTTGCTGGCACACTCTTCGTCAATCAGCATGCTTGTTGGCCCCAACTTCACTTTTTTTCCATTAAAACTTCTGGAAAATTCCTCAGTGACACCTTGGTGGTATCCTTCAAACTTTTGACAAAAACTATAACAACCCACTTGTTTGAAAAATTCGCAGGGTTGTGGATGTGCCTCGAGGTAAGCCACATATTGTAATTCCCTCATTAAAAACGCTCCTCTAGTTGAAATTTCTGCTCAAGCACCTGTAAACAATTTCAAACAAACTATGTGGGTTTACGGGGTGACTAGGATAAGCGGTAGATAAATGGTGAGACCAACTGAGCATAAAACAAGGGCCAGACTGAAGAAACGAAAATCGTGGAACAATAGGAAATAAATGTAGACTCGTAGCTTTCAGTTGTGGATGAATTTAAAAAAAATTAAGAAACTATCAACCAAATTAACACAAGTTGGAGATCATGATAACCGTTTTCAGGATTTTAATTAACATGAATTATGTAATATTCCTTCTTAGGAAATTCAACAATATAGATAAATAAAACGTAGTTTTCAGAAAATTATGCTATAACAATGAGAAAAAGAACTTGGATCCATTATTTTATACAATATAGCCCTCACATACAAAATGGGATAAAAAACAAATACCTCTATCTATGTTAAACATATCTCCCCAGCTCAATATGGCTTAAAAACACCCAAACCCCATGACTTACACTGTACAGAATTTATGAAGCATGTGACAACGTAATTAAATGAGGGTTTCTGCAAAAATAAGATAGGGAAAAATAGATCTAGAATTATATTACTGAAAGAGTTGAGAAAATGTAGATCTAGCCCCTTTTATACAATATGAAGACAACCCGACAAGGGTTTCACGAAAGCATGAGTACAAAATGGTAGATCTACAGATCTAGATTTGGAATCACACAGTCCAAATACTAATTTTCATACATGTGGATGAAAAATACAAGAAATGGCTGAAAATCCTCCTTACTAGTCTTTCGAGAGAGGATTGCCCCCTTTCCTAAGAAACTAGCTCAAAATCAAGGGTTTTAACCCTCCCACTGCAACACCATGAGAAATGACACAGTTTCTGCAAGAGACTACACTGTATATGTCAGTGACTGCTTGAACCAATGTCTAACAATGGAAATGTAGCCCAGAATGCTCCTCTCAGGTCCCTTTAACAAGTTCTCCAAGAAAGAGTGTGGAATTCCTGCATGAGAATCCCTTGCACTAAACAGTGTTGCAATCCCAGCTAAAAAATTGAAGCATGAAAAAATTCATAAGACCCAAACATAGAAAATATTTTAAATTCCACTCATTGCTTCCTTCCCTTCCTTTTTATTCTTTGTGAGCCTTCTCACCCCTATCCCCACTAGTTCATGAGGTTACTTCCTTGCAAAGAGTCCTCCTCCAAAACTGTGCTATCCCCACTAGCTCTATCTCCTCTTTTGGCATCACTGTTGATTTGGTCAACATAGATCTAGTCCATGTGCGTTGGCCCCTTTCACACCCAAGGTGGATTTATTTTGCCTTCCTAAACTGATCCCCATTCACATTGGGAATGTTTTATTCCTACTAAAGAGATTTAAGGGCCTCCCTAACCTTTTTTATTCTTCTAGACTGAAAAATAGAGTAACATATAATATTCCAAATAGCAACAAGCTAATTGGGAATATTACAGTCCTCCCCTCCCAAAATTTTCTTGTCCTCAAGTAACAACAAAGAAGGATGCCACAAAATATTCTCTCCTTCCCAAGTGGCATCCTCATCAGGAAGATTCCTCCATCAAATCATATATTCTTTGATCACCCTTCTCCTTAGCTGCCTCTCTCGTGTATCCAAGATTACCTCTGGTTGCAAAACTAGATGGCCTTCATCATCAATGGGTGGGAGATCCAGGTTGTAAACCAGATGTTGTCCAATGGCCTTCTTAAGGCATGAGACATGAAAGATGTTATGGATCTTGCTCCCCTTAGGAAGCTCTAGCTCATATGCTACTTTTCCGACACGACAAATCACCCTATATGGCCCATAGAATCGAGGTTTGAGCTTCTTAGCCCCCTTCTCCTTGAGTGTAGATTTTCTATAAGGCTGAAGATGAAGACAGACCAAGTCATCTACCTCAAATTGTCTCTCTATTTGACCATGGTCTACATATATTTTCTATTGGTTTTGTGCAGTAGCAATGTTGTCCTTGAGGGCCCGGAGTATGTCCTGATTCTCTTGGATCCACTCCTTTTCTCTAGGAGCCTTGCTTGCCCCAAACATAACATCAAAAAATGAAAGTGCATCATACCCATAAAAAGCTCGAAATGGAGTCATACCAATGGACATATGGTAAGTTGTTTTGTAGCAGTACTCCCCCAAATGGAGCCAACACAACCATGCTCTCTGTTGGCTTGAGACATATTTCCTCAAGTAGCCTTCCAACCACTTGTTCACTATCTCAGTCTGCCCTTCATTTTGTGGGTGATAGTTGATACTTGGTGTCAATTCAGTACCCACTAACCAGAAAAGTTCTTGCCGAAAGCCACCCATGAAGTGGCTATCCCGATCACTGACTATGGTCTTTGGAAGACCATGGATTCTAAACACATCTATGAAGAAGAGCTCAGCCACCTGTGAAGTAGTATATTTTGTAGAAATAGCAAATAAATGTGAATAATTTGTTAGTCGATCAATAACTACAAAGATATAATCCTTACCCTGAACTGTAGGTAGGCTGATGATGAATTCCATGGAAATGCTCTCCCATTTTCCATCCGGAATAGGAAGTGGCTGCAATAATCTTGCAAGATGGTTATGTTCTCCCTTGTTTTGTTGGCATAATATGCACTCCTTGATGTGTTGTATTACATCCTCCTTGAGACCCTTCCATGAGAATCTCTCCCGTACAGCTCTATAAGTCTTGGTGAATCCTTGATGCCTTGCAAGTGGGGAATCATGTGATTCTTGCAAAATCTTCTCCTTAAGCTTAGAATTTCTAGTCAAGAAGACCCAGCCTCGGTAATAGATGACCTCATCAATCACTCTATACCTCTCATCAGATATCACCCCATCTAGTATCTCACATTCAAAGTTGTCTTTGGAGTAATCCACTAACAACTGGGCTTTCCAATATGCATCTATGCCTCTTAGGGATAGTGTTGCTGGCCTTTTGGATAGAGAATCTGCCACCACATTAATCTTCCCCTTGAAATAATCTATGTAAAAGTCATATGCTTCGATTTTTCTTAGCCATTTTTTTTGTCGCTCTTGAAGTTTCCTCTGCTCAAGAAATAACTAGAGACTATTGTGATTAGTCTTTACCCGGAATTTATTCCCCACCAAATATTGCCAGAATTTGGATAAAGCATGCATAGTAGCCAACATCTCTTTATCATAAATGGGGTATAGCCTCTCATGTGGCAGCAACTTCTGGCTCTTAAAATATATAGGGTGTCCCCTTGCATTAAAACCGCTCCAATGCCTTCCCCTGATGCATCACATTATAATACAAAAGGTTGAGTAAAATCTGGTAGGACCAATACAGGGAAGCTACTCATTACCTCTTTGAGCTTATTAAAATATTTCTACACTGTAGGTGTCCATCTGAAGGCTCCCTTTTTTGTTAGATCTGTAAGTGGTGCTGCTAGTTGAGAGAACCCTTTTACAAACTTCCAGTAATATGTACATATGCCTACAAACCCCCAAAGCTCTGTGACATTCCTTGGTCCAGGAAATCTCTAATAGCTCAGATCTTCTCTTCATGGACTCTCACCCCATCTACTCCAATGATGTGGCCTAAGTACATCATCTCTGTGAGCCCAAAATCACATTTGGAGAGCTTAGCATAGAACCGTTGCTCCTTAAGAATGTGTAGTACTGCCTCAATATGCTGCAAATGTTCCTCCCATGTGCGGTCGTAAATAAGAATGTCATCAAAGAAGACCAATACAACTTTCCTCAAATGACCACAAAAGATGTGGTTCATGCATGATTGGAATGTTGCTGGAGCATTGGTTAGTCCAAAAGGCATTACCAAGAACTCAAAGTGCCCATAGTGACACCTGAACGCTGTCTTGTGGATATCTTGATCCCTCACCCTGATTTGATGGTACCCGGATCTCAAATCAATCTTAGAGAAATACTTGGGCCCTCTTATTTCATCCATCAGTTCATCGATCCTGGGAATTGGGTATATATTCTTCATGGTATTCTTATTCAAAGCTCTATAATCAATACACATCCTCAATGTGTCATCCTTATTCTTTACTGAGACCACTGAAGAGGCAAAAGGACTAGTGCTAGGCTGGATATGTCGAAGAGCCAAAAGCTCTTGAATGGCCTTTTCAATTTCATCCCTATAGGCTTTGGGGTGCCTATATGGTGTGGTAATCACTGCTTGGATCCCTTGCTCCAACTTAATAGTATGCTCAAATCCTCGGTCAGGAGGTCTCCCAGGTGGGTTATCTCCAAATACTGTAGAGTATCGGTCCATGAGAGATTGTATATCTGAATGTATTGGTGAGTCCTTGCTCCCATATTCATACAAACATAGTTCTACTACCCATTCTATGTCTCCTTTGTGCAAATCTGCTTCCATCCTGTGGGCTGAAACAATCTGAGGTGGATAAGTGTGTATGCCTTGGATTTTTTAATGCTTGCCATTCCTCTTTTATGTCCATTCCATCTCTAAGGTTTCCAAATCAGTGGTAACCTTCCCGAAAGTGATTAACTACTGGACTCCAAATATAACATTGGTGTCTGGAATATCAACCACAAAGAAGTGGTCTGTCAATGTGTAGGTTTCCATGGTGTTGGATAGTGCTGGAAAATATTTGGCACACTACATGGTTCTAGCTCCCAGAACCAAAAATGAGAAACCCTCAAAGTCTTCTATGTGAATTCCCCTCCTTTGTACTAGCTGTGTATCAATGAAGTTATGAGTGGCTCCACTGTCTACCAAAAATGATACTCTCTACCCCATAGTAGTGCCTCTAACTCTCAATGTTAGGTATTTGGAAACTCCTCTTAAAGCTACAAGAGCTCCTCCCATTAACACAAAGGCTTTTAATGCATCTTCTATGGGAAGTACATCACTGGTCTTCTCCTCCTCATCAGAGAATATCTCAATGCAATGTGCCTTCCTTGCAACACAATGGTAATTTGGCACCCATGGCTCTTGACAGGTGAAACAAAGTTTTTTCTTCCTTGGACTCTTCCGGTCATTGTCAAGAGGTATCCTCCCTTGATTCTCCTTTGGCCATGAAGAGATCTTCTGCTGAAAGGGTGCTTTGGTCTTGATCAAGGTATGTTGTAAATCCCTATCCTTCTCCACAACTTCTTGGAGTGTAGTAAGTCTAGTAGATCTCACTAATCCATGCAATGGTTCAACTATCCCATCAATAAACATGCATACCCTCTGATCCATAGTGAGGTCAGAGACCATCACTAAAAGCTTCAAATACTTAGCAATATAGATTTCTATATCTCCTATTTTCTTGAGCTTGGTTAGCTCAACAAAATGAGCCTCTGGATCCCTTAGATCAAATCTCTCTACTAAGCTCCAGGTGAAATATGAATATGAAGTGATATGAGCATGCCCAAGTGTATATAACCCATGGAACCACCATTCATGAGCCTCAAATTCTAGGTGCAGCACTGCTATTTTGATAGCTTCTATTTCAAAAACTCTGTTAAGTTGGAAATAAGTGTCCAACTTCTCTACCCAAGCCTTGGATGTGCACTTGGGTGATCCATCATAAGAGGGAAAAAATAACCTTCACAAGCTACACTATAGATTTGAGCTCTGCATAAACCCTCCCTTTCTATGGTGATGAAAAGACCTCCTGCCATCCTTGATCTAACAAAACTCCTGAAAGCTCAAATTCTCTTTGAATCTTCAGGATTGAGATTCATATTCTACAAAATAATCTCCAAGGGTGTCTTCCTTCCAGGGTATTTCTTCCTCACCTTCCTCAAATAGGAATGTGGGAATAGTGGAGTGTTGTGAAGAATGTTGTGCCGCTGTTTGTCCCCAAAGATGTGATGTGCCGAAGCTTTCTCCATGGTGAAACCCTCTAGGGGATTCCTTCTGCCTCATCTCCTTGATATCTTTGGTAATGTCTTGCACGGTTTGAAGAAGAAGTTTTAGGATTTATTTTTCCTCCATGGTTGTAGATATATTTTCTCCACAAGATGAGTCAAGAATAGAGCTCCGATACCACTGTAATATTCCTTCTGAGGAAATTCAACAATATAGACAAATAAAACGGATTTTTCAGAAAATTATGCTATAACAATGAGAAAAAACATTTGGATCCCTTATTTTATAAAATATAGCTCTCACATACAAAATGGGATAAAAAAAAAATCCCTCTAGCTATGTGAAACAAATCTCCCCAACTCAGTATGGCTTAAAAACACCCAAACCCCATGACTTACACCATACAAAATTTATGAAGCATGTGAAAACGTAATTAAATGAGGGTTTCTGTAGCAATAAGATAGGGAACAACAGATATGGAAGTATATTACTGAAAGAGTTGAGAAAATGGAGATCTAGCCCCTTTTATGCAATATGAAGACAACTTGGTAAGGGTTTCATGAAAGAATGAGTAAAAAATGGTCGATCTACAGATCTAGATCTGGAATCACATAGTCCAATTTCTGCTCTGCATACATGTGGCTAAAAAATAGAAGAAATGGCTGAAAATCCTCCTTACTAGTCTTCTGGGAGAGGGATTTCCCCTTTTCCTAGGAAACTAGCTCAAAATAAAGGGTTTTACCCCTCCCACTGCAACACCATGAGAAATGATGCAGTTTATGCAAGAGACTACACTGTAGATGTGGGTGGATGCTTGAAACAATGTATGATAGTGGAAATGTAGCCCAAAATTCTCCTCTTAGGTCCCTTCAACAAGTTCTCCAAGAAAGAGTGTGGAATTCCCGCATGAGAATCCCTTGCACTAAATAGTGCTGCAACCCTAGCTAAACAACTGAAGCATGAAAAAAGTCATAAGATCAAAACATAGAAAATATTATGAATGCCCCTCATGGCTTCCATCCCTTCCTTTTTATTCTTGGTAAGCCTTCTCACCCTTGTCCCCACTCATTCATCAGGTTACTTCCTTGCAAAGAGTCCTCCTCCAAAACTCCGCTGTCCCCACTAGCTCTATCTCCTCTTTTGGCAGCACTGTTGATTTGGTCAACATAAATCTAGTCCATGTGCATTGCCCATTTTGACACCCAAGGTGGCTTTATTTTTCCTTCCTAAACTGATCCCCATTCACATTGGGAATATTTTATTCCTACTAAAGAGAAAACACTAAATTCCTCATAGGGGTGACAAGATAATTTATAGCTCAGGTTAGGGCCATGAATGTAAGCATCCCATAAGCTGTCGTGGCTGTTTACATATTGAAACATAGAAGTTGTCATATAGGGAGCTTAAAATCCTGCAGAATCCAGTGACAAAGCGGGTGATGTAGAGAAACCCATGACGGGGGTAAGGATTAGGTGGTGGATTATAACATACCTTCATTCTGTTTCCCAACATGTGGTAGGAGTATTGGGTCCAAACCTGATAGAAAAAATATGAGATTCCATCATTCCAACTAAAACTAAGTAACTTAGTGGCCAAATATTAGGGAATATTTCCATATAGGTTGAGGTGAAAGAGCATGAAGACCTAAGGTTCTCTTAGCAAGGCTACCAGAAATGTTGACATCACTTTTGGGACGTCACCCCAGTACCCACCATTATAACTCCTCTCTATAGCCATGTTGATCCTTGGTTACTAGAAGAGTCACCAATACTTTCGGGATGTGGCCCAGTACCGTACTATAAAATCCTCGGAAGACCCAATTACTGTTTGAGTGGAAAGGACATCTAGGTATTTATAGTATTTTTTATCATACGTAAAAAACACAGATTTTTTGTTTTTTTTGATTGGTTATACAACATGAAGTTAAAGTGAGAATTAACCATTCATTTTCACTTTTTCTTATGTATGTGGTTCATTTTATTTTATAGAAATTCCCCTCTCACATTTTAAGTAACACACACTTTATCAGGCACCATAGGAGACATCAGGGTTACCCGTCACTCTAGACGCCTTCAAGACTTCCTCCCATTACTGGGAGGCTTTCCTAGACTCTCACCATTCTGAAGAATGACACAATGTACCTATAATTTGATTTTAATAGCCTTTACAGGGACAACCTTGATCAGGTTCAGTCCCCCTCAAGGTACCCCTTTTACTACCCCTTTGGGGAGTCCATATACTACTCCCCCAAGTAGTCCTACTCATCCTCCACCACAAGGGAAATATTTTTTAAACTACATCCAAATGTCATTCCAATACCAACATAATCCCATTTGTATCTTATTTAAACCACCAGATCTAAGTAAGCTCACAAATGGTCCAAATTCCCATAATCTATAATGGCTTCCCATGCCAACCAATTCACCTTTAAAAATTCCTAAGTTTGAAAGTGAAAAGGGAGAGTATCCCACCAACCACATCATGAAATTTCATTTGTGGTGTTCATCCAACATCATCATTGAGGACTCAATTCGTTTGAGACTGTTTCAACGCACCCTCAATGGCCCTATAGTGAAATGGTATGTGAGTGAGGAAATTCGTTCCTATGACACACTTTAATCCCTAGCTCAATGATTTCTCACCTTTTTCCAGCTCTCAGTACGTCATGACACATGGTTGGAATTATTGACCCACTTTTTCCAGACTACTTTTAACCACATCTCATACCATGTTCATGAATGGAGGAAACATCATAGTTCATGTAAGGTCAATTTCACACCAGCCCTTCTTCTGCATTTATTTTTGAAATGTGTTTTGCCAAAAATTGAAAAATATGTAGCCACAACTTTGCCACAAATAGATGAAGAGGGCATTAGTAAATCTCAATAGTTTTAGCTTACCTATACTAAGTTAGGGTACATTTAATCTGTACTCTTTGATGCTCCTCGCTTGAAATATCTTGGATAGGATAAACGTGGAGTGTTAAATGATGCACATGGTTTGATTTCTAACATTTATAAAAATCAAATCAACAATACTTTCCAATACACTGGAAGCATGTACAATTCACAACCTCACTTCCAATTCTTTAGTAGGACACCCATACGCTTGGATGCATCTAAACTTTGGTTTTATATGAATTAACCTATGCTTCCACATAAATGTCCCATGTATGGTCATCAGTACACTTCATATGCCACATAAATGGCCTCAACCTCTCAGTCAAACTTTTCTAACCCAAGGCAAGGGAACCCTTACTACCATTTCCCTGCACCTCAAAAATATAACCCCCCACTTCAGCCAAACATAGGGGTTAATTTTGTGCAACATTACTTCCGTCAATGGTAGTAGGCATTCAAAATCCTCAATACTGTTAACCCTCTAAATGCTAACAAAAATAAAGGAAAGAATAAAACAAAAGGGGACCAAGGGCAGGAGAGAAAAACTCAATAAAAATCTCCATGAGCACCGACTAGGGGAAACTCCCCTAATCAAAATCTAACCTAGATTCCGAGTACCAATAACCCACAAAAGAAAATGGCAAGAATGCTAGTCTTAGGACCAACCATGTATATGCTAGTTTTTGGGAATATAGGAATTACAACCATCATTGACCTCGAATCCCATATTTGAAGCAAATAAGAGAGGCTAAGGGGCATGGGGACTGAACCAACAACATTTAGTAATGTAGAATACTTCCCCTCACTAGGGAAAAATGTCCATGCAACATGAGGCCACCCCTCCCCAATACCAAAATCCAACTGGGGACAATTCTAATGACGGAACCAATCATGACATTTGCATGGCCAGAAAAAAATGTTCTCTTAAAACATGAAATTATGATTATGGGACCACTCCAGAAACCAATCCTTTCTCATCATCAAACACTAATAATATGAAACCTCTAACATTCCCACGACCCCCTCTTGAACCCATTATGAAAATGATAAAAAGGTCCATTACGATGTACTTCCCATAAATCAAAGGTAACCTCTAGCTATAACATTGTTGATGACCTAGCACTGTCTCCCTTATCCATGCCATCGTTAGAGGTCTTGCAAACCTATCTAACACAATAGAAATCCCTACTTTCTGCATTAGGTGCAATCGATCCATCTGATTCATGATTGATGTCTATTGATTTGGACAATGCTACACCATGACTCCCATTTATAGTTTCCTTTCAGATCCTGGTCACCATCCGAAACATTTCCATCCATCGATGCATTATAGATAAGGAGGAATCCAGTTGTATTGTGTCAAAGTCGGTTTGGCAGAAACTAGGATCCCCCAAACTGACTGCCTCCCCTATTATAGTAAGGGATTATGATAGACGCCCCTTCGCACCCGTCATACTTTTCCAGAACATCCCAGTGCACCTTGCTAGAAAAATAGTGCTCATAAAAATTGAGGAAATTGATTCCCCTACAATGGGGAAATAATTACCATAAGCCAAGTAACGTACTATGAGAAATAGACATCTATATACCCTAAAATTCTGCTGCCTTTCGTAGGGTACCATAATGAGTTGGTCCTGTCCTTGACTAAAGAAACCCCAAGGATTTTCAAAGCATTATCACTCCTTGGTACATACCAAGGAGAGTCACTATTAGTCACACTTGCTTCCACAATACCGATATGTATGATGAGTTCCTCAAGTGCTACCTAGCCCTAGGAGTCACAACCACCTCCTAAGACTCAAAACATCATAATTACTGAACCCCATTTATTACCCTACACAATCACCCAAGCACCTTTCTTATATCTGCCACCTAGTCTCATCTGACACCAAGTCATGGTAACACTTATGCTTCCCAACATGGCTCTTGTAATACTTGTTTGGTATTTGGCCCTACAGGCCATATCAACAAGTTTAGGTGTTACCTCACTTGGCATGGTCCCTATGAATAACCCTCCATATTCCAAAACTCTAATCATTTTGACTGCAATTACACCAACAAGGGATAGAAAAAGGGACCAAAAAAAGTAAGAAAATCAAGACATGAGCTAATTACTCTCTTAGGATATCTCCACTGTGTGCATTATTTGATGTATCAGGACACCCTACCAACCAATGCCCAAAGTTGGAAAATTTGAAAGCTCTCCTTCATGCCCCCCCCACACCAGTAACCCCACCTCCTATAAAAATATCATCAATGGGAAAGGATAAAAAAAATTGTTCTTTAATTGAGTCTAGGTGCACTTTAGGATACCAAGGGGAATTGTTTCAAGAAGGGACACATGATTTCTTACTGCATTTTGGAATACACTGTGGGAGAATATGGAAATAATGTTGGAGAGGTATACGACATTTCCTTGGCCATAGGTAGATGGGAAAACAAAAGTAGTCAAAAATATTTTTGTGCCACTTTTGAGTGATTATATTCATAAGCATAGAAAGGCTTGGGATGAAAATATGGTATATATATAAAAATATTATAAAAAATAAGTCCACACTTCTACTCATACATTCCCATTTGAAACTTGTTTGGATATTTTTGACCTTATCCTTTGCATATTGCATATGGGAAACAAGAGCGAGGGAAGAGATCACAAGGGATGCTTCAAGGGTAGAGAAATTTGTGAATATCAAGTAGATCCATCTACAAATGCAGGCGGCATTGTAGAAGTAACTTAAAAATTACAAGGCTAGGTAGGATCAGCAAAAAATATAAAAGTTATTCAAGTTGTGAGGAAGTGTATGATTATAGTTGAATAATGAGAGGCTATTGGGTCCTAGTAAGCAAATCAAGGAACTGTGATATGGTTCCTTCAATATATTGGAAAAGGTGGGAGATAATGATTGTGCATTCAATCTACTCACATACATGCACATTTACTTAATATTGAATGTGGAAAATATAAAACCCTATGAGCCTAACATGTTGTATCAGGAATAGGAGAATGTACTACATTCTATAGGTATTTAGCACCACACGCTCATGCAAAGTTGATAAAGGATATCGTTCTATAGAATAGGTATAGAATTATAGGATAATGGTAGCATGAACTTTGGAAGAATGTGTTGAAAGGACAACTTCTAGGAAAATCCAAATGGTACTCTAAGGAGAAGGTAGAGGAAAAATTTCCCCACCTCATTCAACAAAATATTTTGGGGATCAAAATCCTCCAAAAATGGGGATATATGATTTGGATTGTATCATCGTTTTATTGTTCATCCATATTTATGATTTTAGGGCGGAAAATAAGAGAAATAAAATTACATGAGAAATTATTGCAGTGAGTCACAGTTTGGAGAGTTGGGGTTATAGGCCTTCCAAGTCCAATTTAAGGCCTTAAATGGTGTTTTTTTTGTGGTAAAAATTTCTCACATAAGTGAAAAATTCCATAGCACTATTCTACATCTGAAGACCTTTCCAATGATGCATGAACCATGTCAAATAGAACTCATATGCAAACGTTATGTGTCTTGGAAGTTGACTTATCATGATTGACCACCATAATTTGAGAGGATGTAATTCCAACCATTGTTATTCATGGAAAAGTGGATAAAGAGGTGGTCTTCAAGAATAATACTATGTTTTGGAGGGGCCAATAGACTTAGTCAACTAGCCAGCTCTAGTGGGAAATCTATATTTTAAAGTTGGTCTACTCTCTAGTGAGGTCGACGGTCTAAGTCAGATAGGTTGAGCCAGTTCTGATAGTTAAACTGTTGTTTTTTTATCGAAAGAGTGTATATATGACAATGTGTGCATCAATGTACTGGTTCTAATCGACTTTAATCGAGATAATATAACAAAAGTGTGCCTTTTTTGGTTCTCTACTACTTTATGTCTCTCCTGTCTTTCTTATGTTGCATATGATTACATGATTTCTTGTTATCCTTTCTACTGGTAACTATGATTACTTTATACTATATTAAAACATTGGCTCCATTGCAACTAGTGTTGGACTCAAGTGTTTATAACATGCAAACATAAATGTTAACATTAGAAGAGATAAAAAAATAGTCACTAGAAGAATATTAATAATTAGCTGAAGAAATACGCAAGGTGAAATAGAATGTAAATTGCAGAGGCTAGGGAAAATTTTTTCATCAAAGCACAAGAACGATTTATCAAAGCAGCCTCTGTCGGCATTAAGAAACTCCTCGACTATACCCCTAATATGAAAAAAATAATATTAGGGACGAATGATATTCAAACTCACAAACGATAGTTGAACCAACCTGCATGAGTGGGTTGAAAATATGTGGGAAAAACTTTGTGAGGAAAAATAAATAGAAGAATAATTTTCTATTGATCGAATTAAAGCAAGGTTTCTTTGAATATTTTAATGACACTTTTTTCTATACCACACAGACCTTTCTACACAAGTTTATCCTAGACAAAGGAGTTGTTCATATAGTAGAATATCGACCACCTCTTCAAGAACCATTACATTCCGACCATGATTAGAAACATATAGACTGGGAGAAGTTCCTCGATGATCATTGTAAAAGTAAAAAGGAAGTATGGGATTCTTTCTTAAGTAAATAAAAAATGGATGTTAATTTTTCCTTTGTGGATCGATAATAAGTTGGATCGACATGGGGTGGTAATGATTTGTCAAGAATAAATCAAAAAAAGGAAAAGAACGAAAATGAGAAGTATTAATAAATTAAAATGGGAGGAAAGAGGCCAATTGTAAATAAATGACAATATGAATAAAATAGACAAAATACTTTAGATGGATTTCGACTGTATAAATAGTCGAATGATATTCAAAAGTTAGCATGGGTCAAGAGATAAAAAATACGAGGATAAATAAGAGAATAATACAAGAGAAAGACAATTCAAACTTGAGAACATGAGAGTGAAGATGCACGAGACTCCTCTGATTCTCAACATCAAAAGTTGAGATCCATAAAACCACCCGTTCTGATCGAGAGTAATAGTCTACAAACAAGTCATGTAAGGAAAGTAGACGAGATAGAAATCAATGAATCTAGTCCAAGATTACCATGATTTCTAGTTGCATCAATACCAAGTCCTACCATTAGATAATTCATCCAAAAACGATTGCAAATTAATTTATAAACATCCATATCTTGGTATATGAGAGATGAAAATGGAAATTTAAGTGATTGATTAGAAATTGATATTCCTATCAAAAACTTGTGCTAAATTTCATATGGAAAATATTGATATTGATATTACAAAAACTTGTGCTAACTTTTGTATAGAAAACATTTAGATGATCATGACCCCCAGTTCAACTTAGAAATAAATGGATATATGGTGAAACGAGTTGTATACTTTGGATCAAGAATAAATATACTCTCGAGAGAAACATGCATTAATTTGGTAAAACCATCACTTTATAGGACAACTAACTATCTTAAATTATCTGACCAAAGGTTCACTGAGCCAATAAAAACAATTCGACAAGTTAAAACATCAATATGGGAGTTTCAACCTTTGTAGACTTTGAGGTTATCGACTTAGTTGATCAAATTTTGGCTTATCCAGCTTTAGTTGGGAGATCATGGGATCAAAGTATGAAAGACACTATATCAATAAAAATACTAAATTAAATTAAGGGTAATAGTAAGAAGATAATTATTCCTCTTGAACCCTAGGAAGGAAATCCATACGTTGAAACATGGGAATAAAATTCAAAGATAAGGAGGCTATATCAAGTCCTACAAGAAAACAAAGAAAATGTGGAGTCTAATGCATTCAGAGAGATCTTAACTGGCTCCTCACTATCTATTGGAAATTTTTTTGACACCGTGCTCTATGAATGGAAAATCGAGAACTATGAATCTAAAGATAAATAATTTTGGAAAATGAAAGTAGTACCATGGAAGAAGGTCTTACCGTGTTCCCCCATACAAGCCATGGTTGTAATTCGAGAAAGGATAAACAAAGAAATTAAATCACTACTACCATCTTATCTAAACGAGGACTCTAGTAATCTACTGAGATTCAAGGAATGAGCTTCTCTCATAAATCATGTTGAGTAAGTGATCAAATATATTATGGAGAAAAGGAGAATGCATAGTTTGGCCCGCAAAGTATTACTGAACAAGAAACATGTTAGTGGGATACTCATTCGACCAATAGCCAAACTTGGAAAACAAAAAAAAAATATTTTATCAAAATATTTCAGGGTCAAAAGCTATCAGGACAGGAAAATATCCCAACACTCAAGCCTGGACAAGATTCCATTCTTCATATACAAACCTGCGAGTCAGAATGACAAAGAATTGGCTATAGGGATGAAAGGGTATGACCTCATATGTTTCCTAGTACTTTAGATGATTTTCCTAATAAATTGTACAAATTGAAGGAAGGTCATTTTCAATCATTAAAATGGAATTAATTAAAAGACAATTTTTTTAAGGACTTTGAATTTTGACTAGACGAGGTGAAACTAGCCAAGACATATCAGTACATTAAATAATTTTTGAAGGAAAAGAGGCCCACTAAGTGTAAAGAAGAACTAGTAGTGGAAATCTCGTTGACCCTTGTATGTAATAATGTGTTATACTTATCAAATGAAAATATTTCCAATCATTTGGAGATGGAAGGAACTCATACTACTGGTCAAATTTTTTTTTGGAAGAAGGACCATCCTAAGAATCTTGGAACAATTAAATCAGTGTTTAAAGTGGAAAATATAGAAAATGAGAAGCCTAATAAACTATACTTTCCACTAGCATATCAAGAGATAAAAGTCAGAGACTAGAAACTTGACAAGTCAAAGGCCCTTGAATGGATGGATAAAAACATTAAAATAAAGGAAGTTGATATATCAATTTATTACCAACAAAAAATGGTTTTACCATGCGACTACTGGTTAGAAAAAAAACGAAAAAAATTATCAACTTACTAAAAGAGTACCAAGATTATTTTACCCATGATTATAAATATCTCAAGGGACTTGTTAAGGAAATTGGGGAAATGAAATTTGACCTCATTCTAGGAGCTAAACATATAAAGAAAATACCATATAATATTATACATAAATATAAACCCATTGTGCTGAAAGAGATAGAAGGGATGCTACTATGCCGACATGATATACCCCATCAATAAGTAGGAATTGGAAAGTCCCATGGTCATGCAACCTAAAAATCATAACCCTAAGAGATTGATAATATGTGCTTACTAGCATGGAATAAAAAAACTCATAGTAATAGATCCATTCCATACCCCATTTGCAAACGAGATAATGAATGAAGTAGTGAGTCATGAGTGTTATTCTTTGTAAGAACCTCCTCCCACATTTACACAAGCTAACTGGTCCACTGAGGTAAACATGTCACAAGAGTATTCTATGATGTGATTCAAGTCCCCATGTACAATTAAGGAACTGGAACTGAAAAAAAAAACCATTATGACCTTCCTTAGGAGGTACAAACCCCGAGGAGGAAACCAACCCTTCCAAGTGACCAACCCCTAAGATAAATTGACATTTTACTAATATGGACCCTCATCTGCTCCCATGAAAAGCCATACATGCGAGTGAGGCCTTCCAATCACTCCCACAACAAGGTATGCTTGTTATTGTGGACTTTTTCATGCAGTTCTGAGCCAGCGACCCCATATTTTGTGCCACTTTTTTAGGGCCAGGACTCAGGCCACTTCCAAAAAATTCATGAAACCTTCAAAAATTATAAATAATAATGTAATCATTGGTACAAGTACTAGATAGGACCCCTACTAGCCATGACAAGAAGTTTGTCAAACATGTCACAAATATGTAATGTACATGTCATAACATGATATATGAGCATAAAGGTATCATACTTATCGGAGATCCATAAAGAAGCATTGATTCCTTATCAAAATAGTTGCATTATCATATATTAGGTCATATATTCATTGTTCATTCATTTTTTAATCAAAACATGATAGGATCCATACATTAATTCTGTCATAAAACATACTCATAACCAACATAAAACCAACATAAATAATAAGGATATAACAACCATAAAAACCACATATGAACCAATACATTTACACATGAAATACAAAAACAGAAGGAGCTCTTATTAATGAATGCCTAAGCCAACCAGGTATGGGACTTCCATGAACCACCCGACCATAGATTGGGCTGAACAAAATATTTCTTTTAACTAATCACCCTCATGCCATATTCCAAACATGAATGTGGGACTCACAATAGAACCAATCCAGGTTTCCTCAATATTTACCCCAATTTACCAAGGGGTTCTTAGGCCCAAATAATAAACATACAATAACCAGGATTTACCGCAATCCCACCATATACCAGTCCAGGGATCACTAGGCCTACACAAGAATGGATGCCTCCAGATCTCTCCACCTGCACCATGAGGAATTCGTATGTCTCGTGGTATCTATACTTGAACATATATCTCGCCATTCACTAGTCGAGGATTCATAGGCCTAATCGAGACTCCACCCTCTAGGCTTTACTGTATATCCCACAATTTAATGGTCTAGGATTCCTAGGCCTAATCAAGGGCACACAACTCTAGGATTTATCATATATCCCGCCATTTACCATTTGAGGATTCTTAGGCCCACCGAGGTACACAAAATTTGACTTTACCACAATCCCACCTTCATTGCTCCAGCGATTCATAGGCCTTGTGTTGCTCATCGAATACCACTCCACTCAGTTTCGAAACCATATGAAAATCCAACTCAAACAAGTAAAGAGAACCCATCTCACCATGGCTATCCAGAAATGGAAAGGCAAGGCTGAAGAACACTATCACACCTAGAAAAATCCATGCAAATGACAACAAGAGAACTAAGAACAAACATGTATTTACCATGCATGCCACATATAGCAAGGAAATGAAATTCGAAACCTTTAATTAATATCATTGTAGCCACACGATCCTGCTCTTCCTTTCTTGATCTTTGCTTCCCTTTTCCTTCCTTGTCCTTCCTTTATCCAATGTTGAAATGCTCCAAGAAATGTTAGGTCCCTATATTACTAGTATAGTACCTTATTATTATTAGTGTACCCCCCTTATTAATATTGTTATACCCCTGTAGTCCCCATATTGTTATTAGTGTGCCCCATAAAATCCCACTATTGTTATTGTTGTGCCCTTACATTATTATTTTTATATCGGCTAGGATTATATTATGACCCCATGGGCTCTTATATATATAAAGGAGGTTTTGTCATTTGATTCATCCAAGAATTGTTCATTTATGTAATGTAAATGAGGTTGCCCCATCGAATTGGCTTATTTATAAGGCGTTGATCTCTCTTTTCTTCTATTTTAGGAGCTGATTTCATAACATTTGGTATCATAGCTTTGGATTCTAGGGTTTTAGAAGGATCTATTATGACTCATGAAGAGGAAAAATTGCAACATGATATATCAAAATTACAAGAGCAAGTGCAACAAATTTTTCTCTCACAAAAAGTAACAAAAAATGAAATGGAAGCTAAGATGGATGGTTTGAAGAAAGAAGTGGAAGATAAAATGGATGGTTTTAAGAAAGGCATGGAAGCTAATATGGATGGTTTGAAGAATGGCATGGACGTCATGGAAGCTAATATGCATGGCATGGAAGCTAAGATGCATGGCATGGAAGCTAAGATGGATGACATTGATGAAAAAATGAACATTGAAGCCATGAAGAATGATCTAAAAGCAGAAATGGAAGGTTTGAAGGAAGGTTTGAAAAAGTTGATACAAGAAATGATTCCTAATGGCGAAAAAGGTAGTAGAGGAAACTCATGATGAGAACAAAATAAATGTTAATCTTGATTTCATAAACTATAATGTTGGATTGAAGACCCGCCATATTCTAAATATCGATATGAGGAAGTTTGATGGCAAGGATCCTGTAACATGGATACTACAGATGGAGCAATAATTTGATCTCAATAATGTGCAAAACACACAAAATATATGCATTGCAACATTATATTTAGAAAAAATACATTTTTATGGTATCGATGGCTTTTCTCTTGTAAAAAAATTGTCACTTGGTCAATTTTTATGGAGGAAATGATAGCACATTATGAGGATACAAAGAGAAACACCTTCTTTAGCCAATTGATAAATCTCTAAATTTTTTTTTAATGGTGGAGCACATTCAAGACTTCCAAAAATTGAATATAAGGGTAATTGGTATTCCATAGGAACACATGACTGATGTATTCATAGGGAATTTAAAGGATAACATCCAACATGAGGTTTTCCTTTGGGAACCCAATTCATTGGAGAAGGCATTTAGGTTGGCAAAAAAAATTGAAAGTAAAATTATGGAAACAAGGAAGCCTACCACTCACATATATAAATATGGAAGTGTTTATACTCCTAGAATTCCACAACCTACAAGGTTGACACCACAATAATTGGAAGAAAAAAGAGAAAAAGGGCTTTTCTACAGTTGTGATAGAAAATACACTAAAGGTAATAAGTGTGTTGAGAAGAAATTATTTTACATAGATAGTGAAGAGGAGGAAGAAAATGAACAAGAAACTTCGAATGAAGAGGATATACACCAAGAACCAACCCTATAGAAAGAAGAAATGAGTTAGACCATATCCTGTAATGCATAGGCAGGAATTACCACTCCTCAAACTCTCAAGATAGAAGGACATATAAAGAAGAAAAATTTAATAGTGTTGATTGATTTGGGTAGTACCCATAATTTTATTCATTTTAAGGTAGCCAAGGAATTGAATTGCTTCCTATACCCAACACCAGAGTGTCAAGTGATGGTTTCAAATGGAGGAACTATAAAATTGCTCTAGAAAGTGCCATAATATCAAGCTAATGATTGGGGAATCTGTATTAAATATTCCAATGCTTTCCATTCAAATTGGAGGTGTTGATGTTGTCCTAGGAGTATAATGGTTATAATCTTTAGGGACAGTAGCTTTTAATTTTCAAGAACTTTTCTTGAAATTTTTTTCGGAAGGAAAGGAAGTTGAATTACGGGGTATCGCAGGGAAGCCAAGAAATATAATGAGATCTAATGTCATGAAAAATATTCTAAAGAAAGAACAATGAGGCGTAATTGCACAATTATGCTCACTAGAAGTTCCAACATCAAAATCATCTACTTCTCCAGATCCCCAAAAAGTCTTGGACAATCATTTCAAGGTGTTTGAAACTCCCAAAGGACTCCCACCTATTCATGATCATGATCATGCTATTCATTTTATCCCAGGAAGTGTTCCCCCAAACTTCAGGCCTTACAAATATCCTTATTTCCAAAAGAGTGAAATTGAACGTATGATTGCAGAAATATTAGAGGCTGGTATAATTCAACCTAGTCAAAGCTCTTTCTCTACTCTAGTAGTATTGGTTCACAAGAAGGATGGATCATGGCGCATGTGTCTGGATTATAGGGAGCTAAATAAGCTCACTATAAAAAGATAAATTTCCCATTCCTGTGATTGATGAATCATTGGATGAATTACATGGAGAAATTTATTTTACAAAGTTGGATCTCCATTCAGGATATCATCAAATTAGAATAAAGATCGAAGATATTCTGAAAATATCATTTCGAACTCATGAGGGTCATTATGAATTTTTGGTCATGCCTTTTGGCCTTACCAATGCACATTCTCCATTTCAAGGGTTGATGAATTCCATTTTCAAACCCTTTCTTAGAAAATTTGTGTTAGTATTTTTTGATGATATACTAATCTATAGAAGTTCTTGGAAGGATCATGTTCAACATGTTGACAGGGTGCTCAAACTATTGGAGGAGAAACAATTATATACAAAAACCTCCAAATTTTTCTTTTGAGTACAAGAGGTGGAATATATGGGTCATATTGTATCTCATAAGGGTGTTAAGGTAGAACCTAAAAAAATTAAAGCCATTAATGAATGGAAAGTCCCCACAACCATAAAGCAGTTGCAAGGATTTCTCGGCTTAACAGGGTATTATTGTAAGTTTGTTAAGAATTATGGGAGAATACTAGAACCTCTAACAACATTATTGAATAAAGATGCATTTTCATGGACTCTTGAAGCAACCAAGGCCTTTGAACATCTTAAAGAGGCAATGTGCCGAGCACCAGTCTTATCTACCCCATACTTGACAAAAACCTTTATTGTGGAATGTGATGCCTTAGGAAATGGAATTGGTGTTGTTTTAATACAAGAAGGAAGACCCATTTCTTTTGAAAGCCATCTATTCAAAGGAAAGTATTTACATAAATATATTTATGAGAAGGAAATGTTGGCAATACTACATGCACTAAAGAAATGGCGACCTTACCTAATGGGAGGACACTTCAAGGTAAAAAATAATCATTAGGGGAATTTTGAGGTCTAAAATGGGCCTCCTAAGGAAAATTTACAATCAAAATTCACTTTATGAAAACCAATCACATTTTAGGGGATGACATCATCCCTAATAGTTGAGGTGGCATTGTTTGAGTTAAAGGTACTTACTTGTCACATTCTCAATGGTGGATAAAAACTCATGGTTAACCATGGTAGTGCTCTAAGTACTTTTAAAGTCAAAGTAAGGTACTCATAATAAATGTCATTTCACACTTTTTGAATAAAAAATATGTTATTGTCATTTCATATTTCTTGAAAGAAACAATGCATATCCCTATACATTTATTATATTAGATTATATTAGATTATTTTTATATAGTATTTTATTTACATGTTATTATACAATTTAAATAATATAAATTTTAATTAATAGCATATAATATACTTAAGAATTTATAATCTTATATTTATATTTTATTTTAATTTATTTAAGTACAAAGGACAAATGCATTAGTTTTTCAATGATAATGACTTTTTCTTGCTCATTCTTATTTATAGTCACATCAATACAATTTTTTTATTAATTTTATTTTGGTACAAATTTTGAATTGAATTTAACTATGGTTACATGGATTGTGGTGCAAAAAGTGAATTGCAAATTCATAAATATTATTTTATTGGTTTAGCTATTATTTTATTATTTCCTTAGGAGGCCCATTTTAGACCTAAAAATTCCCCTAATGCATGATCGTCTTAAATACTTTTTGGAATGAAGAATATCTTTAGAAGAGTAGCAAAAATGGCTCACAAAGATGTTGGGTTATGACTTTGAAATCATTTACGAAAAATGGAAGCTAAATGTTGTTGCTGATGCACTCTCAAGAAAGGATGAGGAGGTGGAAGAATTTATTTGTGCCATTTCTATTATCCAACTAGATTGGATAACCAAAGCAAGAGAGGAAAGGAAGAATGACGAAGAAGTATGGATAGACATTCAAAAGTTGCAGCAAGATCCCAATACATCTGATACATTTAGGTGGAAAGATTCCTTATGGTACAAATATCTCTTATATCTTTGTAAGAATTCCTAACTAAAACAAAATATTATTTTTGAATTGCACACCTTTCCCTTAGGAGGACACTCAGGATTTTTAAAAACTTACCACATGGTGAAGAAATAATTTATTTAGGATGGTCTTAAATCTAATATTCAAAAGTTTGTGGAAGAATGTTTGGCTTGAAAACAAAATAAAGTTGAGACAATTAAGACCTCGAGTTTGCTACAACATTTTTTCATTCCAAGTCAATGTTGGGAGGAGGTTTCAAAGGATTTTATCATAGGTTTACCTAAGTCCGAAGGAAAGAGTGTCATCATGGTGGTAGTTGATAGACTTACCAAGTATGTACACTTTTGTGCATTATCTCATCCATTTAAATAAAGTATAGTTGCTACTGCATTTATGGAAACAATTCAAAAGCTACATGGAAACCCAAAGATTATTGTAAGCGACAGAGATACTATTTTCACTAGAAATTTTTGGACAGAAATATTTTCTTGTTTGGGTACTCAACTAGATCATAGCCCATCTTATCATCCTTAATCCGATGGGAAAACTGAGATAGTGAATAAATGTTTGGAAGGATATATTCTTGTGTTGTATTTGATAAAAAAACACAATGGGTCAAGTGGTTAACTTTGTTTGAATGTTAGTATAACACTACCTTCCATATTGCAGCAAAAATGGCCCCATTTATGGCACTTTATGGATATCATCCACTTTCCATCACATCATCTTTAAGAGAAATTCTAAGGTTCAAGCAGTGGAAGAGCACATCAAGCATCAACAAAAAGTTCTCCAACTCTTAAAGGATAACCTAAATTTGGCACAAATCAAATGAAACAGCGGGCAGATAAACATCACAGCGAGAGAAGTTTTGATGTAGGATACCGGGTTGTAATATTCCTAAATTTTCACATGATATTTGGAATATTAGAGTTCTTAATTTTCTTAATTAATTAAGTAAATAAAGGGTGGAGGGACCCATAATATTGAAATATGAATAAAGATCCACTTTTGGTGTGTGAATAGGGATTAATTAAACATAGATATACATAATGGGCTAGTGGAGCAACTACTAATGTGAATGGAATGGAGATCATGTCGCATTAATGAGATAGATCATGGAGGTTGAAGCAGTCAATTGAGATCATGGAGGGAATATAATGTAAGATCATAGATCATTCATGATGAATTGATGCAGGAAGTAGTGCACTTGATGCACACATGATGGAGTGGGTACACATTGCATGTAGACATAATGGAGGACTTGGAGAGACAGAGGAGTCAAACATGGAGACTTATGTCCACATGCACAGTGTAGTTTAGAGGTGGGCCAGGGCTTGGGAAGGCTCACTTTGTATATAAAGGAGATTAAGGTAACATCAGAGGCAGGCTTTAGTTTATGATTTTATGATTTTTTTAGATCTGGAGTTGTTTTTTGACATTCCATGCACTCTTATGTTGTTTAGCTAAGTTTGTAGTGTTGTTTAGCACATGGTGTTACCGAGCGGGAATCCCACCCTTACCCATTGGGGACTTGTGTGCCTACTCTGGGAAGGTATTATGAGCTTCTATTTCATCATTAGGAATTGGTTCCATTGTGTTCCTACTCTCTGCAGAACATATACCTTAAGGAATTGCGTTATTTCTGAAGATCAGTTTGGGAGGAGGAGGTTGTCTTCAGTGTTTTAGCTGAAGAACCAGTGAAGGATTATTCCTATCACCTTGGACTTCAAGATCAAAATTCCAAGGGCCTCATTTCAGATCTGGCATCAGGCCAAAATTTATTAACCTCCTATCAACAACAGTCCTATCAAGGATTGCACAGTCCATCATTGCATATCCAGAAGAGGAAGGAAGTTTCTATCATTTCAGCTAGGAATCTTGTAAGGGATCATCCCCTCACCTTGCCATCACCGTTTCTATCATACTAGATCTTATTGTAGCATATTTCAATAGAAATAGAGTCTCTCCTGCTTGTACAACACAGTTTCTCTAGTAGCTTCATCTTCAGTTGTTACACCTTAAAGGAGGAGGAAGAAGAGACAAGATCTCAAGCTTCTAGCTTGGAGATCTAGAGGGATCATATCTAAAATATTAGATCTGTTTGTACATAATATTGCAGCCATATTATGATCATATCTTGCTTCAAATCTGCATAACCCAGTAGACCAGGGATCAAACCCCAAGAGGGTAAATTTCCAATCTCATAGATATGAAATTTCCTTTTTGGGTTATCTTGAGTTGCCATCATAGAGCCCAGATATAGAATCTTGGCATCACCTGAGCTCTATATTTCCATATATATGAATTTATGTATTCAGCTAGCAGTCTTATGTTCATCATCTGCTGAAGGGACAACTTAATATTTCTTCCTGTAGCTCTCCAGTTACGCAGTGCTTGTTGTGGCATGTTTGTAGGGTCATTCTAGGCCATCTCTTTAGCTAGAGTACCTTTATTTTTGTACACTATTGTAACTGAATAATATCCTATGAATAAAATGGCTTAGCTATTCTGTCTATATCTATTTTGATCATAAACTTACATTTACATTTTCTATGTTACAAATATTGTGTTTGTGTATCAATGCATTATTCCATTTTGGGATATTACAGTGGTATCAGAGCGTGATCTTTGGCTCAGCTTGTGGACATTATTGACAACATATGAAAAGAAGATAGTAGAGATCTACTCTGGAGGGATTTAGTTTTGCCTCATATTTCCTTAAAGCTATGAAGGATCTCTCCAAGGAGATCAATAAAATGAAAAAGTAAAGGCAAAGAGAAACCTCAAGAAGGTTTCAAGATGAAGAAGGTCCCAATACTTCTTATCAGCATCAAAGAAGACCGGAGAATCATAGATCGCTTCATAGAAATACTATGCCCACTTTCTTTGAAGAAGGTGAATGGTATAGAAACAAATAAAGAAGAGAACTTGAGACTCATGAGAATCTTAGTTTATATCTTGAAGAGTACAAAGCACAGTTTAGAGCATTCAAGGAGAATCTAACTCTCTAACGATTCTTCAAACTCAAAGAAGAAAGAAGATCTTCTAGCAGCAATAGAATGAAGAGGCACAATAGATTCTATTTTCCTACATTTTATGGATCTTCCTCAAGCAATGTTAAGGCTTGGAGGAAAGAGTTAGATTCATTTTTCAAGCTACATCTTGCAGCTGAAAAAGAGGTTGTCTAGATTGCAATACTTCATTTTATAGGTGAAACCAATGATTGGTGGTTTTTTCATATAGAGCATGCAAAGGTTACTAAATATTTAGATTTATTTCACAAGTTGAGAAATAATTTTGATGTGATAAAACCAAAGATGTGTCCCAAAGAGACATTTCCTAACGAGGCAAAGGAGGATGTTATTATTGTCACTCTAGACAAAGATTCACTACATTCACCACCAACTGCAAAGGTTCTTGTATCTGAAGAAGAGACACTTGCATCTTTGAAAGATAGTCTTGAGATCTTGACATATAGAGTCCCATGCATGATTTAGGAGATGCATGAGGAAGAGGAAGTAAATTCTAGTGCTGGTACATTGATAGAAGAGAAACCATCACTCTTACCAGTAGTTGGAGACCTCATTGTCTCGGTTGGAGGATCTCTTGTGGTCTTGCAAGAGGTTCCCACGTATCAGTTGATCCAAGGTATGCATCCACTTCCATCTCATATTATTTTAGTACCTCTTATTGAAAATTATGGGGACATGCCATCAGGGCCAATGCATAACCAAGGGTTAGAACAACATGTTGATTTGGAGCAGCAACATATCACTACATAGAGGACCCTTGATCTAATCAAGGAGAAGATGAAAAGCTATCCGTGTTAATCATTGTTGAGCTCCATTAAACTCTTTGAGTTGAAATGTGGTGTTTTAGAAAATGGGATGAGTATGATCCTATGTACAATGGCTGGCTATGAGTTTAGCATTGTGCCTTGCTTTGAGACAACACATGTTTTACCTTGTAGATCTACAATGTTGTTAATAAGCAGCAGTGAGAAAAAGAGGACCCATTCCTTACGGGAGCAATCAAATGGTAGCTGCATTCATGAAGAAAAGGAGAAGAAGATGATAAATGGTAGACATCTTGAGATGGGCAGTCTTTTCCCCTTTCAAGATAACTCTTTCTCAATGAGCATCTCACAACTCAAAGAGAAACTTCTACCTGCAGCAGATCGAGAACCTTTTTGGTTTTGGAGGGCCATTTATGAGAAGAAGATCTCATGGAGAGGTCTCAATGGAGGTGCACTTCAACATTTCATGGAGTGCAAAGCTCTTCATTAGTTTGAGGTGGATGGTATTCTACAATCGAAGGATACCATGTTTTTTCAAAACATCATTCATCATTCACATTGGGATGAGTGGGTGAGGATCATAAGCAAGGGGTTGCATGACCACTTGCATATATATGACATGGGCCAGCAAGAAGCTAGGTTACACTGGTTTCTCTTGGGTGATTTTCGTTACTACCCAAAAGATCCTGTTTCTTTGATCCATGCCTTGAATAACACTCATGTAATGAAGAAGGAGGAATGGTTGCGCTGGCTGCTCTTGGGTGAGTATGGTTACCACCCAATGGCTCATATTTTTCTGATTCATTCCTTGTGCATCAATGATAGAATGCATCAAAGGAATGCATGTTCACTTGGGATTTCCTTGAGAGAGTTTCGCCATCACATGAAATCTCCTATGTCTATGTGTTTTGTATTGTGTATAACTTGACATGGTACTCTCATGATGTGTAATGATGGGGTTTGTTGTATTGGGTTGATGTGACATTCAAAATGTCTATCAGTATGCTTTTACTCTATGATTCACACGAGGAGGTGAGAAGGCAACAAGATCTCTTGTTTCTTTGGTTTCTTTTGGGGGAGTTTGGCTTGTCCATCTTGCATGGTGGAGATGGAGGATGGCAGCAAGAGGCCTTACTTTGATGTTACTATTGGGAGAATATGGTTTGAAATATTTTTCTACCCATATTTGTCTAGTTTTTATTTTGCACAATATTGGAATGATACTTGGATCCAACAAGGCCAATAGGGCTAAGAATCGGGGCATTGCAATTCTCAATATACTTCATGAAACATGGGATAAAGAAATGCTTTGTGAGATGGGAATTTTCCTTTGTGGGAAGAATAAATTTATTTTATGTATCTCATGTATTGATGATGATGTTGGATAGCGTATGGTTGTCATTTGGTACTTCTTGGAGAAGGAGGGACATCTAAACACACAGTTGGAAGTCACCCTATGCCTTCTTGAGAGACAACTTTGGAACCAAACATGAATAAAACATTGCAGAAGATGGAGGAGGCCTTCCTTATGTGTATTTCATTTGGAGGGGAATAGATGGCTTTGCATATACTTTTTCAGTTGCTTGAGGACAAGAAACATTTTTCTGGGGAGGACTGTAATATTCCTAAATTTTCACATGATATTTGAAATATTAGAGTTCTTAATTTTCTTAATTAATTAAGTAAATAAAAGGGTGGAGGGACCCATAATCCTCAAATATGAATAAATATCCACTTTTGGTGTGTGAATGTGGATTAACTAAACATAGATCTACATAATGGAGTATTGGAGAAGCTACTAATATGAATGGAGTGGAGATCATGTCTCATTAATGAGATAGATCATGGAGGTTGAAATAGTCAATTGAGATCATGGAGGGAATATAATGTAAGATCATAGAGAATTCATGATGAAGTGATGGAGGAAGTAATGCACTTAATGCACACATGATGGAGAGGGTGCACATTTCATGAGACATGATGGAGGACTTGGGGAGACATCGCAGTCAAACATGGAGATTTATGTCCACATGCATAGTGAAGTTTAGAGGTGGGCCAGGGCTTGGGAAGGCTCACTTTATATATATATGATATGAAGGAAACATTAGAGGTAGGATTTAGTTTATGATTTTATGATCTGTTTATATATGGAGTTGTCTTTTGACATTACATGCACTCTTATGTTGTTTAGCTAAGTCTGAAGTGTTGTTTAGCACAGGGTGTTCCCGAGCAGGAATCCCACCCTTACCCACAGGGGAATTGTGTGCCTACTCTGGGAAGGTATTCCGAGCTCCTATTTCATCATTAGGAATTGGTTCCATTGTGTTCCTACTCTCTGTAGAACATATAACTTCAGGAATTGTGTTATTTCTAAAGATCAGTTTGGGAGGAGGAGGTTGTCTTCAATATTTCAGCTGAAGAACCAGTGAAGGATTATTCCTATCATCTTGTACTTCAAGATCATCATTCCCAGGGCCTCATTTCAGATATAGCATCAGGCCAAACTTTATTGACCTCCTATCAACAATAGTCCCATCAAGGATTGCGCAGTCCATCATTGCAGATCCAAAGGAGGAAGGAAGTTTCTGGAATTTCGGCTAGGAATCCTGTAAGGAATCATCCCCTCACCTTTCCATCGCCATTTCCATAAGCCTAGAGCTTATTACAACATACTTCAGTAGGCATAGAGTCTCTCCCTCTTGTACAACGTAGTTTCTCCAACAACTACATTTTCAGTTGCTGCACCTTGAAGGATGAGGAAGAAGAGACAAGATCTCAAGATTCTATCTTGGAGATCTAAAGGAGGGATCAGACCTTAAAGCTTATATCTCTTTATACATCATATTGAAGCCATATTATGTTCAGATCTAGCTTCATATCTGCATAACCTTGCAAACCAGGGATCAAACCCCAAGAGGGTAAATTTCCAATCTCATAGATCTGGAATTTCCTTTCTAGGTTATCTTGGGTTGCCATCATAGAGCCCAGATCTAGAATCTTGGCATCATCAGAGCTCTATATTTCCATAGATTTGAATTTTACTATTCATTTAGCAATCTTATTTTCATCATCTGTTGAAGGGACAGTGCAGTATTTCTTCCTGCAGCTCTCTAGTTACATAGTGCTTGTTGTGGCATGTTTGCAGGGTCATTCTAGGCCATTTCTTTGGCTAGAGTAGCTTTATTTTTGTACACTTTTGTAACTGAATCATCTCCTATCAATAAAATGGCTCAGCTATTCTATCTATATATGTGTTTATCATAAACTTACATGTACATTTTCTGTGTTACACATATTTTTTTTGTTTATCAATGCATTATTCCATTTTTGGATATTACATGGGTATTTTTATGGCTACAAACATACAAACAAATGTCCCTCAAGCAACCTAAAAAGGATAATAAATTATCGCCAAAGTACTATGGTCCTTACAGGTTGTTGCAAAATATTGGTACTATGGCATAAAAATTGGAGCTTCCTCCTTCTTCTCGAGTACACCTATTTTTCCATGTTTCATGCTTAAAGAAGGTTATAGGTGACAAGATTCCAGTTTAACAATATTTCTAGAAATTGATAAGGAAAGAAAATTCATATTGGAACCTAAAGAAATCACGGAAACAAGAACTCTACAACTATGAAGTCGATCAATTTCACAGTATCTCATCAAGTGGAAGAACATACCCATTGAAGATTCCACGTGGGAGGATGAGAATTTTATATAGAAGCATCCAGAACTACTCAAGCATTGATGAAACCACTTTTTTGACTGAGAGGCACATGTTAGTTCTCTATATTACTAGTATAGTCCCTTATTTTTATTATTGTAGCCCCCTTATTGTTATCGTTGTACCCCTGTAGTCCCCATATTATTATTATTGTGCCCCATAAAAGCCCGCTATTGTTATTTTTGTGCCCTTACATTATTATTATTAGGTCATATAGGATTATATAGTGACCCCATGGACTCCTATATATAGAAAGGAGGTTTTTTCATTTGATTCATCCAAGAAATTTTAATTTATGTAATATAAAGGAGGTTTCCCCCTCGAAGTGGCTTATTTATAAGGTGTTGGTCTCTCTTTTATTCTATTTTGGGAGCTGGTTTCATAAACAGAAAACTCTAAGTGTACAAGAGTGAGAGAGATAGAGAGTAGAGAGCAAGAGAGAGAAATCCAAAACCGAACTGACAAAAGGTACCAACTGGTCCTTAGAAGAATTTTTATTAATGAGGCCTCTATTTTCTTCATTTTCCATTATTTTCCTTCATTTTTCTCCTCACATGCAACCTATGAACTTTCACCTTCGTTTTCTCTTATTTTCTATTATTTTCATAAGTAAAATTCTAATTAATTCCTCATGCCTTTCCAAAGCCTTTTCCATTTCCTTTTCCAATTTCCTTTAGCCATAATAAACCAATGAACACCCACACTAGGATGTTTTTCCCAACATTCAACATGGAATATGTGTCCTATGACCTTGGTTATTATTTTTCCTTTATCAAATTTTACTAGATGAATGTTTAACTAAGGATGTTAAAAAACCCTCCCCCTTAGGGGAACACCATCCCCGATGTTCAATGATGCCTACAACTAACAAGACTGTTGTAAAGAAAAATATACTTCCCATGGAGCTTTATAACTTAGCTCGTTGCATTATTTACAATAATCAACCTGTTGAGAAGAAAACCAACATGACAACATAACAAGTTGACAACCATAACGATATGCCAACCATACCACTTATTGGAGATTTAAAAAAAAATCATGGAAATATTTACATCTATATACATATTCACATATAGAAAAACATCATACTAAAACATATATAAAAAAATATTCGCTCAACCAATGAATAGAGAAGGATGCATAGCCCATATTTATTCTGGCATCTCCCATGTAGCTTCATCTGGCCCAAAGTGCTTCCACTGCAATTTAAATTGCTCAATTTCTTAGTTCCGGATCATGAGCATATTTTTCTGCAAAATAAATTGAGGTTTTGGCTAGAATTATCCTTTTGGTTCCACCTGAATTATAGACCAGTCAATCACATGATCAACATCTTTAAAATACTTCTTAATTAAAGACACATGGAAAAGATCATGGAATTTCACTATCAGAGGAAGTGCAAGTCAATAGGCTAATGGTAAAATCCTTTCAAGAATCTTGAAAGGTCCACAAAACTGAGGTTCCATCTTGACACATGATCCAATCCTCAAGGAGATCTTCTTAGGCTTGATGCGTAAGTACACATATTCCCCAACCTGAAACTCATTAAATATCCTGTTATGATCTGCATAAATTTTAATCCTTTCCCATGCTTCCTTTAAATTCTTCTTGATTACCTGCATTTCTTGTTCCATCTCTACTAACATGTCTAGTCCTATCAACACCATGTTCATTTGATCACTCCAACTGATGGGAGTATTAAAACTCCACCCATAGAGTTCCTCAAATGGACTCATATTTAATGATTCCTTATAACCATTATTATAAGAAAAATCAACCAATAGAAGGTACTCCTCCCATATCCTCTGCTGATGCATCACATGCATCCTCAACATGTCTTCCAATATCATGTTGACCCTCTCTGTCTATCCATCTATCTATGGATGATAAGCTATGTTGAAAGCCAACTTTGTACCCAAATATGTAAACAAATATTTCCAAAATTTGGAAGTGAACTTAGCATCCCTTTTTGAAATAATATTCCTCAGAACACCTTGCGACCTCACCACACCTCCGATGAAGAATTTTGATACATCATTATTTGAATACATAGATTTCAATGGAATGAAGTGTGCTACCTTTTTCAAACTGTAAATCATAAGCATGATAGAATCATGTTGTCTAGATGTCCTCGGAAAATCCATGATGAAGTCCATGGAAATGACCTCCCATTTCCACTCTAGAATCATAATCGACTGTAGCAGTCCACCTCAATTCTTAAATTCTACTTTCAGTTGTTGATATTCCAAACATCTAGCCAAAAAACCTACCACGTACTTCTTCAGACTCAACCAATGATAGAACTTATTCATTTTTGTCAATTTCTTCTAGTATCTTGGGTGACCTGACTAAAGTTTTGCATGAGACTCTCGCAAGATAGTCTTATTAATCTCACTATCATTCGACACATATATCCTGTCTGTAAATCTGACCATCCATCTCGATAATATATTCGTAGTGATCTACCTTCATATTATCCAATGTTGCATAGATCCATTGAATTCTCTTCACAACATCTCGAATTCTCTATGCTTCCTGTGCACTGTAAATATGAGGCCTACCACCCTGATTCTACACACAATCCCTCTTAATATGCTCCTTACCACATTTCCAATAATGCAACTTTCCCTTACCATCACCTCTATTCTGTAGCCCTCCAAGTTGGGACTCATGTCCCAGTCTAAATATGTTTAACTTCTTGTAATATGCCACATTCTCTTTATCTCCTACAACATAGGGTATTTTTATTTTTGGATGCCATTTACCTTTAGTTTTATGTTTCCCTTTTCAGCCTTGCTAAGATTTTGTCTTACAATTTGGCTGCTCATAAGAGTTCTTAAATTTACAAATTAATTCCTCAAGTGATCGAGACTCATCATATTCAATATGATCTCTAAATGCGAATGGTAATCCATTGAAAAATATTTGATCTTTGGCTTTTTTGAGATTCAACAAGATGATGAGCTTAGTGAAAAGAGTCGCCTTCACTAAGTGGGCCCGCGGGCTATTTTTGGCGCAAGTCTATTTTTAGACATGATGATCATATTTCAGAAGTTGCAGGATGCTATTTCTGGATGGTTGGTCAAGTTGGAAAAATAGATGAAATTATATTTTTAGAATATTGGGTGAATTCTATTTATAGATCGTCAATATAAAAATATATGCATGTCGATTATTATTAGCTCTTAATAATAATCAGACTCTAAACAACAACTTATTCTCTTGGAGCACTTCAGTTCAGTGCACAGATGTGGCACATCAGCTGATAGAAGGAATTACGCTATTCCTAAGGGTTTACTGGAGCTAATGCATGAAGGACTTAGTTAGAACTCAAGTGGCAGAGTTATGACACAGTTGGAAGAAGTAGTTATGGAGTTGTATTCAGTTTAACTCAGTTAGATTCAGTTGAGCTAGTTGTATCTAGTCTAACTGATTAATACACTAGTGAGAGTGGAGTGAATTAATTAGTTAATTAATTCATAAATAATAACTCATTAATCAACTTAACAATACATCAGTTAACCATGCAGAAGGCGCTTTCAAAGGAGACTAGTGAGAGATAGGTGAAAGGGCAAGATAGATCATCTGTGACTATAGTGATGCATTGATTGCATCACACACTCAAAAGCAGAGGATATCGCAATGAGGATTACAATAAGGATGGATTAATTGAATTATTCATTATTTCTTCGTGCAGAGATTGTACAAGGAGGCATTTTAGCGGGAAGACCTTCGCATGAATTTGCAAAGATTGATCCCATTAGTGTAAGGACGATTGTACCCGATCGTGGCTTGTGATAAGCTTTATGTTTGTACAGATTTTCAGACATCCCATGTTACATAATATATATTTGGGGTTTTCAGCTTCAGGCTTTCCCTGTTAAAAATTGTGTTATGTGCGATTGAATATTTTTGTTTATGCTTCACATGTGTGTGCAATTAATTTTTCCGCAAAAGATTAACAAGTGGAATAGATTCAGTATCTTGCATAAAGTTAAATAGTGTGAGATCAGGTGGATATTGGACATATGCATGCTTAGTGCATATAATTTCTACATGGTATCGGAGCATTTTTGATTGAAGATTGCAATTATGAAGTGAGTTTGTGCTGGTGGACAATTCGAATTTGCTACAAAAGATTCTTGGTGCAGAAATCGAGTAGACATTGAAATGTCTTTCAACGGGTTGAGATTAGAGTATGCCCTTGATGGGAGCTTGAATTACATAGCCTGGAAGGATAGGATGGAGGCGGTGCTAGAGGATAATGGGCTGAAGGAGTTCATCGATAGCAATGTTCCTAAGCCAGGATCTAGCGATGCTGCATTACTTGATGCATGGAAAAAGAAGACTGCAAAGACGAGGAGGATCCTATTGGAAGGTGTGAAGGACCATATTGTGTCCAGAATTCATGGGAAATCCACTCCATTCTTAATTTGGAAGGCTTTGACAGACCAAAGTAGAAGTGACCAGAGGAAGTTGGCACTTAAAGACAAGCTCAGAAAAAAAAAATGGAGAAAGGTGACAGTATTCCAAAATACCTCACGAAGTTTTTCCACTACAAGGATGAACTGGGAAGTGTGGGGGTTACTGTTGATGAAGAAGTCTTGGTGAGCTTGGCTCTCATTGGGCTTCTGAAGAGTTGGCATAGCTACGAAGACTCTGTCAATGGACGGGAGAAACTGCCGGGATGGGAGAGACTTTGGTCAGATCTTCTGCAGGAGGAGATAAGGCGGGGTACCAGGGATGGATCTTCATCGAAGAATGAAGATGAAGAGAATTTCACTTTGGCTTCCAAAGCAAGGAAAGGGAAGGGGAAGAAAAATTCTTCAAAATCTGGTGCTAAAGGCAAGAAGCAGGATTTCGCCACTAACTGTCCACAAAATAAGAAGAATAAGCAGGTTGCTAGATCTACAGCTGGAGAGGCCTTAGCCTTGCAATTTGAGCTAGATTTTTCCTTGATCGCATGCTTGGTTTCAAGCTGCATGGGATCGGTGTGGTATCTTGACATTGGTGTGTCTTTCCATATGATGGGAGACAAAGAGTTGTTTAGTGACTTGGTGGAGAAGGACCTCCAGATGCATATAGAGATGGGCGATGATGGTTGGTACAGTGCGACTGGAATTAGGACCATTAACTTTGAGAGGGAGTCCGGTAATCCATTCTTTTTGAATAATGTCATGCATGTTCCAGGTTTGAAGAAGAACTTGGTCTCAGTCGCAATGCTGGAAGACAAGGGTTATGATGTTGTTTTCAGTGAAGGAAAAGCCTTCCTTTGACATAAAAAAATGGGTCAAACCAAGAAGATCGGGGTTAGAATTAAGAATATCTACAAGCTAGAGGTAGATGGCTATGCTGCAATGGTGGGAAAAGCAGAAGAAGTGGTGAGCCGGGATGAGGGCGAGTTATGGCATAGGAGATTGGTCCATCTTCACCATGGCGCTTTGAAGATTTTGCAACAAATTTCTACTGGAATTCCCAAGGGTACTCTTGCGTAGTTAGATTAGTGCAAAGGATGTACAATGGGTAAGTTTGTGAAGACCACCTTTCAAGAGAAGGAGAACCGTGCTTCGGTGATCCTGGAGAGAATTCACATAGACGTGTGTGGACCATTCTTGGTTGCTTCAACAACAAAACATAGGTATTATGTGATATTTGTTGATGATTATTCTCGTAGATTCTAGATCTTCTTCATGCAGAAGAAGAGTGACACGTTCTCAAAATTCCGTGAGTTCAAGGCATTGGTGGAGAAGGAGTCGGGGAAGCAGGTTAAAGCTCTAAGGAGCAATAATGGTGGTGCATACATCTCTGGCGAATTCAAAGACTTTTGTAGAAAAGAAGGAATTCGAAGAGAACTCATAGCGCCTCATAACCCACAGCAGAATGGGGTCGCGGAGAGAAAGAACAGAACGATCATGGGTGCTACACGAGCGATGCTGCATGACCAGGGCCTACCGATGCACTTGTGGGTGAAAGCATGCAACATTGCAGTTTATGTGCAAAACTGTTGTCCTCATAGAGTACTTGGCATGAGTACACCCGAAGAAGAATTTTCTGGTAAGAAGCCTGATATTTCTCATTTGAAGATTTTTGGCTCACCTGTTTACATTCATGTGACGAAGGATGCTAGGAAGAAGCTGAAGCCAACTGTAGAAGTTGGGATATTTTTGGGGTACACAGAAACACCCCATACCTATCGTGTGTATTTTCCAAACAGTCGAATGGCTGTTGTGTGATGGGATATAAAATTCAATGAGGTGAAATCCATGAAGTTGTTGCTTGAGAGGGAGCTACACTTGCATGAAGAAGAGGAACTTCTTGTTCCCAAAGATAAGCCTCTGGATGTGGATCAACCACAGGAGGAGATTCATGGAGTGGAGGAGTCCACTCATGTAGAACCAAACACCAGACAAGGCAGAAAGCGTACCACAGAAGCTGAGAGACTAAAGCTTGATGTGGCACAGAATGTAGGAGTCCCTACATCACAACGCAGACATAGACAGTCACCTGACCGATATACTGGATACATGGCTCTTATGAGCAAGTGTATTGTGACAAAGCCATCTTCTTTTGAAGAAGCAGCGCAGGAGCCCACATGGGTAGATGCCATGGTGGAGGAGTATGACTCCATTGTCAGAAATAGTGCTTGGGATATTGTTCCAAGACCGGTGGGAAAATCAGTTGTAGGATCAAGATGGATCTACAAGGTAAAGCAAGTTGCTGATGGGAGTGTCGAGAAGTATAAGACAAGATTTGTTGCCCGGGGCTTCTCACAGATTAAGGGGATTGACTATGAAGAAACCTTTGCACCTGTCACACGGTATTCTTCCATACGAACCATACTTACTCTCTCAGCACAGATGGGTTGGCACATTCATCAGATGGATGTGAAGACTACGTTCCTTAATGGGATCATTGAGGAAGAGGTGTACATTGAGCAGCCTGAAGGATTTGAGATCTTCAGCAGCCGAGTCGCATAAAAGTGTGCTCAAAAGAGAATCAGATAATAAACAAGCACTACGTGCTTGGTACACTGATTGATGATTATTTAATCGAACTTGCCACCAAGAGTGAGGCGGATGAAAACCTGTACCAAATTGTGATGGAGGGTAAGCTTTTAATCATTGTTCTTTATGTTGATGATTTAATACTAACGGGTGATGAGCAGTTGATACACTCATGCAAGGTAGATCTTGCAAAGGAGCTTGAGATGAAGGATTTGGGCCTCCTTCATTATTTCCTTGGATTGGAAATATGGCAACGGGAAGGTGAACTGTTTGTGTCTCAAGGCAAGTATGCTTGGGAGATACTGGAGAAGTTTCACATGCAAGGCCGCAAGCCTATCGACACTCCTCTTCCAGGAAATTGGAGGAAAGAGGATGCTACATCGGCAAAGGTAGTGGATGCCACTATTTATCGATAGTTGGTGAGTTCGCTCATGTATTTAGTTAATACAAGACTAGACATATGCTATGCAGTGAACCAGCTTTCACAAGCGATGGTTAAGCCTACCAAGATCTTTTGGAAGGCAGGCAAGCATGGTATTGAGATATCTCAGGGGCACATCTGAGTATGGTTTATGGTACAAACAGATGGATGAGGTGAAGTTGCATGGCTTCACTGATGTAGATTGGGCATGAAGCCCAACAGACAGAAAGAGCACATTAGGAGGGATTTTCAGTATCGGATCTATGACAGTTTATTGGTATAGCAGGAAACAAAGATCTGTGGCACTCAGTTCAGCGGAACCAGAATACATGGCAGCAAGTTTAGTTGCATGTGAGGCTATCTAGGTGAGGAAGATCCTTGTTGGTTTGTTCAGTTCACATTTAGATCCCATGGTGATTCATTGTGATAATCAGAGTTGCATTAAACTCTCGGTTAATCCCGTGTTTCATGATATATCTAAACATATTGATATCCGATATCATCATATCGGGCATTGTGTGTAGCTTTTTAAGATCATGGTGTTTTGGGTGACATCTTTACGAAAAATTAGGATGCGTATATTCGACGAAGGCGCTCACCAAGAGAAAATTCGAATACCATAGAGGCGGATCGAGGGTGGAAGGATAATCCCTATCTTGTTGAGAGGGAGTGTTGAGATTCAACAAGATGATGAGCTTAGTGAAAAGAGTCGCCTTCACTAAGTGGGCCCACAGGCTATTTTTGGTGCAAGTCTATTTTTAGACTATGTCTATTTTTATACATGATGATCATATTTTAGAAGTTGTAGGATGCTATTTGTGGATGGTTGGTCAAGTTGGAAAAATAGATGAAATTCTATTTTTATAATATTGGGCGAAGTCTATTTATAGATCGTCAATCTAGAAATAGATGCATGTTGATTATTATTAGCTCTTAATAATAATCAGACTCTAAAAAACAACTTATTCTCTTGAAGCACTTCAGTTCAGTGCACAGATGTGGCACATCAGCTGACAGAAGGAATTACACTATTCCTAAGGGTTTACTGGAGCTAATGCATGAAGGACTCAGTTAGAACTCAAGTGGCAGAGTTATGACATAGTTGGAAGAAGTAGTTATGGAGTTGTATTCAGTTTAACTCAGTTATACTAAGTTGAGCTATTTGTATCTAGTCTAACTAATTGATACACTAGTGAGAGTGGAGTGAATTAATTAGTTAATTAATTCATAAATAATAACTCATTAATCAACTGAACAATACATCAGTTAACTACAGTGCATTGCAGTTTCAGTGGAGACCAGTGGAGAGATAGGTGAAAGGGAAAGATAGACTATCTATTGTGACTATAGTGATGCATTGATTGCATCAAACACTCAGTGGAGACGCCAATGAGGATTGCGCAGTCAAGGATGGAGTAATTCGAATTCACTCAGAGCTATTCTTCAGCATAGATTGCGCAGTGGAGGCAGGCTAGCAGGAGGCAGAGATTGGTGCATGGATTTTCAAGATTGGTCCTGATTAGTGTATGAAAATTGTACTGTACTGAGGGCTTGTGATAAGCTTTGTATGCTTGTATGAGATTGTCATATGATCTCCATGTTACATAATATATAGTTGGGGTTTTCAGCTTCAGGCTTTCCTAGTTAAAAACTGTGTTATGTGCGATTGATTATTTTTGTTCATGCTTCACATGTGTGTGAAATTAATTTTTCCGTAAAAGATTAACAAGTGGAATAGATTCAATATCTTGCATAAAGTTAAATAGTGTGAGATCAGGTGAATCTTGGACATATTCATGCTTAGTGCATATAATTTCTACATGCTTTCTCATCCTTAAGATATGGTACATATCTCAATAACTCCAAGAACTTGGTCGTATACTCCTCATCTTTCATCGATCCCATATTTATCTCATATAATTCCTTAGCTTTGCTGTCATAGTACCTCTCTGAAAAATATTTCTTCCTAAAAAGTTTCTTGAATTCATGCCAACTCAGGTATTATGTGTTGTTGTCTATAACCTTCTTTACATCTTCCCATGAGATGCATGACTTCCCTTTGAGGCTGAAGATAGTTGTTATGGCCTTCATATTTTCTGTGTAATCATGAAACTCAAATAATTTCTTCGTCCCAAGTAACCATGCCTTAACATATTCTGTCTTCTTCGAATCCCCATCAAAGTTAGGTGGCTTATATTTATTCCACTCATCTAGAAAATATCCCTTGTCACTCCTCCTATAAGGATGATAATGATGACGATCATAGTGCCTATCATAACCATAACTAAAGTAGAACCTATGTCCATCACCTCTCCTATCTGGAGTATCCAAAAGCCTGCCATCTATGATCGTGTGATCCTTATCTCATCTATGCCCACCATGAGATATACTGGCATATGCCCCATTAGTCCTATCCTCCTACCCATGACTGATCCAAAGTGATCCATGTCTCTGAAATTCTGAAAAACTCTTAAGGAATACTGCGTTGACTTCTACTTGTTTCTCCTGTGACTGAATCATCTTGTCATTATCTCCCTTGCAACTTCTTATTTCTTCCTTCAAGCTTCTCAAAGTGTTCGCTAAGTCAGAATAATTCCCACCACCACACTACTCATATGAACCAGAGGGAGAATCTTGTGAACTGTAGTCTACCATCTTGCTAGTCATATTTGATCTCTTTCCTGCAAGTATACCATGTCAACTTAAACAAAAGGATTGCATAATCAACATACATTAGTATAGTTTAGGGGAGGATATCTCATCTACAACATCAACTATATTAGCACAATACATGTATAAAAATAATCATGTCAACATATAATCATCATTTCGACCATTATTTAATCACCAATGCATGACCATACCAACACATACAACAAATTAATGTACAAAAACTATCTCCATGTCAATGTATTACAATACACATAAACATTAACATGCATAACAAATGCATAATTGACATACACTCATGGTGACCACATCCAATTAACGAAACCATAAACCTTTACATGTTGAAAACAAAATTGCAACCATGACCACCGCCATGCATATGCAACAAAAGCATAGACCACAAGAAAGAGGAACACATATGAAACCGACATGTATGCATGACCAACACACTAACCATCTAGTCCAAGGGGTGAAAGATGATCTGATACCACTATGTAACACCCTCCTCCCACATTTACCTGAGAAAACTAGTTCACTGGGATAAAAATGTGACGACGAGCTACTATGATGTGATTCAACTCCCCGTGTACAGTTAACGAAGTGGAACCGACAAAACAAAACCATTATGACATTCCTCAGGAGCAATAAACCCCCTAGGAGGCAAAAAACCCTTCCAAGTGACCAACCCATGAGAAAAATTTACATTTTACTGATACATACCTTCATTCACTCCTATGACAAGCCATGCATGCATCTGAGGCCTTCCAATCACTCCCATAATAAGGAATGCCAAATATTGTGGAATTTTTCAAGCAGTTTTGAGATAGCGACCCCAAATTCCGTGTCACTTTTTGAGGGCCAGGATTCAGGTCACTGCCTAGAAATTCATGAAACCTTAAAAAAAAATAACATTGGAATAAGGCTACTAATGCAATCATTGGTAAAAGTACTTGATTTGGCCCCTACTAGCCATGACATGCATTTCATCAAAGATGTCACAAATATGTAATATACAGGTCATAACAATAGATATGAGCATGAAGGTGTCATACTTATTTGAGATTTGTAAAGAATAATTGATTCCTTATCACAATAGATGCATTATAAAATATTAGGTCATAGATTCATTATTCATTCATTTTATAATCAAAACCTGATAAGAGCCATACATTGAGTTTGTCATAAAACATACTCATAAATAGCATATAACCAAAAAATATAATAAGGATATAAAAGCCATTAAAACCACATATGAACCCATACATTTACACATGAAATACCAAAGGATAAGGATCTCTTATTAATGAATGCATAAGCCAAATAGGTATGGGACTTCCACGAACCGCCCGACAATATATTTGGTCGATTTTTTTTTTTCTTTCAGCCAATCACTGCCATGCCATATTCCAAGCATGAATTTGGGACTCACAATAGAACCAATCCAAGTTTCCTTAGGCTTTACCACAATCCACTAGGGGATTCCTCGACCAAAACAATAAAGATATAATATCAGGATTTATTACAATCCCACCATATACCAGCCTAGGCATCACTAGGCCTACACAAGCATAGATTCCCCTGGATCTCTCCACCTACATCGATAGGAAATTTTCTATTTCATGGTCTCTAGGATTTACTTTATATAACACCATTCACTGGTCTAGGATTCCTTGGCCTAATTGAGACTCCATCCTTTAGGCTTTACAATATATCCTGCCATTCACCTATCGAGGATTCCTAGGCCTAATCATAGGCTTTACCATATATCCTGCCATTAATCAATCGAGTATTCTTAGGTCCACCGAGGTACAAAAAAACTGGGTTTAATGCAATCCTACCTTCACTTGCCCAGGGATTCCTAGGGCTTGTATTATTCATCACGGACCACCCCACTCTATTTCGAAACCATCCTGCAATCCAGCTAAACCAAATAAAGAGAACCCATCACACCATGGCTATATAGAAATCAAAAATCAAGGTTAAAGGACACTGTCACACCTATAAAAATCCTTTCCAATGACAACAAGAGAACCAAGAACACACATGCATGTACCATGCATGCCACATCTAGCAAGGAAATGATATATGAAATTCGATATCTGCAAGTAATATTGTTGTGGTTGCTTGATCCTGCTCTTATTTGCTTGATATTTTCTTCCCTTTTCCCTATTTTTCCTTCCTTTATTCAATTTTTAAGTGCTCCAATAAAAATCTAAGTGCCCAAGAGTGACAGAGAGAGCTCCAAAACTGAACTGAAAAAAGGTACCTACTAATCCTCATAAGCCTTTTTATTAATCAGGCCTCTATTTTCTTCATTTTCCATTATTTTTGTTTATTTACCTCCTCACATGAAACCTATGACATTTAACCTTCATTTTCTCCTATTTTCCATTATTTTCATAAATAAAATTCCAATTAATGCCCCGTGCCTTTCCAAAGCCTTTTCAATTACCTTTGCCAATTTACTTTAGCCATAATAAACCAATGAACAAACATAGCAGAATGTTTTTCCCAAAATTCATCTTGGAATACATGTCCCATGACCTTGGTTAGTACTTTTCCTTTATTGAATTTTATTACATGAATCTTTGACCAAGGGTGTTACATTTTTTTACAAACGACTTCTCTGAGTATAATCAAGTACCTATTGTGGAGGAAGATAAAGATAAAATTGCATTTATTATTGAATTTGGATCTTTTGTGTACAAATTAATTAACTTTATCTTAAATAATTTACTTTCAATATTTCCAATGATCGTAGTCAAAGATTTTTAAGAATACATTTATAAGGAAATGGAAGTATATTTTGATGACTGGACAATTTATTCATTATTAAAAGATCACATCCAATGGATACATATGATGCTTGAAAGATATATACATATTAAATTAACTCTAAACATCAAAAAACGCATCTTTGCTACACCAATTTGAGTACTATTAGGTCATGTAGTGTCCAAGCAAGGAATAAATGTAGATATGGAAAATGTTGAAGTAATTTTGGATTTAAAGATTCTAGTTAATAGAAAATATATCAAAATATTTTGGCGTACATACGATACTATTGGAAATTTATAAGGCATTAATTCAACATTACTTTTCCAATGGATGAATTATTGAAGAATTATGTTCCATAATATGGGTGATAGAATGCGAGAAATAGTTTTAGTTATTGAAGAAGAAACTTGTTGAGGCACCTATTTTAAATTTTCCTCACTAGTCTAAAAAATTTCATGTTTATGTTGATGTTTCTGATTTTTGTTGATTAGCTGGTCCATCAATGAAGGATCTGTTAATCACTATTACTATTTCAATAATTTGAGTTTGAAGTCACTGTCCAACTTCATAAGAATAATGTTAGTCCTAATCACATGTCTTGACTGGAAACATGGGACGAACCAACATAACTAGAATATAACTTACCAAATGCTCACATGTTTAAATTAGAAGAAATTGCTTCAGAGTTTGAATAAATCACACATTTTATACACATAGGGAAGACACCCGATGGAATGACAAAGAAAAATAAAAATATCTTAGCAATCAAAGTGACACCATTTCAATAAAAAATGGCCAATCATATAAGATAGGAGTAGGTGAGATACTAAAATATTGAACATTGGAACATGAAAGGGAAGCTATTATTAATGATGCCCATAAAGGATTAGAAAATAGCCATTACCAAGGAAATATGACTATAATGAATATTTTACAGGAAATATTATGGTGGTCAAATCTATTTCGAGATTCTTGAGTACAAGTACAAAAATGTGATGCATGTCAAAGATAAGGTCAACTGTTAGAAAATAATCATATTCCACCTTACTCAAATAACTTTACTCTACCTTTTGAGATTTGGGAAATCGACTTCATCAAACCATTTCATAAAAGAGCTAAATGGATGGGATAAAAAAATAGTATACCAGCAATGGAGTATTTGACAAAGTGGGAGGAAGCAGAGCTAGTCGAGGCATGTACCAAAGAAGTAGCAGCTAAATTTATTTATGATAATATAGCAACTTAATTTGGTTTTCACCTAACTATAATTAGTGACAGGGGAAATCATTTTATCAACACCACAATTCAAACATTGATGCAAAATTTCATGATTAATTATAGAAAAACCAATTCTTACCACCCACAGGAAAACGAATCTGTAGAAAAATTAAAAAAACGTTACATAAAGGATTGGACAAGATATGTGACCTTGAAAAATATGATTGGGTTGAAAAAATCCCAACTATATTTTGGGCATATCACACTGCATATAAGAAATAAATTGGGTTTACACCATTCATATTGGTTTATGGGAAAGAGGAACTCGTACCACTCCATTATACATCAAATGATGCAACTATTTAGATTGTCATAAAATATAATAAAAAATAAGAAAAGGAATGATTCCATCAATTGCCATGATTAGAAGAAGATAGACTCCATGCACTTAACTAGCAACAAGTTAGTAAGAGTTAGAAAAAATCATGGAAAAACAGAAACCTATAGACTAAGTCTTTAAAAGTCAGAGACTTACCATTTCTTTATGAAAGTTGGGTGAAGAGATTCAATTCCATAGTTTTACGGATAGGCTACAATCCATTTCCCAGAGCAACCTAGAACTTTCCAAGGCTCTATCAATGATAATTACAAGTCTGCATAATCTATACTTAAGCTTAGATCTTGTCCATTCTTATCCAACCCATGATAACATTTAGTCAAACACTTTGTAAATATAACACATGTACGTCATGAATTCATATATATTCATTATTTCATTAGTCTCATCAGAGAATCATCAAGAAGGCTTACAACCGTCCTAAGATAGTTGAAATAAACACATATTAGTTCATGCATTCATATAACCATTCAATAAATAATCAAACCATGAAAAATATCCATAACAGCAGCACATCATATAATAATAATGTACAATGCATATAACCAACATTTAACCAGGATGAATCCATGAAAAACCAATCATAGAATCAACAAAATAACCAATACATGTTCTCATTGATTTCGATAATAATTAACATGTGATAACATATGCAGAATGCCAACCAAGTCGAGGACTTCCACGTACCACCCAACCATAGATTGGGCGAAAAAAATTATTTTTTTTAGCCAATCATCCCCATGCCATATTCCAAGAATGAAAGTGGGATTACATGGGATAAACCCAAAAAAAAACCAACCAGGGAATATAATAGTTAAAACACCTCCACCCTCAAACCACATTGATTTCGCCTAAACCAGTCCAAAAATCACCAAAAATAATACAACCTTGGATGCACCAAGATTTCATCACCATATCTAAAGGAATTTTCCTGTCTTCACCCACCCATCAAGAGCTTCCTAGAAAAAACGATATCCACCCTCAACCCTTGGGATTCTCCTAAGACCACCTCAACAAGATTCAAAACCACCAACATCTAAAGCTAAACCAAAATGAAAACACATTATACCATGGTTATCCAGTAAATGGAAAGGCAAGCCCATAAATCGTTATCAATCCATGAAAATCCCATGTCAATGAAAACAAAATGACCAATAAACCAAATGCATGAACAATGCATTCAAATCCCATCAAGATAACCAAACACACAACCTATTACCTGCAAGATCCTCTTGCTGATTTTTCTTTGTCTGCTTGATTTTTTCATAGGGGCTTCACTCAATGAACCTCTGACATATCACATGCATTCGTGGCATAATAAAAAATACCCTTAATTTTAGTACATATTGGAAAATACCTCTAAAAATCACATTATTTAGCCCACTACCAATATGAACCCAATACACATTCCCAATTTGAAAAACCCCTACTTTCACTAGATATTGTAGGTATAATTTTTTTCATTAACATTTTTATACCCCTTTATATTTTTTCAATAACTTCGAGCTTCATTTTTAATTCATTCTAATATAAAAACCCTTTACCCCCTAATATATGCTCAACATATTATGTCATTTTTTCCTCTATATATATCCCCCAATGTGAACCCACGAGGTATGGTATTGTTCCCCTAGTGAAGCCCCTCTGGATTTTTTACCTCGCTTACTAGTGTCCAACTTTCCTCTTGCACCCCCTTGCTTGTTCCTTGTTTTCTTGCTTATTCCTTCCTTGTGTCCAAGTTCTTGTTCTCTCTCTTTCTCTCCTCTTCTCTAAGTGAATGCTATAATGTCCAAGAGTGTGTTTGTATGTTATCTCTCCCTTTATTTTATTTTTTCTTTTGATTTTCATCCTTTTTCCTTGCATTCATTTTCTCATCCCTTCATCTTCCTTTTCTCTTATTTTCCTTTATTTCTTATATTAAATTTTTATTTATTGTCTTTTTCCTTTTCCAATGCCAATGCAAATTTTCGTAGCCAATAATAAACCATAATTGGATACCAATATAATTTTTTCCCCCTCCATTCATCTTGGAATACATGTCCCATGCCATTGGTTTTATTTTTTCCTTTTATAATGCCCATTTATTACATGGAACATTAACCCAGGGTTGTTACAAACTCCTCCCCCATGGGGGAACACCATCCTTGATTTTATATGACACTTATGACCAGCCAAAATTGTTGAACCTAACAAAAATACTACTTATGGAGCTTTATAAACCATCTCGATGTGGTATTTACAATGATAAACCACTAAGAACATGAATTAAGATACTGCTTATTCGAGCTTTATAAACACAACTAGATACAATATTTACAATGAAACACACACACACACACATATCAAAACTCATTTTATTCAACTAGAAAATAAGAAGTGATATAATAGCCACAACTAATCAACCATCTCACATGTAGATTCATTGGTCCCAAAGTGATTCAACTACACTTTAACTTGCTCTACTAGTTGGTTTTGGATCATGATCTTCTTCCGTTGTAGGTTGCATTGAGGCTCTAGTTAGAACTCTCCTTTTGGTTCCACCTCGAATACAGACCAATCAATCACATTATCAAAATCATGTACATATATTTTAAGAAATGAAACATGAGAAACATCATAGATTTTTACTAATGGTAGAAAAGAAAGTTTATAGGCCACTCGTACATTCCTCTCAAGGATATCAAAAGGACCATAATACCGACATTCCAACTTGGCACATGATCCAATCTTCAAGTAGATATTCTTGGACTTGATACACAAGTACATATGCTCTCCAACATTAAAATCCTAGAATACCTTATCTTGATCCACATAGATCTTCTGCTTGTCATTTTTTCCTTCAAATTCCTTTTCTTAACTTATATATCGTACTCCTCTCTCAACATATATGGTGCAATCAACACTCTACTTACTAGAAAAAACTAGGTGCTAAGATTATTACAACTTCTCCCATAGAGAGCCTCAAATGGAATCACTTTCAAGGATTCTTGATACCCATTGTTATAATAAAGCTCCACCAGTGGAAGATACTCTTCCCGCTTCCTTTTCTTATGCAAGACATACATCCTCAATATATACCCAAGAATCATATTAACCTTATATGTCTATCCATCTTTCTATAGATGATAATCTATAAAAAATTATAACTTTAACTCTAATCCTGTAAAAAACTCCTTCCAAACATTGTAAGTGAAATTTATATATCTATATGATGAAATCATCTTAGGAACTCCACGAAACCATAATATCTCCTTAATGAATATTTGGGCCACCTCACTAGCCGAATTAGTAGACTTAATTGCAATGAAGTGGGATACCTTGCTCAACATTTCCACCACAACCATGATGAAGTAATTATTCCTTGATGTCCTTCGCAATCCTCTAATGAAATCCATGGAAATTACCTCCTATTTCCATTCCATAATTGTAATAGGTTGCAACAAACCAGCTAGATCCTTTCATTCATTGTTCACCTACTAACATCCCAAACATGTTGCAACAAAACCAACCACCTATTTCTTCAAATTATGCCAATCGTAGAAATTATTGATTGTTATCAAAGTATTATATTATCCTGGGTGACCTGAATATAACTTGACATGAAACTCCATCAAGATACGATTCTTCAATTCACCATTGTGAGGAACATAGATCCTGCTTCTGAATCTAACCAAGCCCTTTGTTTTAAGGTGATACTCCTCATCCACATCACTTTCACCTTGATGCTGAAATCTCTGCTTCAGCTACTATTACTTCTCATCATGTTTTCCCTGCATGTAATATCTACTCCTATAAATCTAACCCATAAAATCTCATAGCTGAAATATGATTCACTTGCACTCTCCTACTGAGAGAATCTCAAAATCAAATTGACTGATAGTATCCAACCATCTATATTTCCTTACATTCAAGTTAGGTTAGTGAAAAAATTACCTCAATCCACTATGATCACTAATCAAAATGAACCTCCTACCAAGGAGATAAAGTCTCCAAATATTTAGTACATTAATGATAGCTTCCAACTCAAGATCATTTAGCTTTAGTGATTCATATAAAACCACCTACCCCTCCTACCTCTAGACTCTACCAAGTCCTTCCTTGCAATTATTTGTACAAACCACAAATTATTTATCAATATTCGTAATCCTCGAAACCAGAGCATTGGTAAGCAATTGCTTCAACTGATCAAAACTATTTTCACACTCAAAATTACATTCAAGCTTATTTCCTTTCCTCTACAAAGATCTAACATGATAGCTAATATTAGATAAGTTCCTAATGAACCTCCTATAATAACCTTCTAGTCCCATGGATGATCTGACGTCATCCACATTCTTCGGCATTGACCACTCCATGATATCCTTAATATTTTCTAAATCTACTGCTATCTCCTTCTTGGAAACAACATGTCCAAGTAATGAATTTTGGATTGAAAGAAGATACACTTTCTGAGCTTAGCATACAACTTATGATCTCTCAAAAATATCAACGATGTTGCTAGGTGATTTTCATGTTCCTCTTCTTTCTTTGAAATACCAATATATCATCAATAATACTATCACAAATGTATCTAGATAAGGGTGCAACACATTTTTCAACTAACACATGAAGTTAGATGAATCAATTTTTAAGACCAAAAGGAACCACCAAAAACTCATATTTCCCATACCTTATATGAAATACAATCTTATAGATGTCTTCTTCTTCGATGCACACTTGGTGATATGTTGATCTCAGATCAATCTGTGAAAAAATTAAAGATCCCATAAAATGATCAAACAAATCATCAATTTGAGGCAATGGATACCTATTCTTAATATTCACCTTATTCAACTTCCTATAATCAATTCACAATCTAAGAGTACCATCCTTCTTCTTACAAAAAACAATGGTGTGCCCAAAGGAGATACACTTGGCCTTATGTATCCCCTATCGAGCATCTTTTTAAGGTGAAACTTCAGTTCCACCAACTCAAGCGTGCTCATCTTGCATGGTGCCTTAGATGATGGTGTATCCCTTGACACCAAATTGATAGAGAAATCCAAGTCTCTATGATGAGGAAACTCTGGACTATCTGCAAGAAACATATCCTGAAACTGCTGCAAGATAGGATACCTCCTCAAGACTTCATCATCCTCATCTTCCTTCCCTTTGTCACTGTAAAAATTTACTACAAAAAATAAACATCTTTTCATGTGGTTGTGCTTAGATTTCATGGTTATAACCATCCTCACTGATGTAGGCTTCTTCTTTCCATACAAGATTTCATTTTCTCCATCCTCATTCAGACACTCAATGGCCTTGTCATAGGCAATATACCTTTGTTTTTTGAATAAACAACCAATCCATACCCAAAATAATGCTACATGAAACCAAAATAAGTAAATTAATATTTTATGTTGCAGGCATGATATTAAGCTCAAATGCACAAGATATCACCCAATGGTGAACTCTTCACTTGGTCCTTTTAGCCAGCTGCACCAACCAAGATTATACATGCAATTCCTTATTCAAATGACACTGATCCACTAGGTTAGGACTAATATAGCTATAATTCGATCCAAGATCAATCAAAATAGATAAAAATTGGTCACAAATCTTACCTTCGACCTCGATAATAGATGCTTGTTGGTCTTTCTTCCTATTATCAACTACTGCATAAATCTAGGGAATCCTTTAACCTACATACCAACCTATATAATCCTCTTGAGCATTGTATATCTAAGGCATGCCACCATTATACAAAGGAAAATAATTCTTGCGATGATCTCTACCACAAATCCAACACTTCAATGGTTCTTTTCCACTATATTTATTCTGCTGCTACATAGGTTGAGACCCATGTCCTTTCTCTGTTGTACTGAACTTATTATGAGGAGACATAGTTTCTTTTTCACCTGAATCTTGAGATCTTCCTTGATTATGAGGTAATTTTCCTTTAGTATTCTCTCTACCTTTCCAATCACACTTGAACTCAGGATTTCATTTTGACTACTCATAACAATGTTTTAACTTCCTGATCACTTCCTCCAAATACTGAGGCTCATAAAACTCTATCCAATCTTTATATGATAATGTAAATCCGCTGATGAACTGTTGGATCTTTTATTTCTCATCCTTGAGATAGGGAATATATCTCAACAAATCTTAAAATATAGTTTTATATATTTATCTTTCATAGAACCCATCTTGAGACCATAGAATTCCTTGGCCTTTCCATCATAATATATCTTAGATAGAAAATTCTTCCTAAAGAGTCTTTCAAATTATTCGCAAGTCAGCTCCTCTTCCCTGATGCCCATGACATGCTTGAAGTATTCCCACTATATATCTACTTTTCCTTCAAGACTAAAGGTAGCTATCTTGCCTTTCTTATTCTCAGAGTAATCATGAATCCTGAAGAATTTCCTCATTCCAAGTATCCATGCTTCTGCATCTTCTAACTTGGTAATATCATCGTCAAAAGTAGGAGGCTTAGGTTTCTTGAATTCTTGTGGAAAATACCCATTCTGAGTACTCCTATAATGATGTTGGTGGTGATGAAAATTATGTATCACAGAAGTAGAGCTAGAATTAAATCCACGAGTAGTAGCCCTCCTCTTAAGTGTATCTGAGAGTCAACAAATATTCATTGTATCATCCTTGTCTATCTTGCACCTTTTATGAGACTTGCTTCCATCTACACCATTAATCCTTTCTTCTTGTTTATCTCAATGACTGATCCCTAGTTGTCCTTGCTTCTATAAATTCAAAAGGCTCTAAGGAATAACTGCATTAACCTCAACTTTCCTTTCTTGATATTTCACAACCCTCTCATATGCTTCAATAAACCTCTCATTATATACTTTACAATGTTGGATCTCTTCCTTTAAAATTCTCAATGTATATGCTAGATCAGGAGAGTCTCCTTCTCCCTGTTGGTCAACTGACTTCTCCCATCCCACCAATGTCTCTTCTGACTTGTACGAGGAGTCATATGAACTTTACTCAACTATTTTTCTCATCATCTCTTAGAATTATATTGTTCTACAATAAACCATTTTTAGTTAAATAAAATCATAATAAAAATCATTACCTCAACCTACTACTAGTGAGGCTTTTGCATCTCCAAAGGGAAATTAATATTAGAATGATACAACATCACAAACATATCATCTCATACATGGATATCATAAAAATAACAATAAATAGCTAACATGCATGTATGGTAAACATATAGACAAATGGCATGCATGCATAAAAATTTTCATTTACCCTAAGGTTGAGTGTTGTGAACTTGCTCTAATGCCACTATGTAACACACAACCCACATTTACCCACTTTTACAAGATTACTAGGGTAAACATGAGATAAGAGTTACTTTGTGTTGTAACTTATTTTTACTCTATTAAATTTTTGTAGTTTTATACTTATTTAAAAAAAAGATGAAAAAGGAATCAAAAAATAAAAATAAATAAAGAAATAAAAATAAAAAAATAGAAAGGGATATATATATATATCCCTAAGTCAGTGTGAAATTCTAAATGTCGCCTTTGTTTATTTTATTATTTTTATAATCCTTTGTATTTTTTAAAGGGATTATTTATTTATAAATAAATTTGATTCGACACTTTTTTTGAGTAGCGATAAAGAACGATTCAATGACCCCTGAAAAATTATGGGACCCCCCGCATTGTGGATGATTAACAGGGGGGGTGGGTCTGCAAAGCAGTTTTCCTAATCCGTTGTTGGATACATGGACACCTAATGTAAATTATGGTACCCCCCTCGCAAATACCATTTACCACTCACCCGACCCACCACCCCCCCCCCCCACCCCCCCCTCCCTCCAAACCACTCTTCTTCCATTCACTTTCCCTCCACTCATCCTCCCACTGTTATTACAAACTGCTAACACTCTTCCATGCTTAACCTCTGCTATCCCTCCTCCCAAATTGGAAAATGACCATTTATATTTAATTAATTGCACCAATGTTCCTCAACAATAAATCCTCCACGCCAATAAAGTTCCGACCATTCTAAATCGTTATAAACCCCTAATAAACAATGTCACTTTAAAATTGGCCATTTTCATTCTTCTTGTCACTGCAATTCGAATAATGATTTTGTAAGCGAAATACTAGCAGAAAATGACCTCTAATTGTTGTCTTCCAGCCTATAACCATCCTATATTTGGGTAAATCCTTATCAATTATATTAGTAATTCATTTTTCCTAATGTATTCCCATAGAGGAAAATAAAAAATTATTATAGGTAATCACCTGCTATCCCTTGTAATTAATTTGGATGAACTCCCATTAGTTGATACTCATTTTAAAATTGCAGAGACCAATTTTGAATTCGAATTGTATGAACTTCACAATTGGGCTTTTCAAAAGTATGAAGACACCAGTGAATAATTTTATTTTTGGGAATCCCAACTCCCCCAATTCTGTTTCCCACAAACCTGTCATTTTCTAAAGCTCGTTTCCTGGTGTGGAGCCCAATATCTTCCGAGCCAAAGAGTTGTAATAGTTTAGGAAAATTAAACTATTTTTTATGTGGCCTTTAAATCAATTTTCCAAGCCCTTTAGCTAGACCCTCAAGAGCCCTTACATCCATTTTCTACCGGTAACATTTAATTTTCATACATAGCTCACATTTTTGAATTCTTTCTTCTTGAGAATTCTAAATTACCCAGAACCAATCCTCCCTGTTCTACTGCAATGTTCCCTTAAATGTCTAGGAAGGTCATTTCCCTAATTTCTTGTCTATTAGGATAACCCACCGATCAATGAGTTGATGAAGTCATATTAGGTTTTCTGTCAGTATTCTCTTTTGGTAAAAAAATCTCAATAATGTTCAACTACAATCAATTTCTTTCCAATGAAATTCACGATCAATTCTTGAAATTTAGAGCAGAAGGTTCTTTCAAGTATCAACCAATAATGGTTTATCTATTTCTATATCATCGGTATAAAATATTTAAGTTCCCTTTGTAAACGTTGCATGTTACTGTTACACTAAATTTTGTCACCATGACTATCAATTCGCATATCTCGCCATTCGATGGTGTGTCTCAAGTGAATCTCCTATGAAGCTTGAAGTAAAATAATACGAGGGAAAAAATCAATTTTGATTTTCATTTCTTAAAAACCATTTTGGAGCACTTGTGTAGTTTTCCTGAACAAAACCTGTGCATGCACAGTTTTTTTTGAACAAAAACTATGCAGATTTGTGGATTTTCTTCCACTAAAAATTGTGCACGGTCTGTTCACACACGTAAAAATAAAAAAGTAAGTTCTAGAAGCTTTGGTTGAGGAATATTATCCAAATTAGAAACCTCGAACCACTACATACATCTGCCTTATCCCTTGGTATATGGAACTAAACTCCTTTTCTTAAGGATCATATCCCTTGAGAATTGGAAGTAGAAACATCCTCATCCTCCTTATAAATTCAACATACGATTAAAGGAATGGGGGAATTATGGGATTGGAATTTGTAAACTCATGCTGTTGGTTTTGGGTCTGAAGAGCTTATCATCAAGGGAAGGAGAGGAGACCATTGGAAGAGGCTTACAACATCAAGGCTTAGGTTGTAAGATTTCTCTTTTTTATTCTTGATAATACATATGGATCTCTTTTCTCATTGTGTTGTTTTTAAACTCATTGAAACAATGTCAATACTTAGTCTCCTTGATAATTAAGTTGAACTGGTGTTTCAATTATTATATATTGCAGGTGCTTTGATTCGTTGCATGTTTGTGATTTTAGGTTCTTCTCAGCATTAAAGGATTGCTTTGTGCGAAAGGAAAATGTCTACATCAAACGTCTCATTGAAAGGTAGGAGCATAAACTCCTCATTTCTAAGTTATAATAATCTAAATGCTAATATTTTAGTGAAAGAGGTATTCAAATCGTTGTTTGTTTCTAGTTATCTGTTAGGATACTAGGGAGATCGATCTTGTCCACAAGGGGGGTTTATCCAGAAAACAGTTTTAGGAAACCTTTAGGTAGTCATTCACTGGACATCACTAGTGAGAAATACCTCTGAAGAATTCTCATTTAGTGATTTTTTTAATCAATTCCTATACATATAATTTTTTTATTAGACAATGATGTCGTTGCTATAATTTCAACTGATATTAAGAGAATTTGACATTTGAGGGAGAAAACTAATGTTGGAGACTGGTATTTATATGATAATTTCACTAAAATTAGGATTTATTGATGTGAATTACAACCATACAAGTTGCATGTATTCCTCTTGATGATATTTTTGTCTCTTGAGTATATTAGTAAAATGATGAACGTATTTGATGTTCACTTTGTTGCTACGAAACAAAAAGCTCAGTTTAAATTGAAAGCACGGGTTGGCCCTTTTATAGCCAACACAAGAGCTACAGAGAAAGAGGTTAATGTTTATTAGAGTGGATTAAATTCAAGTTAAGTTTCATTTGGTCTTATGACCCACTGGGAATTATATCATCAGTAAGAGTTGTACACAAATAAACACCTTATGCTCATGTTCCTAAACTAAAGATTTAGCAATTTGCAAATGAATAATATTGGGGGGAAAATACTTTTCAGGAAATTGAAGAAAAAATATCAAGTCAAACAATGTTAGAGACACCAAAGACTACATAGAAGGAATTAGAAAGGCCAAGGGTGAGTCAGTCTCCATCAAGATCAGATTTGTAGCAAACAATTTTCAAATTCATGAAAAGAAGGAAGACAACAACAGGTGAGGATGAACAATCTTCAGAAGTTCAAACTTTTGAAGGACCTTCTACAATTGTCTTTACATGAGAATCACCTTTCTCACTACAACAGTTAGAATAAACAAGAACAACTTATTCTTCTCCTTCATCTCCTTCCTTGAGGCAACAAAGTATATTTTCAAGGTTCCTAGAAATGAAAAATAAGAATGAAGCACTGAAGACATCAACATATGCATATTTTTGGAAAAAATCATCTACAACAAAGACCAAAATACTTTCAACACTAGAAAATTAGAAGGGAAAGTTTCAATTGGCATTTCTGGAGCCAAAGGTCCCTATTCCTAAGAAAACTAAAGACTATAAAACTTCCTTGTTCTCTTTTGACACCAAAAAAATTCATCCTATAGATCAAATTGATCTACAAAAGAAATCAGGGGAGATGATTTATGCATCCTTGACAAGTTCTGACATGGGAGCTTCTAAGCTGCAAGCATCATTAAATAATCTTCATTCTAAATTGAAGCTAGAAAAAATTTCTTCTCTAGCTAAGGATACAAGAATTAAAGCACTTGAAGATCTGGTTTTTAAATTAGTACTAGATCCTAAAGATGTTAAGGCAACATAAGAAATAATAAAAAATAGGAATGTTGATATTCAAGCATTGAGGAAACAATTAATGTTTTCAACCTATAAACATCCATAAGCACAAGAAGTTGGCCAATTAGAAAAGGAGAAAGGAAACATGCTTACAATTATTGTTGAGTAGAACATGGAAATTTAGAAAATGGAAGCCGAAATTGAAAAGTTGATTAAGGAAAGAGAGCAACAAATAATACTATATCAATCACGTCTACAAAAAAAACTTCTATAGTAGGTACTTATATAGCAAGGACATCTACAATAGCAGTGGTCACAACAGAAACATGGTATACTGATCAAAATTTAGCAGAGAAATTGTCAAAAGCCATGGGAGATTTATCTTTGAAGGATAAATAAATTTAGAAGCTTAAAGTGCATCTTGAAAATATTCAAGATTGTAAAATAAAAATTGATAATGCATATTTGGTTGAGATTCAAAAGAATTTCAGATTAAGTAAGAAATTAGAAGTTTCTGAAAAGGAATAATTGATTGGACAAACTATATCTCTGGCCAAAAAAAACATCTGGATTAATATTAATGAATCTATAACAAAATTATGGCCTTCCATTGAAATTATTTTTTAGTAGGATGATTTATTACATAGATCAAAGGCAGTAGTAGTAGAAATCAAAGAAGATCTAGACCACAAAACAAGGGAAGATACCGGCATAATTAAAGTTTTAAACTCCAAAACAAAGGATGAACTTGAAGAATTTGGAATTGAAGACAGAACTGAAGAAGTCTTAGAGGCAAGAAAAGTTAAAAAAAAAAAAATTAATGTTACAACTTGAGAACAAGTGTAAAAACTTAGAATATTAGATCAAAAAATTCTATAGAAAGTTCAATGCTTTGCATCAAAAAGGACTCTAAGATTTGCAATGTTTAGGTGGCGAATTGACTCCCTTGAATATTATCAACACATATTACATGATAAAGTAGCATACCAAACCAAATTTTCCAAAATAAGATGAATAATAACTGGAAAATATTTCATCAAAGGCCTAGATTATGATTTATTCATTCATCACGAAATTAATAATTTGTTTTTAACTAGGCCTACTTTTGAGAAATATGTTGAAGTGGACGATTCATATAGAAAGTTGATAAAATTTTCTATCCCATATGATAAGATATGGAATAAATTATTGGAGCTCATCAAATAGAACATAATATTAAATTTTAGTGGCCAGAAGCCAAATAAGCAAGAGCAGACAAAAAATTTGCAGGGGCAGTGAACATAAAAAAATATTTCTAGCAACGATCATAAAAAAAAGCCCTTGAAATCTTTGTAGAGTGTTCAAATAAATTTACATTTTCTTTTTTTTAGCTCTATTTTTGTAAATGTCCAAATTAGTATGAATAATATTATAGTTTGTAATAAAATTTGATTCAATTTTAGATATTTTGAGTCGAACTCCATAAGAATTTTGTAATTGAAAGGAGAAAGGGGGGAACCATTGTGATTAACCAATGATATGGCTGTAATTTTCTAAGTTATTTCTGAAGATAGTAGAAGGATTATGGATTCATTTTTAACAATGTGTGGATCTATGTGAGTTATTCTAGTTATTTATTTATGTTTCCATTTTTATTTCCTGCACATGTTTCGGGTAACATAAGAATTTGGGTAAGATTAGATTGAATTTTAATCTCTTTGAAATCCCCTAAAAAAGTTATAATTAGTAAAATATATTAACTGAACAATTTGTCTTAGTTGATTTCTCTAAATATTTTAATTTTTTCCTTTTCTCATCTCTTTAACATGTATTTTTTGGGTGTAGAAAGATTCTATACTCATCTACTACATATAATAAATTAGATATTCAATATCAATTTTTAAGGAATTATATATCCTCTTATATTTTTCTTTCCAAATCATTTCAAAGATTAATACTGTTAGGAAGGAAGAATCAACCCTTCTATTTTCTCATAAATATTTAGGATTTACATCTATTTAAAAGTTTAAAGAATTTGTCATATAATTAAAATCAAAACCTCACTTAGATGCTCTCGTAGAGTTCCCCATCCTAGGATTGTCTACAAAGGCACAAAATTAGATTGGCGTCCTTGTCGGGAAATGAAGTTTTAAGTTTGTTTTCTTTGGGAAAATGATCAAACTTGCCTCTTAAATGGTGGATAAGAGGTCAGTATGATAAAATATTTTACCCGACGACTTCACATTTTAAATCTAGCTTCAAACAAGCATACCAGATCTTAGTCAGATCCATATCTTCTTTCTGCTTTATTAGGTTGAGAGAAAATTTTGAGAATTGAATCTATTAGACGAAGGCTAGAAGCCTCTATTGTTTCTTCTGCCTCTATTTTATCTGAAGTACCCTCACAATATGACCCTTTTCAGTTAACTCCAATACCTTTTTAATTATCAGATCTTCCTCCAAACATTTTAGAACTCCTTTCTAAAGGAGTAGATCTAGTATGTGCATTATTAGCTCATCAACTTGATACCTTCAAAGTTCCTTTCCCTCATTTAGAACTATCTAACAGTGAATAATATCTAAAACTTATCCTTCCTGAATTTAAACTAGTTGATTTTATATCTTAAGTGGTACATACTTTCCCTTATACTTTACTACACTTGAAGATGAGCTTAGTATTTATACTAATCCTCTAGCTTTTGAAGATTTTGAAAGGGTTGCACCTGAAGTTCATAAATTAGTCATTAATCCTTAGTTTTTCCAGAAACCTAAATCTCCATCACAACCATCTTCCATTAAATTTGTATCTCCAAAAAAGACATCTTCATTACAACATCAAATGGATGGTATTTAACCAATTTTGATAGCACAATATGCAGCATCATTTCTTCCAGCGGCAACCCAAATTTATGCTTTTATTGATGGGTATTTGAATAATTTACCTAGATTTAATGGAGAAACATGACCAACTACTAGAGACCACTTAGCTGCATTCCTCGAATTTCCAACAATATGAACATTGAGCATGAATATTTTTACACAATAATTTTTGCTCAAAAACTCATGGGCTGAATTAAATAACATATTCAAGAACCAGTGGGGAATTGAAAAGGATCCAATCTACTATTTAACAAAATTTGGAGATTTAATAAGGAATCTTGGTGAACCGGTTGTCGATTTTATTAAGAGATTTAACAAATTTTATAACAAATTTCCCCCAGATTGTAAACCTCCAATCACTACCACTAAGGTAAGGTTCTCTAAATAATTTGAAGATGATTTTGTTGTAATTCTTAAAGAAAGAAAATATGAAACTTTAGCAGATATGCAAAAAAATGCAATTGAAGTGCAAGCTAATAGGTCAACATCTAGTAAATTGAAAGCAAAGGCAGAAAAGGCTAAAGAGAAAATTAAAGCTAGAGAAGAAAGTACATCATCATAAAAAAATAAAGATGAAGAACATAAAATTGATGAAATAAATTCTTTACTAAGAAATATGTCTAATAGAATTTCAATAATGGAATCTCAACCTATAGTAACTCAACAAGTTTCAAACATACCACAAGTTTAATATAGAAGACCTTTTCAACCTCAAATTTTGCAAAGACCAAATACTGATAAGCAAATTCAACCCTCATTAATGATTGATGATCAAGGTCCTAAAGAAAATGTTCCTATTGTTACAAATGATATCAATTGTTTTCAAGATTCATCTTCTCAGAATGTTATTATTCCAATCAGTCAAGATTATTCACTTCAAAATCAGGAGACCTCTCAAGTTTATAAATATCAAGATTTTTTGTGAATTCCTTATTGCTGAATTAGCTAGAAGGTATCACTTGAGACCTAGACAAGGATCTGGTAGACCTCTAAAAAAGGTTACCTTTGATGAACCTCAAGTAAAAAAAATTGAAACAAAAACATCATCAGTTCAACCACATAATTAGTTACAAGAACAACTTACTATTGAAAAATCCATCAAAGCTATTTTTAATGTCGAAAAGGAGTTAGAAAGGGTTAAAATTCCAATTCCCTTATCTAAAATTTATAATAATCCAAGTTATAAACAACAAGTCTCTAAATGGATAAAATATTCAAGTGTGTATGCAGAGGGGGATGTCATTAGTTTACAAGATGAAAAACCATTAGTTATCTATTTCTATATCATTAATATGAAAGATTTAAGTTCCCTTTGCAAAAGTTGGATGTTACAGGAAGCCTATAGTCATTCATTCACTGTACATCACTAGTGAGAAAGACCTCTGAAGAATTCACATTTAGTGAATTTTTTAATCAATTCCTATACATGGAAAATTGTTTATTAAACAGTGATGTTGTTCCTATAATTTCAACCGAGATTAAGAGAATTTTACATTTGAGTGAGAAAACTAAAGTTGGAGATTGGTATTTATACCATAATTTCACTAAAAATAGGATTTATGGATGTGAATTACAACCATACATGTTGCATGTATTCCTCTCGATGATAATTTTTTCTCTTTAGTATATTAGGAAAATGATGAATGTAGATGATGTTCAATTTGTTTCTAGGAAACAAAAAGCCCAGTTTAAATTGAAAGCATAGGTTGGCCCTTTTATAGCCAACATAAGAGCTGCAGAGAAAGAGGTTATTGTTTATTAGAACATAAGAAATTCAAGTTAAGTTTCAGTTGGTCTTATGAACCATTGGGAATTATATCATCAGTAATATTTGCACAAAAATAAACACCTTATGCTCATATGCTTAAACCAACAATTGAGAAATTTGAAAATAAAGAAGATTGGGAGGAAAATAATTTTTAGGAAATTGAAGAAAAAATATCTAGTTAGATAGTGTTAGAGACACCAAATTGTACAGAGAAGGAATTAAAAAGGCTAAGGGAGAGTCTATCGACATCAGGATCAGATTTTCAGCAAACAATTTTCGAAGTCGTGAAAAGAAGGAATACAACAACAGATGAGGAGGAAGAATATTCAAAAGTTCAAACTTCTGAAGGACCTTCTACAATTATATTTACAAGAGAACCACCTTTCTCACTACAACAAATAGAAGAAACCAGAACAAATTCTTATTCTCCATCTTTTTCTTTGAGCAAATCAAGTATATTTTCAATATTCCTAGAAATGAAAAGGAAGAATGAAGCACTGAAGACTTCAACATACACAAAATTTTGGAAATAGTCATCTAAAACACAAACTAGAATACTTTCAACACTAGAAAATGAGAAGGGACAGTTTTAATTGCCATTTATGGAGCCAAATGTCCTTGTACCTAAGACAATTGAAGACTATGAAAATTCCTTGTTTTATTTTGACATGAAACATATTCATCCAATAGATAAAATTGATATACACAAGAAAGCAGGGGAGATGATTTATACATCCATGAAAAATTCTTCCATGGATGCTTCTAAGTTGCAAGCGTCATTAAATAATATTCATTCTCGATTGAAGCTAGAAAAAATTTCTTCTCTAGCTAAGGATACAAAAATTAAAGGAATTGAATATGTGGTATTGAAATTAGGAGTAGATCCTAAAGATGTTAAGGAAGCAGAAGAGATAATAAAAAATAGGAATGCTTATATTCAAGCATTGAGGAAACAATCAAATTTTCCAACCTATGAACATCCACAAGCACAAGAATTTGGCCAATTAGAAAAGGAGAACGAAAACGTGCTTAAAATGATTGTTGATAAAAACATGCAAATTTAGAAAATCGAAGCATAAATGGAGAATTTGATTAAGGAAAGAGAGAAAAAACTCAATACTATAGAAAGCACTTCTACAATAAAAAATTCTATAACAGGTGCATCTACAACAAGGAAATATATGGCAGTAGTGGCCACAACAGAAACATGGTCTATTGATCAAAATTTAGCAAAGAAATTGTCAAAATCCATGGGAGATTTATCTTTGAAGGATAAATAAATTGAGAAGCTTAAAGTGCAGCTTGAAAAGATTTAAGAAAGTAAAATGAAAATTGATAACGCATATTTGGTCGAGATTCAAAATAATTTTAGATTACATAAACATCTGGATTAATATTAATGAATTTATAACTGAATTATGACCTTTCATTGAAATCTAAATGAGGTCATAAGTGAGGTATAACTGAATTCTTGTATATTAATTCTTGTATCCTTAGCTAATCAATTTAACACTATGCATGACCCAAATTCCAATATTATGTTATGGAAATGTGTCCTAACTTCCAAAACTTTTCAAACACTTACCACAACACTCAGGAACACGTGTGCACACCATTAACAACCTGATTCCACTAATGACATTCCTCTTCAACAGGGACCAATTTTAGCCAAGCTTTACATCCTAGCCGCATGCATTAAATCTTTTCCATGTGACTAGAAGGCTACAATTTCATCCACAAGTCATCATCCATGTGGCTACAACCGAGAATTTAAAAAAAAATTCCTGTGGTTGCAGGTTAAATTCCAATTTTTCAGGGCTAGCCTATAGTCCACTGCCCATAATTGCTCAAAAATTTCCAAGACTCTATCAATGATAATTACAAGTATGCATAATCTATAATTAGGATCATATATTATATAAGCTTGTCAAATACATGATAAAATTTAGAAAAACACTTTGTAAACATTACACCTGTGGGTCATGAATGCATATCTATTCATTGTTTCATGAGTTTCATCATAGAATCATCAAGAAGGTTTACTGACCTCCCAAGCTAGCTGTAACAAACACTCATTAGATTATGCATTCATATAGCTATTGAATAAATTATTAAAACATGAACAAGATTCATAACAAGAGCATATCATATAATAAGAATGCACCATGCTTATAACAAAAATTTAACCAGAATTAATCCATGAAAAAGTAGTCATAGAATCAACACAATAACCAATACTTATGCTCATTGATTTCAATAATAATTAACACATGATAAATTATTCATAAATAAAACCAAGTCAGAGACCTCCACGTACCACCCAACCATATATTTGGCTAAACCAAAAATTTATTTCATCCAATCACCCTCATGCCATATTCCAAGCATGAATGTGGGATAATATGGGATAAACCCAAAACAAAGAGAACAGTGGAATATAGAGGTTAAACCACCTCCACCCTCAAACCATAGTGATTTCATCTAAACCAATCAAGAATTCACTGAAACAAATACAATCTTGGATGCCTCATGATTTATTCCCCATACCTGGAGGAATTTTCTTGTCTCCACCCACCTGTCAAGATCTTCCCAGAGAAAACCATCTCCACCCTCAACCCTTGGGATTTTATTGAGACCACCTCAGCAGGATCCAAAACCACTAGAAATCCAAATATCAATGATAATGGAAACCCACTATACCATGGATATCAAATAAGTGGAAAGGAAAGGTTGTACACCACTATCAATCCAGGCGAATCCCATGTCAATGATAGGGAAATGGCTAATAAACCAAATGCATGAACCATGCATTCAAATCCTAGCAAGATAACCAGACATGAAACATGTTAACTACAAGATCCTCCTAATGATTTATATTTCTCTTATTGATTTCTACCCTTTCTTTGGTGTCCAACTTTCCTCTTTCACTCATCTGCTTGTTCCTTGCTTTCTTATGCCTTCCTCGTGTTAGAGTTCTTGTTCTCTCTCTTTCTTTCCTCTTTTATAAGTGAATTATAAAATGTCCAAGAGTGTGTGTGTTTGGTATCTTTCCTTTCCTTGTATTTTTTCCTTCTATTTCCCTTCATTTCCCCTTGCATGCATATTCTTGTCCTTTCATCTTATTTTTCTATCGTTTTCCTTTATTTATTGTTTTAAATTTCTGTTTATTGTATTTTTCATTTTCCAATGCCAATTAAAATTTACATGGCCAATAATAAACCACAAGTGGATCACAATATAATGTTTTTCCCCTCCATTTATCTTGTAATACATGTCCCATGACCTTGGTTTTGTTTTTCTCTTTTATAATTCCCATTTATTACATGGAACACTAACCTGGGGTTTTTACAATAATGCATTTCAAGACTTTACTCTTCTTGATGGTTTAAATGTTAAGAGAAATGAATGGTTGTCAAATTTACTCTCCTATATAGTTTAAATGTTAAGAGTCATGAATGGTTGTCCCTAATATTGGAAAGGCGACACACTTTAATAGAAATTGTTATCATGATTTTAACCCAACTTCAAGGATAAGGCTACGAAACTTGAAACAATATTTGTTGTAATAAGTTTCTTTTGAGCATAATGGAAATGCATTTGGAGACTTTACTCAAACGTTGGAAATAACAAACATGTATCACCAACATTGAAATATATCATGATCTTGTGGTATTATCGCTGAAAAATCACAATTTTTTCAAATTTTCAAAATATCACATTATTTTGAAAATATTGTGACATATTGGAAACATATCATAAGAAATTAGAAACTGTCAACTAAGTAAGCGCATACACAATTTTTTTTGTATTATTTTGCTCATTTTGAAGAGGGAAATCAATGGATTGAGAACATATATATTTTCATATATGATGCTTGCAACATAGATTTCATCTCCTACATAGTTAGAATTGTGGTAATGTTTCTAAATGAGCTAGATATATGAAAATATACTGAGAGGAACTAGATTTATGAAAAATATTACCAGAAGACATAAATTTTGAATTGTCAGGAAATTGATGGAAGCAAACTTAAAATCATTCATATGTGCATACTCCAATGAGTATGGATTTTTGGTTATAGCTAGTAAAAAGAGGCCTTTCCAAAAAAAATCTCCAAACAAGGACAAAACTCTTGTCACAAACTGGATTCTGAATGATTTTGGAAGATAAAAAGTAACAAGGAAATGGTCAGCCTGTCTTAGAAATTATAAATATTTTTAGCCTTAGTGAAATAAAGAAATAAACATCACATAAAGAAAGCAATGGTAGAGACCCATTCATGGGTTGCAATCCAGTAAAACTTGTGAACCAACTAGTTTCATACTGGAGTGGAATAAAACAAGCTCCAAGAAAATGACACAGAGATGAAAATTAAGGGAAATAGATGCGCTACAAGGAAAAAAGAACACAGGTCAAGCTCCATATTTGAGACACTTCATGGCATAAAAATCCTATGCCCTTGAAACAATGGAATGAAATTTAAATGTTGCCACTTAAATGCATATAAAATTTCAATGATTGGAATTGAGGCTTTAGGAGATTTTATTTTTTCCTTATGCATAATTGTAGTTTCGTGCATTTTTATTTAATGTAAAATATAGTATCGTATAATTTCTACCACTACATATTCTATACCACATAATTTTATTTTAAATTTAAGATAAAATCTAGTATATATTTAAAACCACCAGTGGTAGTTGAGTTTAATCGGTACCTGCTTATTGGCTATATCCCTAGGGCCAATTTCAATGCGAAGAGGAACACCCCTAAGCTCCCAGTGAGAATATTTCTAGCCAAGTGAATAATTTTCTTGGATATATTTTTCTATACAAAATCTTGTTTCCCACAATGTCTACACTATATCAATACATGGATAAGAAATTTCATGTGTGTCTACATATTTGAAGGGAACTAGAACAATAATAATTTGCAATGGTACTACTTGAGGAGGAAACACCACACCATTTTCACCCTCATGAACATTTGATATTAAAATGGCACCAATCTAGAAAACAAACACATAAAGTATTAAGTTAGGTCTTACAGTTCCCCAAAATGTAGAAAATACAATGACCATAAACTACAAATTTACACTTTATTTAGTAATAACTTATAGGCAAGAGGAAATCCAATATGATTTTATTTATATTAAATTGTATAGTTCATTTCTAAAATTAGTAATTTCTAATTTCCTCTCCTTACTCCATGAACTATATAGTATATAATATCAGTTAGTATATATATATATATATATATATATATATATATTCTTATATGGATTTTAGATCTGGAACCATATAAACAACATTATGTGTAGGAAATTTGTGTCCTTTTACAAAAGAAACATCCCATAGTATACAAATTGCAACCCCTCATTCCCACATACAACCAACATTAACATGTTGACACTATTCTTCATCAATTTTAGATTTTGCAATATAACTGCAAAATAAGAACACCCTTGCCTCTTAGATGACCAATAAAATTTTGTCTAAATGATCAATTGACCATCTGTTGACCTAAGACTAAGAGGGAGGAAGTTCACCACTTAAAAACATTACTGCTCAAGTGGTGAATTTCAGCATAACATTGTCCACTATTGTATTTAATATCAGAAATAATTATTTGATTACTACTTTATGTTGTACATATGTTATTATTCCACATAGCTAGTGATCACAATTTATACCTATAAACATAAGTTCGAGATTAGTAAAGCGATGTTGAAGAAATCACAATCGTACAGGTTATGGTTGCATCATGATTAGAAGGGAAAATATTGTTAAGGGTTTATTACATGATGTTTTTAAAAGGATAATATTTTTTTTTAAGAAAAAATTTGTTGCATCCATATGATTGCGACCTTATATATATTTCAATGGTTATAAATGTTTCATAAAATAATATTGTTACCTTATAAGTCACATTACATAGCGCAATGTGCATATACAAGGAATAGTTTCATATCTCATTCGGTTGATTGCAATTGTTGATTGGGCTCATGATATGTTGATTGAAATTTTTGATTGGGATTATGATATGTGATATGATGGTGGACCGGACCATGAATATGGGATAATGTTTTATGTGAAATATGGTTCCACACACTCTGATGGGTTTCCATTGCGTGAATAGTTGAAGTACAGGATAAGGTGGTGTAAATGCGTCGATAGTCTGGGAATGAAACGATGTGGGAGTAAATGATTTTCTCTGTCAGTTGATCAACGTCCATTGTGATAGAGTTTTGTGATCAATGACATATGCGACTCTAGATTTATTTGATAAGGCTTTAGCAAAGGCTTAGCATTTATCTCATTCATTTGGGAATTTCACTATGTCTGAATGTCGCTAAGTTGAATTAGCAACCCTAACCTTCATGGCATGTTGAGTAACAAATGAGTTTGGCCACAACGCATAGTGGGTGAAATTTTGGAATCTTGTCAACTGGAAGGTGTTGTAATAGGTTGGTAAATTCGACACTTATGGTTAATTTTAGATAGATATTTGTTAAATGATTTTTTACATGTGTTTTCCCCTCCATCTTATTTTTCCCCTTGATAAATGTCATGCACAACATGTTTAGTTGATGATACTATGTTCGATTAACTGAAATGACATGGCCCTCATGCCCTATGTTAATTTCGTCCATCTCACTCTGTATATAGTCATAATTTCACCATGTAGACATTGTCTTAACTACCTCTGTAAATTAAATATCATGTTGTTTATTCATCGTTTAAAACATGCCATTATTTATCGTTTTCCCTTTGGGACATTTATGCCATCATCAAGTCAAAGTTTATTTTTATTTTTGCTCCATGCAGTCATTGTTATAAGAAAAAATAACATTCCCTTTGGAAATTGTCGTAACCTAGCAAAGAGATTTCATGTTTCACCAAATGAATTAGTTCAATTCGAATGAGCCCAAATTGGATATGATACACACCTATTCAAATTATGACAATTAAAATTATTCAAAATCTCTAGACACCCAATGATTTTGAATCCCTTAAAGGGTTATCATTATGTTTAAAAGTTATGTTTCAAGTACATATGAATGAATTCCAACCTGAAAATATTGTTGGGTTTTTTATTAAATTTTATATCCTATCCACCTATACATTATCTCGCTTACCCTCCATTGTGCATTGTCGTGTGCTTGCTCATGTTGTTGTTGACCTTGCACATATTTTATAATTTGTTTGAAAAATTCTATCACAAAATTGTAAAGGAAATGAGATCGTTGTTGTGCCAGATTTGGTATCATGCATCAGCTACTAATTTTTCTTGGCAACTATGAGTTTCTTCTCTAGAGGTTTTGGTAGATGAGGTAGGGGAAGAGGCAACACGAAATTGGGAATTTGGAAACAAGGAATAAATATAAGAATTTGGTTTTCAATTCACTTCAACAAAAAATATTTTTAATTTACGCAGTTGACTACTACAAGGCATCTTCACCTAAGTCCTCCACATGCAATTAGCCAGCCACCTTTGTCTAATGAAACTCACAAATCTTCTTTGCATCCACATCCAAATGTTCATGCAATACCCTATCAAAATAATGATGGTTGGGATCATATTCCTTCTAATAAATCTTCACCAGGATATCAAGGTTGGGAAAAAATCAATCAAATCTCTGTTAGGCAGCCTGAGTCCTCAAGGATTCATGCTAATTCTGATTCATCTGCTCATTCTGATAAGTTACTTTCTATCATACATAGTGCTACTATCCATCCATCTACCAATTGTGGTAAAGCACCCGAAGTTCCAACCCCATCCATGTTTCGTTTAGATGATGTAATTGTTGTTAGGTTCCCACCAAGGAAAGTAGCTCCTGATGTAGCCAACCCAACACTCCAAAAGAGATTGGAGAATAGTGAACCTAAAAGAGAAGTAATGTAGATTTATTCTTCTATTGTAGAAGGAACATCCAAGCATTTTGGTTATTTTCACCAATTGTTTAAGGAAAGTGGAAATGGGATGGAAAATGCTTACAAATTTTAACTATAATTTTATTTCATGGTTATGATGCACTTACTCTGCTAACACTATTTTTGGAAAGTATATGATGATACAAACTTCAAGCCCTTTTGATATATAGTGTGGTCTATGGTTATGTATATTTTGAATATTGGCATGACCCATATATTTGATAGTTGGCATAATTTAGATGAATGGGAAATATGATGGATGATTTTGACGGTTATGATATTATAGCATCATGTTTTCATAATATGAATTAAAATGGAGATACAAGGAGGAAATAATGCATTTTAATAATATTCGTCTCAATGTTTTAATGTTGCTATGTAGACAACGGGCCTCCCTCCCTGTTAAGTCTTATTCCATCCTTGTTCATTTTGGTCAATTATTATTTTAATAAATTCTCCTATACCCTCTCTTTCCTTTATTTTTGATAAATGAGTGGTTAAATAAACCAACACATAACTACCTGATAGTTATGAGCACCTATTTAAAAGGAAAATGGATGCGAAGAGTGAAGGATCCTCAATTGTGCATTCTGGTATGATTTATTGATAAGTTCACTTTAATTTTTGGTTTCTTTGAACTTGCTTAAGAGTTCTAGGAGACTGATAAGATTGTGTTGCAGGTCACCTTTTAAAAAGTAGCAGCAATAGGGGTTAGTTAATTTTATGTTCTTCTAGATCAGGTAATCATAGTTTGGTCATTCATAGTGTATTAAAACTATTTTTTAATTGCCAACATTGACGAGTATGGTATTTTTGCAGTGCACCAATGTCCAAGAGTTTGAATTTGTACCAGTTGCAGCAACTTGAACTTGTTTTAGATTGTTGATTACTTGCATTTTATTAAGTGTTATAGAAATTCTATCATTTGTAAAGGATATTGATTATAGAAATTTGATATTGTGTCAAAATTATTTCCAGAATTTCTGAACATTTTTAAAGTAGATTCAATGAAAGATATTTCTATGATCTTGCCATTTTTCCTATCATTTCTAATATTTGTATTTCTTACTTTTTTTATAACAACTTCCTTTGTCTCGTATATAATGTTTATGTTGGCAATGAGTTTCTATTATAAAAATGTGTTGTAAATATTTTTTTTCTAGGTATATGTTTTCTTTTATTACATGTTGTGTAGTAGAATTGTTGTATAAGAAATATCTGGTGTCATCAATGGATTACAATTATTCTTTTCAATGTCTTTTAATTGTTTAAGTATTCAACTCATCTACATTCTATTTGTTATGACTATAAATATCTCGTTCATGTTCTCATTGTTCCTAGACTAGCCATTTATAAATTTTTCAAGGTGTTGGATGATAGAAGTTGCAATTTCTATCATCAACATCGTTTCTGGGGACCATATTCGAGAGTTCATATTGCTTTCTTTTTTTTATTGTTTTTTTTTCATTTTAGTTTTTCCCTCTTTTCGTTTTTATTTTTAATGAAATTTTTCATGTCTAAATGGTTATGACAAGAGCTTCCCATTTAAGCCTGTTTGATGAGCAAGAAGATATTGTTGCTTCGCTATTGGGTTGTTCAATATTATGTTAGATACTTCTAGGACCAGAGATTAACTTGAGAGAGTTTGGGCCACTATGTATAATGACATAGAACTAGCTTATGCTCAAGAAAGAGAAATACTTTCCCACCATAATGTAGATTAAATATTTTGATAAATGTAATCATCTACATGTCCACCAAGGTCTAGATATCACAAACCGAAGGATCCTGCCAGACAATCACGTATGATTAGAGGGTTTTTACCAGAGTTTGGTTCATTAGCTAAAATCGGACAACATAAACAAAATTTTAAATCTACTGAATGAAATCTTAGGTGTTCCATGTTTTATAATCAACTAATTCCTATCTTTCAATTACAAGCCTTAGCTAAAAAAGGTCTTAGGACTAGTTTCTGACCTTTAACAGCTCAGATGGAAGGAAATAATCTTTTGGGAAGTGTCTTTAGGGGATATACCCCACAAGAAGACCCCAATGATCCTAACAAAGTTATTAAAAAATTTGGCATTTTTAAATTTTCATAAGACTACAATGTTACTCCATGGCATGTACCGTCACCTTTAAATTTGACACCTACTGCCCAATCTCTTCCTAAATTTCAGGATCATATTCCTAATTTTATCGGAGATGGGACATGCATAGTGGATGATAATTTGTTTGCTTTTTCAAATTCCTATAATAACATTGGGGAAAATTTCAATGACATCTGCATGAGGTGATTTGTGAATACCCCTGTAGTTAAAGTTACCTCTGAGTTTTATAATTTTCCTCCTGCAACCTTTTCTAATTGAGCTGAAATTTTTTATTGGTTTTAGTATGCTTTTAGACAGCAATAGATCCCTAATGATCACCTTAAATAATATTATGGCATAGTATTTCAAAATGGTGAAACTATTAGGGCATTCAACTTAATGTTTACAAATATTTACAATAAACTAACCGAATTAATTAGACCTCATGGTCAAGCAACCTTAATACATTCTTACAACACCATACCATCTATCTAGAAGCAAAGGCTTGAATAAATAACTATCGCAAATGTTGCAAATTCCCTGCAGACTTGTTTGGAGTATGAATATCAACTTAATAGAACTACTTTCGTAGTTGCAAAGTCAAACAAAAGTCTTGAAATGAAATCCATCTTGCATCTTATATAAGATATGAAAAATCATATTATTTCTTTCGAAATAAAGGTTTCTCCTGCAACTCACAACTTTCCTTCAACCTCCAAACCTGAATTTACCTCACCCGCTCTAGTTCTTTTTCTCTAAAACAAACCATGGTGTAACTTTTGTTAAAATTTCCAAGATGAAAAGACTTGTGAAACCATGAAGAATTCCAAGGAAAAAGTATTTGAAAAGGAAAATCTAACTGTAAATAATTCACCTTTTGTAAATACTCTTGACTGCTTCAATGAATCAGAAGTTCTTGCTGTAAATACTCGATTCCAAAATTATAAAAAGAAAATTAACAATAATAACTACACTAAAAATCATCCTAATCTAAATTCAAAGGGTTCTTTAGCTAAAAAATATAATAGGACAATAAGAAAATTCCAATTCAGGAAATGGAAATCAAACACAGGTAAATAATTCTACTGCTATTATAACATAAAAATTTAACATTTTAGATGATTTTCCAAAAATTAGGTCTAATGCAACCTTACTAGATTTATTTAATACTTCTGAACAGGATGAATATCTTAAAAATTTCTTAGGATGTCAGAATAAATCAAAATCGATAGCTTCAACAAGTACTATTATTGAAATTGAAGAATAATATGAACACCTCTCTTTAGGTGACGTTGATTTTATTTTTGATTTTGAAAAGCCTAAAAATACTCCCTTTTATGTCACAATGAAAATAATGGGTAGAATTTTGCATTGTTATCTTATTGACGGAGGATCAGGTCCTAATGTTATGTCTAAAATTATCATGGAAGATTTAGGTTTGTCATGCAATAATGAAAGTTAAAAATCCATGTTGACTTTTAAGAAGCAAAGAAAACCTACGTTGTTTGAAATTAAATATGTCACTTTTGTAATGTGTGTGCATCCTGAGATTAAGACAACTTGTAAAATACAAGTTCTAGACATGGGCATCACTAATTATTCAATCGTTTTAGGGAGAGAGTGGAAATACCTTACAAGGGGCTACTACTCTATCTATGGCACCCATATTATTTTACCATAGGTCCTAATAACATAATTGTTTATATAGATGAAAGGATAGTAACCTATGTTGAAAAGATTTCACAATCCTCTGTTAACTTTATTGAAGAAGATCTGGGAATTTATATTATCTTTGTTGATGAAGAGGTAACCAGAAATATTCATAAGGATCCTCCTCTTGGTCCCCAATATGTATGACAGTTGTTTTTTGATGGGATTGCTTATTAACATGGTAATGGTGCAAGAACCCTATTACAAAATAATTTTTCGCAAAAACAAATTTTCACTTATCATTTAAATTTCTCTTGTACAAATAATATCGCAGAATTCGAAGCTTTAATTCTTGGTCTAGAAAATGAAATAAAAATTGATTTCTCAAATTTACAATTTTTTGGAGATTCAAAGTTGATCGTCAATCTAGTAAACATGGCATACAAACCTTCTAATAAACTTATGCGTAGGTACACCGCTCTAGCCCTTGAATTAATTTCGAATTTCTTACAATTTACAGTCTGTCATGTAAATAGAGGAATCAATTTAATCACTGATAATCTTGCATTATTTGCTGCAAGACCAAATGGGCATGAAATAGCAAATAAACCAGACTATCCTATAATCACATTGCATAGACCGCACTGCTTGAGCAATGACGAGTCTTGGAAACTTTTTGAAGATGATGATAACTTACTAGATTTCCTAGATTTTTGAAGTCCTGAACCATATGAAATCATTAATCTAGAACATAATCAATTTCCAAAAGGGTTGGCACCCTTGGAAGACAATTTTTCACTTAGTGATGCATCTAAATTAAACTTTGCAGAAAGAAAATTCAATAAAACAATAGATGAATTATTAGAATCTGGATCAGGGGAAAAATTTAGGTCAAAAATGAAAGTGCTTAGAATTGCACCAAACTAGATTCAAAGTGACTGACCCATAGCAAGGAATAAAAAACAACTCGCTTTGTTGAAAAACGAGTTTGGATGAAGGAATTATGGTCTATTGTTTGTTTTCCCAAACAGGCAAAAATTGTGCAGAAAAGTGACAGATTGATGATTGGGTAGTCAATTCAGCACCTCAGGAATATTCTCTAGTTTTTTAGCCAGTGACACTGTGACAAGTGTCATCTCTAGATTCGCTAATGTTTCTTGGGGAAGTTGATTTTTTCTCGTATTTCCTAAGTTTGGAATAATTACTATGGTGGATTATTTTATTGGTGGAATTTATAGGCCAATTGGGAAGGGCCATGTGGCACAGCTGAGAGCCAAATACATGTGATGGATAATCTTCAGTTGGTGGCGTATATATGCGTAACCATCTAATACTTTACTTCAAAACTTTAATAAACCATCTAATCAGTCACTGCATTCAAACATCTCGCATCAGTATTTTATGAGTGGAGGACATAATGCAACAACAAAATGATTTGTGATTTGCGATTGTGCGGTAAGTGACATGGCAATAAGGTCGGTCCTACCAATTGCATCTGGATTTTTTAGGAGTAGGAAACATAAAGCGTTAACAAGGTGGTGAAATTGCGATGCGATATATCACATCGGGGTATCACAATCGCAAGACAGAGCAGGAAACATAAAATGATTTATAGTGAGGCTACGCTGTAATTTGTGATAAGTGACTACGCTATGATCTGTGATATGTGATTTGCGACTAGTGAATGCGATGCGATTTGCAGAGATTTAAATGCGTTAAGCTGCGTATTAATACAATAATTTGTGGTTATGTTATGTTAATCCGACATTAACAGATAAGTGTGGGTTAGAACTAAACTCACTTAACTCCACTTAAACACCACTTATCTTAACATTAATCGCATACTTATCTTGGTGGCGCCTTTGGCGGACCCGCCAGATTTGGCAGGCTTCCACATTTAGTGGAGTTAATTGGCATTTTTCCAGATTTAGAGGCAGAATCTAGGGGAAACTTTAATGAGGCCTATCTTGGTCAATTTTCGACCAATGTTTGCTCAAGGATAATAATTCTTAGTAGATTGGCATGATCTAAATCCATTGGCACATATTTAAGAGGAAATAGAACTCATCTACAGGTGTTTTTTTTCACTTGAATAATTTTGAAGCCTAGGGCCACCAGGAGGGAAGGCCATGCCCAGATCAGTTGAAGGTTATTTTTAGTGAATGAATAGTCAATTTTTTATTTATTTGATGCTATGAGAAACTTGGTACAATTTATAGAACTGTTGGAGCACATTTTAAGGAGGTTTTTTCACTTTGGAGATTAAACAAGCCCATGGCCATCAGGTTTGGAGGTCAAGCCTAGAGGAGTTGTGAACCAAATTCAGTGATTGAATAGTCATTTTTGGGGTATTTTAGTGTTTTTAAGCCAATGGAATAGTCATAAAATCCATTGGAATAACACATATTCTTTTAATCGGATATTTTACTCATAATCCTAGGAGGGCCTAGCGAGTTAAAGCAGGAACATGGAGATGTAGCCCAGGAGGGGTGAAATCCATCATCATCCATTATGTTATGTGAATTATGTGAGTTATGATTCTACATTTCATTTTTTGTATATGAGTTTTTAATTATTAATTAACTCATAATTTTCACACCAAATACACATGAAACTTGACAATTTAACCCCTTCACAAATGATTAAATGAGACGATCATTAAACACATTTTTAATAGTGATGAGGGAGCTTTCATAGCAATAAAAAGTTTTCCCATATTCAAATCAAGTTGGTATCAGTGAAAAATTTTAGCTCGTTTTATCCAAGGTTAGCTATTGGTTTTTGAATTGTGCAAGGAGAATTTAATCTTGTGTGCAAGTTTATGTGAGAAGGAAAAGAAGTCAATATTGAGAATTGAATTCTCAAATCACAAAAAATAAGCTTGGTATGAATTTCATTTGTGATGGCAGCTTCATTAAGAGATGCTTCTAGTCTATCTTCCTTACAAAAACTCTTTGATAAAGAGTTGTTGTAGAAACTCTACATCATGATTGATAAGATACAAGAGAAGTATGAAGATAAGAGGCAGAGAAAAATGCTTCAAGAGCAGTTGATTTCCATGAAGGAGGAGAAGTGATAACTTCTTGAAAAAATGCATGATATGGAGACTCGGCTCCATATTGAAAATGAGAACCTTGAAAGGATGCATGAGATGGATATTCATCTCCATGATGCCAAGGAAGCCTTAGCCAAGCATGTTCTTGAAAAAGAGGTATGAAATTCAAGTTTATCTTCAATTTCCTCTTAAGATGAATGTGTAGGTTCTTTTGAAAGGCACACTAGAGGAATAGGGTCCAAATTATTGATGAAGATGGTCTATGAGGGTAAAGAATTGGGTAAACATGCACAAGGAATAATTGAGCCAATTGTTGTGGAGAAAAGGCCTAAGTATTTGGGTCTTGGTTATGGACAACATGATGGAGAAAGCTCTAAAGCCAAGGAGGCACATGAAGGTGTTCCAAGAAGGACTTTCATTTCAAGTTCTTTACCTCAAGCTTGTGAAGATTGTGTTCATGAGGAATGCAAAATTTTTACACCCACTTTGCAAAACGTTGCTCATAAGAATGGAGCTAATGAGAATGGAGAACAAGAGGATGTTGAAAGCTATAAAGTCATTTAATGCATTGTTGGTATTTTGAAGAGAGCCACTACCTCATAAAATTCACCTCTTGAAGAAGGTGACAAAGGTGAATGTTCAAGGTATAAATATTTTTTTAATCAAGTTGTTTTTTATTATGATAATTATGGAAAATTCTCAAATAAGATTTGGAGAAAGTTTGCATGTTATTTTTTTGGTTTGGATAACCATAATGTTTCAAGGTGTTGGAATAAGATGGCCATGCACAAGAAACTTTTAAAGCAAAGGAGGCAGGAAACCAAAGAAAATCATACTGAAAAGAAGATGCAATTGTTTTGCACTCATTGGCATAAGCAAGGTCACCTTGTAGACAAGTGTGGGAATTTGTATCCAGCAAGTCATCCATGAAATATAAAAAAGGTGGAGAAAGAGAATGGAAAGAATGGAAAAGAATATTCCATAATTTATTTGGATCATGATGATTCTCATGATGATGAAGTGCAGCTAAAAGAACCACCAATGAAATGGTTTGTTCTTTTACATTTCATGTTGCATGTTTACGCTAAGAAGGTGATTGAAAGTAGATTTTGTTGTCTCAATTTATTGTAGAAAATTTTGTACATTTAATCTTTAAGTACATGTACATATGAATGGAGTTCTTTTACTTATTATTGTAATTGTGAGAGAGTTGAATGATTGTATACATGCATGATAGTTTGTGTCTATGAACAATGGAGTTTTGATGATTTCATTGTGCTTGAACATGCATGAGTAATTGACTTGTGTGGTCAATTGATTTGTTTAATATGCATGATGTCAACTTGAGAGTGTTGATCATTTACACATGCATGAGTGTTGACTTGTGTTGATTGTGTGTTCCATGCATGTCATATCGACTTGGAAAAGTTGATTTTTTCTCCAAAGATGAAGAGGAGATGTTGAAAAAGTGTTTCATGAGATGTGAAATTCTATTTGTTTTGGGAAAAGCATTGGAAATTTATTTACATGCTTATGCTTGACTTCAGATTCAGTCTTTTCAAGAGGAATTTTTGTCGATGAATTTTGACATCAAGATGTGAGAGTATGTGGCGATGTTCACATGATGTGAATTTAGTTGCTTTGAAGGATCAAGAGGATATGTCGTCAAGATATGTTTCTTACATGTGTGTTTGTGACATGATGTCAAAGAGTTTGCAGCCATTGTAGACCATGTTATGCATTGACGCCAAGAAGAGAATGATATTTCGAATCCATTCTTCCAGATGTGGAATTTGGAACCGTGGAGGTAAAAGAATGGTCATTTCTTTTCTTGTTTTTACTGATGTTGGAAGCTATTTGTTGTAGTTCACCCATTGTGCAAAGGAGGAACATGATTCTTAGTGGGAAGGCACTGAGGAATTGATTTGGTACAAAAAAAGTGTTATATTAGTAAACAACCAACAAGTGTTGGTTTGGGAAAGAAACAAAAGGAGAAAAAGAGGTTGAAGACCCAAGCCATTTACAAGACAATGCAAGGCATGCCAGTGGACAAGTGGTTGTCATGACAATTTCTGCAAGTAGAACCAAGATGATAGAACTTGGGAAATAGAAGAGTGTTCAGCACTTATGAGATAACTAGATTTTTTGGGTCCAAAATCATGTCAGTGGGAAGGAGTGATCATAATATGGATCAGGGGAAAAAATTAGCTCAAAATTGAAACTACTCAGATGTAATATTCCCAAATGGGAAAAGTCGGAATATAGTGTAAAATGTTGGAAAAGAAGTGTAAAACATTATATGAAAACATGCGACCAATATGGAGACTTCTGATTCATGATAACAACAGCAAAATATGTGTAATAAATGGGCCACAAACCATATAACAAGCCTCCAATAAAGAAATCTCTCTATAAGAGGTGCTTCTACTATATCAAAATGCCGGAGACACTGCTACAACGCAATTTCAAAAGAACTGCTACAAAAAATGAGTACAAAAAGAATATATGGCTGATATATGCCACAATAGGTACAAAAATGAAGATCTAGGCTCTATACAACCTCCAGAAAAGAACCCAAAAGGGTCTCCCAGGAAAACACCCAATAATACAATGTGAGCTACAGCCCTAGGGCTGAAAAGTATGCTGCAACAAGTAACTAAATAACAATGGGTGAAGATGATAATAAAATGAATATTCTCTCCTCCAAAGGATCCTTCGGATGAAAGGTTGGCCCCTTCACTGAAGATATCACTCCCAAAATCACCTACTGCAAACATCCCTGCAACTCCTCCCTAAAATAACGAAGATCCAAATTGATATTGCGCTGTAGGGGATAAAAACACTATGGCCTGATGCAAAATGTATCAATGATGCTCCAGTGCCTTCTTTACTAGCCTCCCAAGAGAAAGGAACCCTCCTCCAGTGCGATCTAGCTCAGAAATCTCCCAAATCAAATCTCCACAACTTCTTCCCTACAACACAACACAACTTCTCAATAGAAACTGCATTGTACATTGAGATTGAAGCCTTGGCCAAATGCCTGATAGTGAAATGTAGTGCAAAGCTATTCCTAGATGCCTCTCAATGAAATAGGTGGGATTCCCGATCAGGAACACTCTGTGCTAAACAACACTTCAATCTTAGCTAAACAACTGAAGAAAGTTATATGTCTAAACATACCATATATTCAGAAATATCATATACATCAACATTATGAAATATGGTTGCCATCCTCTTCCTTATATTAGTGATGATATTTCTAACCCTAAGCCCCATCCATTAATGAAACTACTTCCATGCAAAGAGTCTCCATCTAAAACTACGATGTCCCACAATGAATGCCACTACTCCATGATAGCGTTGTTGATTTGGTCAAAGTTGACCCGGTCAAGGTGTTCTAGCCCCTTTTCACACATAAGGGTGCTCAATTAAGTTGCCAAGATGTCTTCCTTTCACATTGGCATTGGTTTTGTTCATCTTAAGGAAATTTGTGGATCTCCATATCCTTTTATTCATCAAACAAGTAAGAAAAAACAAAAATTAATATTCCAACTAGCTCATGGCTAATTGGGAATATTATAGTCCTCCCCTCCTAAATTTTGCTTGTCCTCAAGAAACTAAAAAGGTGAGTGTTGCAACTCTTCTCCTCCTCCATGTGATAATCTTCCCTCATAAGCCAAGTGTCTCCCAATCCATCCCTCCATGACATGCTCCCCCCAAGTTGTCATGAGATGAAAATGACTCATCCCACAAGGAAGCAATAGATCCAATGAAATAATCATGGTTTTCCCAATGTCCTCCTTGAAACATGTAGCATAATGAACATGGAGAATACCTCTCCCAAAGGGAACATTCAATCCTTCCATCCTCCCTCCAATCATTCCCATAAAAATAATAAGAACATCATCAATGTATGGGATCAAAACAAAGTGCATATAAATAGCCATATGCAAAAATGGAGGTGGATCATAATGCCACATGTGGAACCAGCGCAGTATATCTTCTGACTGCATCAGATAATGATATGGTAAGTGGTTTCCCCACCACTTAATTGCTTCCATATTCTTCTAAAATATTTTTAGAAGGTGAGAAATGTTTGGTGCCTTTAGAGTGCACTCGGAATGGTAAATCATCTCCCTATATCCTCCTAGGGAGTGTCCATGCTTAACAATGTTTACGGCCCAAAGTTGGCCATGAAGTTTATAAGGAAGAATGCTCCCCCTTGGAATAATGGCCTGCACATGTATGGTAAAGGAATGCAAATATTCATCAAATAAATCATCATGCATACAAACAAGTTCCTTACCATAAACTCTACTCATACATTGGAGTGGTCCATAGATAGATCCCCTCTCATTTCCAAAGAGGAAAGAGTTGGTTGTGATAACTCCTTCAAAGAGTCATGTATCTCTTCCATCTCCACATAGTCCATGCATCTCCCCAAATGCTAATAAATCTCCTCATCAAAGCCTTCCCAAGTGTATCCCTCCATGATAGTGTTGTAGGCTCTCATAGAATAAGTATGGCTGAAGAGAAAATCTTCATGTGTTGCTTGTAGCAACTTCTCCTTGATCTTGGATGCTCTAGATAATAAGATCCTACCATGATAGCAGATGACCTCATCTTTTACTATATATCCCTTCTCTTGTAGCTAGTCATCAAGTATCATGTAAGTAAAAATATCCTTGGAATAATCCACCAACAATTGGTATTTCCAATATGGATCTACTCTCCAAAGTGATAGTGTTGATGATCTATCACATAAACATATTTCATATGGTTTTCCTCCTCTTTGAAATCTCCCATGCTAAAGTCACATGTTTGAAGGCTGCTATCATCCCTCTTCTTCTCCTTTCTCAGCGCAATATCTGAGATGAGAGTGGGTAATGATGATGTTGGGAGAATGTCTCCCTCCTCCTTGAGTCTACCCAATACTCTCTGCATTGTACATTGACCTCCCACTATTCCCACTCCTCCTGGATCTATGAGTGGTGCAACATGTTGAGAGAACTCTTTGATATCCTTCCAATCAGGGGGTCTCCCTAGTGGAATGCCTCCATGTAATGAAACATCAAGGCCTAGAGCAGGTTGTATATGTGAGTGGATTGATCTGTCACTGCTCTCACTCTGCAAATCATCCTCCTGCTTCTGTGCATAAACCTCCTAAAAAGGATGGGTGTGTATGTTCCCAATCACTTGATGCTGGCCCTCCTTCTCATCTTCTCCTACCTTCTGCAAGATCTCACAATCTAAGGTGTCTTCTTCAAATGTAATCAACCCATGTACACCCAACATCTCATTGGTGTCAAAATTCTTGATCAAAAGGGAATGATCTATCATAGGGCGTGTCCTCAAGACTGTATTCAATGTTGCAACACACTTCCTCCATTTTTTTGTCTCATTTCCTATCAAGATAGACACATGTTTCTCATGATCTTCATATGTAATATCCTTGGTAATTTCTTGCAATGATACAAGAGCTCCTCTAGTTGAAGAAATTTCTTCCTCTCCACCTCCAAATAGAAGTAGATCTCCTCCTACTGTTACAATGCTAGAGGATCTTTCCAACTCCTCCTTTTCCCTCTCATAATCAATGGAGAGTACCTCATCATTAAGAGATCCTTTGTCTTGATCTCCTTTTGAAAGAGGAATCCTCATGTCTTCTTCTTGAGAAGAAAGTTCCTGTTGAAGTGGGGATTTTTCCCTTGGAAAAATATGTTGCAGATCTTTAACCCCCTCAACAATGTTCTGACATGGAGTTGGTTTCGTGGATCCTTCTAACTCATCCAAAGGTTCTGATTTCTTGGGCTTGGTTAGCTCTCCCAAGGAAGTTTCAGAATGCTTTAGATCAAATATTTTCACTAACCTCCTAGTGAAATTTGCATAAGTAGATATATTTGAATTATTTAATGAAGAATATTCATAAAACCACCAATCATAAGCCTTACCTTCAAGCTCTAATGGTTTTCTCTTCTGAAAATTGATGCAGCTGAAAATATGTGTCTAGTTTCTTTACCTAAGCCTTGGCTATGCTCTTGGGTGACCCATCAAAAGTAGGTAGAAAGAATCTACCCAAAGTGTATTTCAAGCACCCTCTTCTTTTATTGTGGTTACTAGGTCTTCTATCTTGTTTTATTTGACAAAACCATTGGAAGTTTAGATGCTCCTTGAATCTTCTAGACTGAGATTCATACTCTCGGAGATAGTCACCAAGAGTCTCCTCCTTTGGTGTTTCTCCTCCCTCTTCTTCTCTTGCCAAGAATGTAGGCATGGTACCACGTTGTAGATCTGATGGTGTAGCTGAATGCTCACACCCATAATGTGAAAAAATGGGGAATTATTTATGTACAAGATATCTTGGAGAATCTCCATATCTCTCCATCCTCATCTCTAGGATGTCTTTGTTAATGCCCTGCATAGTTTGGAAAATAATTCCTGAGAATTACCCTTGTCTTCTTCATCATCTATATAATCATACTTCTGGTTTCTTTTGAGATACCTCTTCTCTCTATCTATGAGAGGATCTCCTTCTTCTGATGACATATTGGCTTAAGATGCACAGGCTGAGCCAAGATTATGCTTTGATACCACTGTAATATTCCAAAATGGGAAAAGCAAGAATATAGTGAAAAATGCTGGAAAAGCAGTGTAAAACATTATATGAAAACATGAGACCAATATGAATCCTTCTTACTCATTATAATATCAGCAACATATGTGTAATAAATGGGACAGAAACCATATAACAAGATATAACAAGCCTCCAATAAAGAAATCCCTCTATAAGAGCTAGTGCTACTATATCAAAATGTCGAAGACACTGCTACAACACAGTTTTAAAATCACTTCTATATAAAATGAGTACAAAAAATATATGGGGCTGATATATGCCACAATAGGTACAAAAATGAAGATCCGGGCTCTATACAACCTCTAGAAAAGAACCCAAAAGGGTCTCCCAGAAAAACACCCAGTAATACAATGTGAGCTGCAGCCCTAGGGCTGAAAAGTATGTTGCAACAAGTAATTTAAGAGCAATGGCTGAAAATGATAATAAAATGAATATGCTCTCCTCCAAAGGATACTCCGGATGAAAGGATGGACCCTTCACTAAATATATCACTCCCTAAATCACCTATTGCAAACACCCCTGCAACTCCTCCCTAAAATAACACAGATCCAGACTGATACTGCGTTGTAGGGGATAAAAACACTATATCTTGATGCCAAATGGATCAATGATGCTCCAGGGAATTCTTTACTAGCCTCCCAAGAGAAAGGAACCCTCCTCCAATGAGATCTAGCTCAGAAATATCCTAAATCAAACCTCCACAACTTTTTCCCTGCAGCACAACACAACCTCTCAACGGAAACTGCGTTGTACATTAAGACTGAAGCCTTGGATAAATGTATAATAGTGTAATGTAGTGCAAAGATCTTCCTAGAGGCCTCTCAAGGAAATACGTGGGATTCCCGATCAAGAACACCCTGTGCTAAACAACACTGCAATCTTAGCTAAATAGCTGAAGAAAGGTATATGTCTAAACAGGCCATATATTCAAAAATATCATATACATCAACATTATGAAATATGGCTGCCATCCTCTTCCTTATATTAGTGATGATATTTCTAACCCTAAGCCCCATCCATTAATGACACTACTTCCATGCAAAGAGTCTCCATCTAAAACTACGTTGTCCCATAATGAATGCCACTACTCCAGGACAATGTTGTTGATTTGGTCAAAGTTGACCCAGTCAAGGTTTTCCAACCCCTTTTCATGCACAAGGGTGCTCAATTAAGTTGCCAATATGTCTTCCTTTCACACTGGCATTGGTTTTATTCATATTAAGGAGATTTATGGATCTCCATATCCTTTTATTCATCAAACAAGAAAGAAAAAAACAAAAATTAATATTCCAACTATCTCATGGCTAATTTGGAATATTACATAAGAATTGCACCAAAGTAGATTCAAAGCAACTGACCTGTCGCAAGGAATCCAATGCAACTCATTTCGTTGAAAACCGAGTTTCGATGAAGGAGCTATGGTATGATGTACTTTGTTTTCCCAAACAGATAAAAATTGTGCAGAACAGTGACAGACTAATGACTAGGAAGTCCAGTTAGCACCTCAGGAATATTTAGGGAATATTCTCCATTTTTTCATCCAGTGACACTATGGCAAGTGTCACCTCCAAATTTTCCAATGTTGCTTGGGGATGTTGAATTTTTATCCTATTTACTAAGGTTGGAATTATTACTATGGTGGATTATTTTATTGGTAGAATTTATAGGCCAATGGGGAAGGGCCATGTGGCATAGTCGAGAGCCAAAGCAATCCGGTGGATAATCTTCAGTTGGTGGTGTGTATATGTGTAGCCAGCTAATCCTATACTTCAAAACTTTAATAAAGCATCTAATCAGTCACTGCATTCAACCATCTCGCATCGGTATTTTAGGAGCAGAGGACATAAGGCAACAAAAAAATGATTTGTGATTTAAGATTGCATGGTAAGTGACATGATGATAAGGTGGGTCCTACCAATCGCATCAAGGGTTTTTAGGAGCAGGAAACATAAAGCATTAACAAGGTGTTGGAATTGTGATGTGATATATCACATCGGGGTATCGCAATCGCAAGACAGAGCAGGCAACATAGAATGATTTATAGCGGGGTTGTGCTGCGATCTGCAATAAGTGACTATGCTACAATTGACGATAGGTGGCTGCACTGTAGTTTGTAATAAGTGATTGCGATGCAATATGCAGAGATTTAAATGCATTAAGTTGTGTATTAATACAATAATTTGTGGTTATGTTATGTTAATCCGACATTAACGGATAAGTGAGGGTTAGCACTAAACATGCTTAACCCCATCTAAACACCACTTATCTTAACATTAATTACATTCTTATCTTGGAGGCACCTTTGGCGGACTCGGCAGATTCGGGGGACTTCCATATTTAGTGGAGTTAACTAGCAGTTTTCTAGATTTAGAAGCAGAATCTAGGGGAAACTTTAATGAGCCCTATCTTGGTCAATTGTCGACCACATTTTTCTCAAGTATAGTCATTATTAGTATATTGGCATGCTATGAACCCATTGGAATGGATTTTAGAGGAAATGGAGCTCATCTACAGGTGTTTTTTTTCCACTTGAAGAATTTTGAAGCCTAGGGCCACCAGGAGGGAAGTCCATGCCCAAAATTGCTGAAGGCCATTTTTAGTGAATGAATAGTCAATTATTTATGTATTTAATGCTCTGTAGAAAGTGGTATAGTTTATAGAGGCATTGAAGCACATATGAAGGTGTGTTTTTTACTTTGGAGATTAAACAAGCCCTTGGTCACCAGGGTTGGAGGTCAATCCAAGAGGAGATGTGAACCAAATTCAGTGATTGAATAGTCATTTTTGGGGAGTGTTATGAAGCCAATGGAATAGTCAGAAAATCCATTGGAGTGACACATATTCTTGTAATTAGACATTTTAATCATAATCCAAAGAGGTCCTAGCCATTTAAAGCAGGACCATGGAGATGTAGCCCAGGATGTGTGAACTCCATCATCATCCATTGTGTTATGTGATTGTTGTGGGTTATGTTTTTGCATTTAATTTGTTGTATATCAATTTTTAATTATTAATTAACTCATAAATTTCACACCAAATACACATGATACTTGAAAATTTAACCCCTTCACAAATGGTTAAATGAGACGATCCTTAAACACATTTTTAATACTGACGAGGGAGCTTGCATAGTAATAAATTTTTTTCCCATATTCAGATCAATGAAAGAGAGCAAGTAAATATTGGAACTAATGAAGAACCTAAACTATTAAATCTATCAAAACATTTCTCTCCACAAGAAAAGGAGAAATTCCTTTCTCTCCTTCATGATTTTGTAGATGTATTGACATGGTCCTATAGCAATCTCAAGGGTTTTGACCCTGTTGTGATTAGTCATTCTATACCTCTTTAAAGGGAATCCAATCCCATCAACAAAGAGAAATACCTTTAAGCCCAACTCTAGGAGCTACCATGAGAGTAGAATTAGATAAACTTCTAGAAAATCACATCATCTTTCCTATCCGATATGCAGAATAGGTTTCCAATTTAGTTCCAGTTACAAAGAAAAATGGTCAGATTCATCTGTGTGTAGATTTAAGATCTCTCAATAAAGTAATTGTTCAAGACAATTATCCCCTTCCTAATATGGAGTTGTTGTTACAACAAGCTTTAGGCTCACAAATGTTATCATTACTTGACACTTTTTCCAGCTATAATCAGATCCATGTCAAGAGAACTGATAAACATAAGAATACCTTTACTACAAAATGGGGAACCTTTGATTTTAATCACATTCCCTTCAGATTAACAAATGTTAGAGATACTTTCAAAGGGCCGTGAACATTTCTTTTGATGGACTTGTAGGAATTATCATCCTTGATTATTTAGATGATCTGATTGTATTTTCCAAGAAAAGAAGTGACCACTTCGATCTTTTAAGAAAAAAAAATATCTGCTTTCATAAATATGGAATTTCATTAAATCCTTCCAAATATTTATTTGGGGTTGAATGAGGTAAATTGTTGTGACACATTGTCTCAAGTTCTGGAATTACTATCGACCCTGAAAGGTTTAAGGCAATTCAAAACCTTCCCCCTCCTATAGATAAGAAATATATTCAAGAATTTATGGGTAAAATAAACTTCATACGAAGGTTCATTCCTAAGTTTTCTCAAATTCTTAAGCCCATCCATTCCATGCTTAAAAATTATCAAAACTTCCAGTGGAATCTCGCTACCTCTAGCGCATTTTAGCAAATTCAAGACTCAATCTCTTTAGCCCCTGCTTTACTCCATATTTTATTATATATACTAACACAATAAAGGAGGTTGTTTTAGCTATCCTTGTTTAGAAAAATCCCGAGAATGTAGAGAAACCGATATATTTTATGAGTCAAAGTCTCTCTGATGCAGCCTTAAAATACGCTTTTATTGAAAAACATGCTTTTTTATTGGTAAAGGCTACAGAAAAATTTAGACATCTTATCCTTGGAAAACACACATAAGTCAAAACACCCTTACCAGTCGTGAAATTCTTGTTATCTCAAAAAATTTTGTTTGGAAATCTGGGACATTGGTTAGCAAAGATACATGAACATGATATAACCATAAATACTTCAGAAACTATTAAAGGTCGTGATTTGGCGTTACAACTTGCTCAATATTTAGAAAATTCAAAGAAAGAACAAAGACAACGCTTTGATGATGAATACATTTCTGAAATATTATTTTTTCACGAACAAAATATAGATTTAAAATATCACCCATGGTATCCAGATACAATTCATTTTCTTCTTTATAAAAAATATCTCAAAAACTTAGATAAAATAGCAAGAAGAAAATTAAAATTAAATGTGATCAAATATAATCTTATTTGAAATTATTTGTTCATAAAATCTCCTTATGGCATGCTTCTTAGATGTGTTAATGAAAAAATAGCTAATGAAATTTTAAAGTCTCTACACGGTTTAGTTGAAAAAACAGACCACGTAGGTGGACATTTTGCTGCAAAGGCCATTGTTCAAAAAACATTTATAACTCAATATTACATGCCAACCATATTTAATGACACTTTTAAGTTTTTTAGAGCGTGTAATGATTTTCAACAAGAAGCAGGTAAGTTACATTATTATTATATGCCCCTCAAGCCTATTATTTCCACTTTTCATTTCATTAAGTGGGCTCTAGATTTCATAGGACCTATTAATTCATATTTTGTTGTTGGGGATACCTTCATCTTAACTGCAACATATTATTTTTCTAAATGGTCTGAGTTTGTCCCACTAAAGCATGCCACTGACAAGGTAGTTATAGTATTTTTTGAAGAGACCCTTTTAGCCAGATTTGGAGTTCCTTTACACAATATTACGGATAACGAACCAGCCTTCATTTCAAATTACTTTTCCCTTTTTTGAAAAAAGTTAATATTAAACATTAATTTTCATCCTCCTATTATCCAGAAGGGAATGAACTTGCAAATTCCATGAATAAACAATTAATCATAATTTTGAAGAAGATCATTCATGATAATGTAAGAGAGTGGCACAATTTTTTGTCATATGCCCTCTGGGTAGATCAAACAACCACGAAAGTCGTTACTGGAACGACACCTTTTCAGTTGGTATATGGTCAGGAGGTTGTGATGCCAATTGAACTATGAGTAACATCCTTTATAATGGATTTTCAAAATGAAGAATTTAAGGAATTTTATTTGACTAATATATATAATACCCTTTTTTTTGTAGATGTACAGAGAAATCTGGATTTAGGAAAATTTGAAAAAATATAGAAAGTTGTCAAAAAACATTTTGATAAAAGAGCTAAAGTCACTACTTTTGAAGAAGGGCAAGAGGTTTTACTATCGAATACATCTCATGCACAAAAAGGTAAGCATACTAAGTTTCAAAAACTTTGGATCGGCCCATATACAGTAGTTTTTGTATCAAGGAGTAACTCATATCTTATGAAAGATGATCATGGATGACTATTGGCATATCCTACAAATAGAGCTCACCTAAAACCTTTTGTTGATCCTACCACAAGATCGGTCCAAATCTGAAATTGATTTATTTTTACTTTTATTTATTTGTTTATTTGTGTGTGTTTATTTTAACCCTTTTTTGTTCTGTTGTGTCTTTTATTTGTTGTTTTTTGTTTTGGATTTCTTATGTGACCCTTCTTGAATTATCTAGCTAAAACATGAGACATGCACAACAATATAACATAATTTTTCCTACTGCAAATGGAACAGACAATGAGGAATGCAGTTACTAGTAAGTGTCATTTTCTAAGTTTGGCAAAGAATATATTTTTTGAAATGACCTATGTTTCCCTCTACTGAAATGAGTTTTCTCACCCTTGAGTTGCTTTTGGAAAAAGGCTTCCCCACATATACTTAGTTTATTAGCTCTTGGAAGTAAGGTGAGTATCCTTTTCTTTATTTCCTATGTGAGGGGGTTCGGTGCATGTTTAATATATCGTTTCTCCCTTTTTGCGAAAGAAAAAATTTTGGGTTCATACAGTCACCTGCATTCCCCTTGGAGTCGCCAATTGTTGACACTATTATTCATCACTTTTATATTTTTCAATATAACTACAAAATAAGAACACGTTTCCCTCTTAAATGACCAATAAAATTCTATTTAAATGATTAATTGACCATATGTCGACCTAATACTAAGAGGGAGGGAGTCCACCACTTAAAAATATTGTTACTCAAGTGGTGAAGTTCAACATAACATTGTCCACTATTGTGTTCAATATCATAAACAATTGTTTGATGACTAATTTATGTTGTACATATGTTATTATTCCAAGTATATTTTGATCACATTTTCTACCTATAAACATAATTTTTATATTGGTAAAGTGTTGTTTAAGAATGAAAAATGGTACAGTTATGGTTGCATCATGATTTGAATTGACAATATTGTTAAGGGTTTATTCCATCATGTTTTTAAAGAGATAATATTTTTTTTAAGAAAAAGTTTGTTGCATCCATATGATTGTGACCTTATATACATTTCAATGGTTATCAACATTTCAGAAACTTATATTGTTACCTTATAAGTCACATTACATAGAACAATGTGAATGTACAAGGCATTGTTTCATATCTCATTTTCTTGATTGCAATTATTGATTAAGCTCATGATATGTCGATTGCAATTGTTTATTGGGCTTATGATATGTGATATGATGGTGGATCAGACCATGAATATGGGATAATGTTTTATGTGAAATATGATTCTACACATTTTGATGAGTTGGAATTTCATGAATAATTGAAGTACAGGATAAGGTGGTGTAAATGAGCCGATAGTCCTGGCAATGAAGCGATGTGGGAGTAAATTCTTTTCTCTATCAATCGATCAATGACCATTGTGCTAGGGTTTGGTGATCAATGACATATGTGAATCTATATTTATTTGGTAAGGTTTTAGAAAATTATGAACGTTTGGCTCATTCATTTGGGAATTTCACTGTGTCTCACTATCACTAAGTCAAATTAGAAACCCTAACAATCATGGCATGCTAAGAAATAAATGAGTGTGCCTGCAATGCATAGTGGGTGAACATTTGGCGTCCTGGCATCTCGAAGGCATTGTAACAAGTTTGTAAATTTGGCACTTATGGTTAATTTCAGATGATTATTTGTTAAATGACTATTTACATTTGTTTTCCTCTCCATCTTATTCGTTTCACATTATAAATTTCATGCACAAAAATTTTAATTGATGAGTGTATGTTCGTTTGACTCAAATGACATGGCCACCGTGTCCTCTTTCAATTTCGTCCTTCTCACTCTGTATATAGTCACAATTTCACTATGTAGAATTTTTCTTAGCTAAATCTATAAATTGAATATTATGATGTTTATTCATGGTTTAAAATAGGTCATTACTCATTTTTTTTCCCTTTTGGAGAGTTATTCCATTTTCAGGTCAAAGTTTTTATTATTATTTTAGCTCCATGTGGTCATTGTTATAAGAAGAAACCCTGTTCCATTTGGAAATTTTCGTAACCCCGCAAATATATTTCATCTTTCACCAAATGAATAAGTTCAATTCAAATGAGCCAAAATTGGATATGATACGCACATGTTCATATTCTGACAATTAAAATTATTCAAAATATCCAGGAACCATATGATTTCAAAGCCCTAAAAGGGTTATCGTTTTGCATTAGGGGAATTTTGAGGTCTAAAATGGGCCTCCAAAGGAAATTATAAAATAATAGTGGAAATAATGAAATAATATTAGATTACATCATCAAATTTTAGAGGGAAAAAAATAAAAAAACTACTTTTTTATCTCATATTTTCAACTTATCTCCTTGTGGGTTTACTCAAATTTCGAACGAGAACATTTGTTGGATGCATAATTGTTAATTTTTGACAACTAGGTCCAAAATCCATGTTGTGATGCTCAAATTAAGATGACAATATTTTTATTGGACTCCTCTTTCGGAGAGGTGAAAGATCGATCTAAAGATCATCTTGATCTGAGGAGCAGAACATTTATTTTGAATTTATTCCACTTATGTGCAAGGTCAGCCAGATTTGAAATGTAGGCTTGAAGCCCCAAAAAATGTGTCGCACACCCTCACTGATGGATATATATAGGTCAATTTTGGAGGTCATTTTCATCCATCGCTCATCACACATTTCTCTTTCATCATCTATTTGGTTCGATCACCTTGGAGGCTCTTCTTCTCTCACGTGTGGGAAATTGCAGCAAAGGAATTTTCTATTTTGAACTAGGGTTTTCATCGCAGATTTGACCAACGTTGAATTTGGTCAACGCATGGTCAAACTGAACCAAAAATCTCCCAAAATTCTAATTTCTGTATTCCACATTTTTTGGCACAAAAATTAAGGCTAGATGTTGACTTTGACTGGGCTACGTTGACCTTTTTTATTGTTTTTTTGCGTTGACCATTGACTAGAACATCATTGAATTTTGTTGACGTTGGTTTGACTGATATAGAGATATCCAAGAGGGTTATGCGATACATTCTGGTTGGCTGACCATATTGAGACTTTGCTAGTTGAAGCATCCTGTTGACCGTCGTAACACACCATAACACATATATTTTGCTGATTAAGTTAAGTGTATTTTTGGTTTGTCTTTTGTCTATCTATTGGTATGTTTTTTCATCATTTTACTTTCTTTTTTAGGTGATTTTTGTTTTATATTGGGGATAAAAGTAAATTTGCATCAAGCATAGAACATCTACAAAAATTTACATGGAATCAGAGCTGAGGTGAAGACAAATCCCACATTTGTAGCAATCACCAAAGAAGAGAATGGGTACCTGAAACTATAATGGCTTCAAAGTTGATGACAAGTTGACTGGGAAGGAAGACTTCCATGCCTAGAAGATGACTTTGGATCTTATGTTGGAAGACCAAGATGTCATGGACTATGTGCAGGGTAAAATCCAAGAGCCTCCATCACCTGCACCTGCTTCCACCAAGTCTAAATATAAGAAGGGGGAAATAAAAGCAAAGTTGATGATCCGAGATTCAATTCTCAAGAGTTTGGTAGCCTACATCTCTGAGCTGTGCACATCCAAGGAGATGTATGATAAGTTGGTCAACATGTTCAAGGCCAACAATGAAAATCAAGTCCTTTTCTTCAAGAACCAACTAAAGAATCTAAAGAAAGGTAGGGATGAATCCATCAAATCATATTTTTTGAAGTTTATCGAAATCATAAATAATATTCTAGCCATTGGGGAGACAATATCCAATCAAGAAATGGTTCTCACCGCACTTGTAGGTCTCTCCTCCGAATGGCATGTATTCAATACTACCATTATCAATAACAATGTGATACCTGATTTTGATGAAGTATTATCCAGATGTGTACAAGAGGAAACAAGTATGAAGGAACATGAAAATGAAGGAAATGTTGCCTTCAGTGCTCGCGCTAAGAAGAATAACAATGGCAGTTCAAGGAACAAAGGAAGAACAGGGGCCCAAGGAAAGAAAGCAAAATGTTACACATTTCACCAGACCGGCCACTATGATAGAGAATTCCATTTCAAGAAGGATTCTCCTGGGGATGATGAAAAAAACAACAATTGAAGGAATGGAAATCAAATGAACAACAGGTTCAAAGGGAAGAGGAAGGCTCCCTCTGGTGGAAATGACCAACCTTTCAAAAGTTCGAGAAGTTCCAGGTATGAGGAATCTAATATTGTTGATGATAAAATAAATGAATTCATTCTTGTATATGGCCTCTCTGTTGCATCTCCCCTCAACACTATGTATATCTGGTTGATAGATAGTGGTGCCTCAAGGCATCTCACTGGGTTTAATGAAGCACTTTCTGATTTGGTGGAGAAGGATGTTATTATGAAAATTGTTCTGGGAGATAATTCCACATATCCCATGCAAGGGACAGGGACTGTGACCCTCCATTTATCTCAAGGTCAAGTCCTCCGCTTGTAAGATGTACTATATGTACATGATTTCAAGAAGAACCTTGTGTCTATTTTGGCCATGGAAGATAAAGGTTTCAATGTGGAAATTGTTGATGGGAGGGTGAGCATTTGGAAGAAAATTTTCAAGGAAGCTATCACGATTAGGTTTAGAGTTTATACACTCTACCAGGTTGGAGGAAGTCAACTGGGAGCGATGACATGTGATACTATCTGGAAAACTAAACTATGGCACTGGAGGTTTGGACATCTTCACTACAAATCACTTCCCGAAGCAAGGAAGGTGGTGAAGGGGATGCCTGAGTTCAAAAATGATCATGAAGGTGTATGTTACGGCTATGCGGAAGGAAAGCATACAAGGGGACCTTTCCCCTCAAGTGTCAAAAATACATTTGATGTCTTGCAATTGATACATTCTGATTTTCCTGGTATGTTGCCTGTGACATCCTTAGGAGGATGTTCTTATTATATGACAGTCATAGATGACTTCTCTTGCAAAACTTGGATATAATTCTTGAAGAAGAAGGATGAGGCTTTCATGTGGTTCCCTACCTTCAAAGCCTTGGTGGAAAATCAAACAGGGAAGAAGATAAAGATTTTGAGGACTTATAATGGCACTGAATATGAGACGAACGAGTTCAATAAATTTTGTAGAGAAGCTGACATCAAGAAGGATACCACAACCATATATACTCCTAAGAAAAATGTTGTTGCTAAAAGAAAGAATAGGACCATTATGGAAGCTTCCTGTACCATGCTATGTGACCAAGGTATTCCAAAGTTTCTGTGGGGAGAAGCTATGAACATTGTTGTGTGCATACAAAATTGATGCCCGCATTCTGCTCTAGACTCCAAAACTCCCGAAGAGGTTTTCTCTGGTAAGAAACCTGACATCTAACATTTTATATTTTTTGGTTGTCCCATTTATTTTCATGTGCTGAAAGAGAAAAGGAGCAAGTTGAATGCTTCTGGGAAGAAGGGAATGTTTGTGGGCTACAATGAAACTTCGAAGGCTTATAGAGTCTATGGGTTTGGTCAAAGAGAAGTGGATATAAGCCACGATGTTACCTTTGATGAAGATGATTCCCTCAGGAAAGTAATCAATCTTCTGAACTCTGAGGAAAATCATGAAGTAAGGGCTGGAAATTAGGAAGAACCAAAGGATGAGACAATGCCCGATGTTGAAGGACCGATGGACCCTATTGATCCACCTCCTTCAATGAAGAGGAGACCCTCATGGCTTAGGCACACTCTCAAGGATGCCGAGAGACACATGGCCCAAAAGGGGGACATTCCGTGAAAGTAAGAAGTCAAATAGATACCAAGGGTATCTAGCAGCCATGAGTACAATCATACAATCTGAGCCTGGATCTTTTGAAGAATTCGTAAAGAGTAAAGTCTGGAAGGATGATATGCACGAAGAATATGAGTCCATTATGAATAATGATGTTGGGGATGTGGTTCCAAGACCAGAGGAAAAAGTAGTTGTCACCTCAAAATGGCTCTATAAGATCAAGCATGGATCTGATGGTAGTGCTGAAAATTTCAAGGCAAGATTCGTTGCCCTTGGCTTATCTCAAAAGGAAGGTGTATATTATGATGACATGTTGCACCTGTGGCCTGAAATACCACCATTCGATCTATCATAGCCCTTTCTACTATGCAAGGATGGAATCTTCATCAGATGGATGTGAACACTGCATTTATGCATGGTGTGATAAAGGAAGGGGTTTATGTGGAGAAACCTCTCAGTTCGAAGTCTAGGATCGGTACACCCATGTATGCAAGTTGAAGAAATCTCCCAAGGCTTGGTACGAGAGGATATATAGCTACCTAATGAAGCTAGGCTTCACTCATAGTAATGTTGATCCAAACCTTTACTTCAAGGTTGATAGAGAAAAGCCTCTCATTCTAGTGTTGTATGTGGACGACCTCTTCCTGACAAGTGTTGAACCTTTGAGTTCGAGCTGAAGGACCTAGGATTGATGCATTACTTCCTAGGCATGGAGGTCTGGCAGAGACCTGGCAATATTTTCCTTTCTCAAGGAAAATATATTGTGAAGCTATTAGAAATATTTGGAAAGGTGGACTATAAGTCCATGTCGACACTAATGGAGCTCAACTTTAATAAGTTGAGTGGTAGCACTATTGGGCCCGTGCTAGCAAATCCTACTGAGTATCGTCAACTTGTAGGGGCCCTGATGTTCTTAGTGAACACCCATCTGGATGTATGTTTTGTAGTGAACACTTTGAGTCAACACATGGTTGATCCTTATCACCTTCACTGGGTTGGTGCCAAGAATCTGTTGAGATATCTTCAGGGCACGATAAACCATGGGCTTAGATACATTGTCAGGATCATGACACTCCATGGATATACTGATGTCGATTGGGTTGGCAGTGTGGCAGATTGCAAGAGAACATCTAGATGTTGCTTCACACTTGGGTTTGCTTCGATATCATGGATGAGTAGGAAGTAGAAGTCGGTGGCTTTAAGCACCACTGAGGTTGAATACATTGCAGCGAGTATGGCCTATCGTGAAGCAGTTTGGTTGTGAAAGCTCTTCAGTGAGTTTTTCGGGCATGTGCTAGATACCACCTTTAGCCTACGTTATAACCAGAGTGGGATTCGATTGTCTGAGAATCTTGTTTTCCATGATCGATCCAAGCATATTGATATCAGGTACCCCTTTATCCAGGATATGGTATAGCGAGGTGCCATAAGGTTCGATCATATAGGAACTGATAAGAAGGTCACGAATATTATCACAAAGCCCTTGGGGAAGGTCAAGTTCCTAACCTTCCGTGAGAATCTTGGTATCGTGGAACGACCCTGTGTTGAGTGTCTTGTTGGATGATGAGCTCTAGGAGCTTTAGGGAGCCTTGGGGATAGCTTCTTGGAGCTATAAGAAACCACAGGGATAGGCTTGCCGAACCTTGTTGGTGTGCTTCTGCCCCACTGTTATGATATTGAGTTGGTTCACCTCTCATGATCTGTGCCCTGTATGAATCCTACCAATTAATTCCCGGACTCATGGGAAGTACCTCTCATTTTGCCAGTGAGGTGGGAAAAGCTAGAGACCAGTAGCAAAGACCAATGGAAACATCATAGATTTCCATACTCTCTTTGTCGAGGATGGCGCGTGTCCAACCACTTGATCTGGGATCAAGTCTAGTGAGGTTTCGAACCTCCAACTGACTTCGAGTCAGTTAAACCAACTTCAGATTTCTATGTGACTCCTTTGAGTCCTATAGAGGTTTCAAACCTCTGAGCTGAATTTTTTAGTTGGGAGTGATGTCTTTGTGACTCACCTTTTGCTCTGAAATAAAGAAGCCAGCAAAGCAAGTTACGACGGGATGACACATGATGTTTGGATAACACAGGTGGATGGATTTCTCCCTAGTTGAGAGGGATTGTTAATTTTGGACAACTATGTCCAAACTCCATGTTGTGATGCTCAGATAAAGATGCCAATATTTTTATTGGATGCCTCTTTCATAGTGGTGCAAGATCGATCTAAAGATCATTTTGATTCGATGAGTAGAACATTTATTTTGAATTTATTCTACTTATGTGCAAGGTCGGCCAGATTTGTAATGTAGGCTTGAAGCCCCAAAAAATGTGTCACACACCCTCACTGATGGATATATATAGGTCAATTTTGGAGGTCATTTTCATTCATCATTCATCACACATTTCTCTTTCATCATCTAATTGGTTCGATCAACTTGGAGGCTCTTCTTCTCTCACATGTGGGAAATTGCACCAAAGGAATTTTTTATTTTCACCTAGGGTTTTTAGCGCAGATTTCACTAGCATTGACTTTGATCAACACATGGTCAAAATGACCCAAAAATCTCCCAAAATTATGATTTCTGCAGTCTGCATTTTTTGGCACGGAAATTGAGGTTGTATGTTGACTTTGACCGGGTTGCGTTGACTTTTTATACTATTGCTTTTGCGTTGACCATTGACTGGGACAACATTGACTTTTGTTGAATTTGGGTTAATTGATATAGAGTTGTCCGAGAGGGTTGTGTGACACATTCTGGTTGGCTAACCGTATTGAGACTTTGTTGGTTGAAGCATCCTATTGAGCATGGTAACGCACCACAACACATATATTTTGTTGATCAAGTTAAGTGTATTTTTTGCGTGTCTTCTGTCAATCTATTGGTATGTTATATCAGCATTTTAATTTCTTGTTTATGTGATTTTTGTTTGATATTGGGTGTTAACATTGGAAAATCGTACAGCAGAAGATGGCATTAATTAATGTCAAGCCTAAGGATTTATAGAGCAGGAACACATTATGGAATCAAGAAAGTATTTAAAATCTCTAAGGTTTTGAGAAAATTAGATTTGAACTAGTCATAAATGTTGGATTGCGCACTTAATCCTTCGAGAAGAGCGCCTTCTGCGCACCTTTTTGCCCGATAAGCGCGCATTCCTAGAAATGGAAAAAAGTCACTTTTTAGGACCACACCAAGAAAAGGACAGTTACTCCTTATATGAAGCTTCCTAAGGACAGCCACCAGCGCCTCCCTAGACATCATGTGAGCACATAAAGGAATATGTGAAGCACACAATGGAATCATACCTCTCCCTTGGATCACCATCCATCATGTACAAACGGAGGGAATGAGGATTTGAAACTCCCCTATATAAAGCCACCAAGAGATGAAGAAATGGTGATCACATTGTTATGCTGGAAAAATTTGCCCAAGCAATACCAACAGTGTGTGACCCGAAGCTAGAGTTGAAGAGGACTCGATCGTTGGCCACCCAACAATCCTAGTCCACCACACCAGAGAGAGAGAGGGAGACTGCATCAGAGGCAGAGCTTAGAAGGAAACATCCTTGCATCGGGACCTAGAGCCATTGCCTAGGTGCCCTTTGGAAAGTGGGTAAAAATTTCTTCTCCATTTCAAATGTTTAATAAGAAGAGGCCTTTGAGCCGTCATTGGTATTTATCATTTTGACTCTCTTTGATAGCTTTTGTATATTTGTGTTTTAGTTTTAGTTTAACTATAGCATACTTTAGCATACTGTTTCCACTAAATTTTATGCTTTTGAGCTCCACCACTTTCTTCCTGTTACCAATAGTTTAAAGAGTAGACCACGCTCTTTAAACTGGTGTGGTTTCATACACCTGTGTGACAAATCCACCACTACAGGATTGGTGACTCCACTAACGTGTTCCAAGTTTATGTGGTTGTGCCATCTTTTGCAGGAGACCCTTTGTCTATGTTGGAGTGGAGCTGATAGTCCTCTGACCCATATTACAATCCCTAGATTCACTGGAGTGATAGACTGAAGAAGGAAGCTCATAATGTTTTTACTTGTTTTGAGGAGGTAAATCCCCTCTACGGACAGAGGCGATCCCTACTAGCCCAGATCGGGTCTAGAAACAATCAAACATGCTACAGTGCAGGTTCCTAATTGTAAATAAACCAACTTGCGAGGAAGGCTTACTTGGAATCCAACGCTGTCGTTTGTAAAAGAGGTGGTGCTCCCGTTCCTTCGCCCTGGCAGATCACAGCCCTCACGATCTCCGTGATCAGACACCTGCACATGCAAGAAACAACACAAACGCAAGCATAAAATCCAGTGCATACAACTATATATCAGTCGAAGAGGATATAACTCATGAACATGATCAAGAACAAGAGTGTAACCATAACTGATAGTCGCTTATCATTAAAAAGTCAAAAGAAGAATACAACCATAGCTTTGACGCAGCATTCTCCTTTAGCAGGTCATCAGCACAACATGTCTCGATAAAGCCTGTCAGGGATGGGACAAGCCTCTCTCTCTAGATACTTGGAAATAGTCTCCTTGTTTGGATTTGGCCTTAGGGAATCAATAAGGCTTTTGCAGCATGAAAGCTCTTGGGAACTTAGAAATTCTGCCACTCTTTGGAACTAGCTTGCAAATGGAAATAGGCAAGCTTTTATAGAAGGAGGAAGGGGAGTTGGGATCCCTATAATTATGGGATTGGCCCTATCATCAAGGAAGCTTCCATGAGAGGTGGAAAACCACTTCCTCTCCATGGAAATCCGTAGCCAAACCTCCCAACTCAAGATAGAAATCAGCCCAGTAATTTGTTAGGATGAAACTTCCGCCTTTTATTTTTAAAAAACACCTCTTAATATGGTTGGCGCAGGTGCGGCTCTATGACAGAGCGCCAATTGGCATGCCCTCTTTGGAGGATTTCCCTCTTGGCGCGAGGGCTGAACTACGGAACCACGCCAATGGAGAAAGAGCTATTTTTAGGGTTTTTTGCAGGGAGATGTCTTTAGGGAAATTAAAGCTCATCTTAAGAGGGATGCAATGAAAGTATTTTCAAGTCTTAACTCTGCTCACAGGTCACGGAATGAGCCCTCCAATGTGCGGGATGGGGATTGTAGGGACGGTGAAAAATTGTTGTGTAACAGATGCCCCCTAAAGCATGAGGCCCGAAAGAGAGAGAGAGGGGTGAAATGCTTTATGAGAACATGCCGACCGAAAACACCACCATCGGAAAACCTGCAGAGCGAAGTACAACTGATGTCTCAGATACATGATATATATGCGTGGTATGGGCGCAGCCATCCATAACAGAGTGTACAATAATCTAGTCCAAGGCATGGACGCAGCCATCCAATGAAGATCGATAAATAGACTCAGGTATGGTCGTAGCCATCCAATCAGTGAGTCATGTAAATAATCATAATAATCCACAATATTGCAGCCTGGATTACAACAGACACAATCCGGGGTCTTGCGCTCCATCTCGACCCGAACAAAGTACAAGTTCAAGCATGCGAATATGTGAGCTGAAGTCGAACATGCAAGAACATCGCCTGATTACCAGCCAATGATGAAAGTTGTTAACAGACGCAAGAGGAACCACCAATAATGACAATGGCCCTCAAGGTACTATAGGTACAATCTACGGTGTGTGAATCAATGAGCTGGTGTCGAACACCTGTAGAATCACTCGATCGGAGGCCAATGATGAAAACCTCACGTCGAATGCGACGAACCTGCCATTGAGGCATGCAGGCTCCAAGGTACCATGAAAGAGTCTCTAGACCATCTTCCTAGATAATGAGCTGAAGTCGACAGGAAGTGACCTTGATCGAAGGTGGGCCATAATGTTTCCCACATCATCGACACGAGATAGAGGAACATAATGTTTTTGTGAATCAGGATTATATGAGAATCAGAGGAAGGTTGATACTTGCAGAGGTCAACTTCTCTTGAACATGTAAATGGCACGACAGTGGACTTGGCAGTATTTGACATCAACGGATCAGAGGTCGTGGTGATGAGGCAATGAGCAGATGAGAGGTCAAAAGGGATTATCCAAAACCACGGAGGTAAAGCGAAGAACGAGATGAGATGTCCCCAACCCGACACGAATGCAGACAAGTGCCATGTTCAAGAGCGACATACTGCCGACACGACAACGATACTGGTTCCATTTTCCCCCACCATTTCTGGCGAGTACCCCAATTATTTTTTATAACAAGCTTGAAGGGGATAGAATATGCTTGTAATATAAGTCCGCCCTTCGGGCGAATCCATCCTAGTACATTTAACGAGCCCTAGGAAGGAGTGACTCGAATAACGTCATTTCGACTGAATCCGATGTCATCAGGGTTTAACGAGTCTGACAAAGGAAGAACTCGGCGTCTTTTCATATTTAGAGAGTTTGAAAAGACAGCAGAAAAGTAAACTCCAGCGGTCCCTTTTCGTAGATAGTTCCCCGGACCCGAAAAGGTAGAAAATAATATCCGAGAAAACCTCCTAGTCGCGATAGGCTAGGGTATTCCTTTTTCATAAATAATCCATCCCAACCCGAAAAAGGGGTAAACGTATACTGGGTAGATGTCGATTCGTGTCCACTTTAACGAGATCGAAAAGACAAGGGCCTCGGCAATCTTTTCATGTTTAGAGAGTCAGAAAAGAGCTGAAAGATGACTCCAGAGTGACTTTTTCGTCTATTTACCGAGTCCGAAAAAGTATAAAATACAACTCGTTTCACCGTTCCAGTTTGCGTGAAAGACCTGTTGCTGCACAGAAATGCAAGCGTAAAACCCATTTTTGACACAAATACATCAAAATATTCAGAAAAATAACTTTTCAAAACCTATTTCAAGTTCAAAAAGTTATAAATATGCCAAATGGTAAAAATAGAATTACTTTTTACTTTTTACCTCACCGAAGAGCAGCAGTGGTCCAGTTTGTGTGCAAACTTCTGATAGTGATTACGACCGATCTGGGCTACCATTCCGAGTTCCGTCAGTTCCAGGTAACAGGCGCTTCTTTGCACTCCATTTCAATCCATTTTTTAATAGTTTTCCATCATGCATTAGACTTCTGAGGCCACTTTTTAAATTTTTAGGGCTCCGCTCATTGGCGCGGGTATCGGGCACGGACCCGCGTTAATGAGCTTTTACATGCAAAGGGCTCGCGCCAACTGGCGTGACCGTTTAGGAAACAGCCGCGCCAGTGACAGAAGCTCAATTTTTGCCTAAAAATTCGAGATTTTAATCAAATTGAATGAAATTTGAAGCTCATCAGAGATCTAATTAAGGGTTTTGACCATGTTGATGCAGTGAACCGAGAAAAATGGTGATTGAGTGGAAAGAACGGGAGCACGGTGAAGAAGATGAACAAGCCATGGAAAATGAAGTTTGCATGAACACCCTCAGGAACTGTGGGCTAAAAAAGTTCTTCTTAACACCTTGTTTACGCGCTCAGCCCGAGCTTCTACAGTACTTGATCAATATGTGGGACGCAGATGAACAAGTATTCAAACTGCGGGACCAAGTGCTAGAACTGGAAGTTGCTGACGTATACTTCATAACCAGATTATCGCGCAGAGGTCCGGTGCCCATACTGACAGGGAGCAAGTGATAAAATGGAGCAAGTGATGGCACACGTGTGCCGAGGGAAAAAACTAGGATCCGGAAGTGGAAAGGTGGACATCCATACCATTCCTGATCTGGCACTGAGAGTAGTGCTGCATACCATCACACGGGTTGCGGGATCACAGGCACCGCACGAGGCCACAAAGGCCCAACTTTTGTTGGCCTCGGAGTGTATGACTCCTCTATTGTTCGACTGGGCCACAACAGTGACGATAAACATAAAGAGGCAACTAACCAAATGCAAACAAGCCAAGCTGAAATAGTTTGGCTATGGTTCTATTATGGTATCGTTCATTCTGGAACGGTTACCAATCTTCCAAGGCCAAGGGGCCATAGTAGCTGAGCCTATTCCAAGAGAGCCAAGAATGGCCCGCTGGGCAGTACTGATGCCCAGAGCTGGAGGGGGCCAACAGATGTCCTGGAGGCCGGATTTTTTTGGGTGGTTGCGGCGTCAGTTGATCGTATTGGAAGATTGGCCATATGCCGGTACAGATTTCACTGGTGATCCAGATCTCCCACTGTCGGAGGGAGATGATTGGGACGAGGAGTTGGGTATGACCCCTTCTCTTTTTGATTTTATATTTTATGATTTTTTGTTAATACATGTTCTTCCTGACACATTTTATATGTATGCAGACGTGGGTCCAGAGAGACCAGCCGGTATGTCTCCTATCTCACGGAGGACTCTTCCCACACCTGATCCTCAGGAAAAGGGTGCAGAGGGGGGGGAGTTAATACAGAATCTCGAGGGCATCGCCCGAGGGATCCCAGACTACGCCCGACTGGCGGATGTACCGATGGCGTACCAGAGACGCACGGTGGGAGTGCCCAGTCGCCTCCACCGAATTATGAGATGCTTAGTGCGTGCAGTACATGTTATCATGAGCACCATGTGGATTAAACTCTGAGGACTTTTATCATGCATATTTTTTGAGAGACATGTAGTCTCCGGATGTATTAAGACGAACATATATATTTTTTGATTTAATGTGATGCACACTATGCAAACATTTCGATATATATATATATATATATATATATATATATATATATATATATATATATATATATACATATCTATTTCTGGATGGATCTTTCTTTTTCATGTGATGTTGTTTTAAAAATTGCGCAAATGTCTATCTAAAACAAAATTAGCTACTGCATCAGTTAACGCATTCATACGCCTGGGAATATGTTGATATGTAATATAGTCAAAATTTATTTCCAGTAAAAGAATACACAGATACAGATGTAAAATGGACGGGTTTATGATGGAATAGTGACCATTCAATTGTAATACTACAAGTTGCGAGTCTAGATACACAAGTAATTCATGGATACCAAGGTTTACAGCCTCGGTTAATAATTCTAATACAGCACTATATTCCGCGATGTTATTTGTAGTACGTCCCAGACACACACCTTGCAGGTTGACCAACTCACCAGCAGGATCGTAGATTACCCAGGCTGCTGAAGACAGATTCCTGGTACTGCGGGAGGCACCATCCGCGAAACCAACAAATGGATGAATGGACATATGCACAATCAGAAAGACCCCGATCAGCAGAAATATGTTTACATTGCAAACCACACCACACATGCACACAAATGAAAAACACACACTTATGTACACACACCACACCAAAAATCACTTCAGGCATAGTATTTTTTGAGGTACAGCCCATTTCTGGGCTGCGCCATTGGAACTCCTTCATAATCTATAAGCTCATAAGCCCCGTTCTTCAAAACGCGTTTTACTATGTAGGGCCCATGCCACATAGGTTGGAACTTACCAGCCTGCGCCAGTGGAACTCCTTCATAATCTATAAGCTCATAAGCCCCGTTCTTCAAAACGCGTTTTACTATGTAGGGCCCATGCCACATAGGTTGGAACTTACCAGCCCCAAGCTTATCATGTGCTTGATCGTACAGGAGGATGAGGTCTCCTTCAACAAAGGAACAAGGAGAAACCGATTGATCGAAGTGAGCTTTGACCTGCTTCTTTTGTGCTTCAATAACTAAAGAAGCTAAACGGTGGTTTTCATCTAACCGTTCCAGATACAAAAGATGCTCTTCCTCGACAGAAGTGTCGGGTAGAAGTTCCACAGCTAATTTCAACGAAGGAATCTTGCATTCAACCAGAAGAGTTGCTTCCAGACCATACACCAATTGAAATGGTGTGAATCCAGTTGCACTCTTTGCAGATGTTCGGTATGCCCATAAAGCTGAGAACAGTTGGAGGTGCCAATTAGATTTGTGGATACCAACTGTTCGTTGAAGCATAGTGACCAGAACCTTGTTCACTGCTTCAACCTGGCCGTTTTCCTGAGGGTAATACGGCGTTGAGCTATCGTGACGTAAGCCCAACTTTGAAGTCAGCTCAGCCATCATATAATCTCGGAAATGAGTACCATGGTCAGTAACGATGGCTTGCGGGACCCCGAAACATGCAATGATATGGTTGAATATGAATTGGGCAGCTGTCTTACCGTCGGCAGCTAGTGTAGGCATCGCTTCGGCCCACTTGGTGAAGTAGTCGACAGCGACAATGATATATGCATGCCCCTCGGCCGAGTCTGGGTTACACGTCATAAAATCCACGCCCCATTTCACAAAAGGGCCGACGATAATAACAGGATGCAAGGGGAGAGGCGGTGCACGCATCTTGCGCTGAAACACCTAGCACGTGTGACATTTACGGACTGCAACGATACAGTCTTTGAATATTGACGGCCAGAAATAACCTGCTCGTAGAATCTTCTGGGCAGTAGCATATCCGGACATATGTCCAACACAGGCACCACTGTGGCAATCATTTAGGACCCTTTCAGCCTCTTCCAAGGTTAGGCACCGACGGAGCACCGAATCTACTCCAACACGGTATAAAGTATCTCCTACGATACGGTAGGGTTGAGACTGATGCCGAATTCGACGTCGGGCATCTTTAGTCAACTCAGACCGAAATGTGGAGGTCTGAAGATACATGATTATGTCACCATACCAAGGGTCGCGAGTACTGATGAGGAAAAGAGTTTCGTCCTGGATATGATCCTCGGAAAGTGAAGGAGAAGAGTCTTTCGGGAGTGAGCATATAAGATCCGCGAAAACCAGTGATTTCTTAGACTTAGCGGTAGTGAAATCTAAGTCAAACTCCTGCAGGATAACGATCCATTTGGAGTATTTTCCCCCCAGCAATTTTCTAGAGAGAATATATGTCATGGGGTTGCAATCTGAAACCACTGTTATCGTACGCAGCAGGATGTAATGGCGAAAGCGCTGCACAACGTGTAATGCGGCTAACGCCAACTTCTCGACGTGAGCATAACGTGTTTCTGTATCGAGAAGGTTCCGCGATAGATAATAAAAGACATGTTCATTATCATCATCATCATCCTGCACCAGAACCATAGCAATGGTGCTAAACGCGACAGCGAGATATAAAGTGAAATCGCGACGATAATCGGGTGGACGAAGCAAAGGAGCATTAACCAATAACGCCTTTAGCTTCTCAAAGGACTGCTGAGCAATTTCGTCCCAATGGAAGGGAAAATTCTGCTTTAATAGGCATGTGAATCCTTTAGCCACCTCCGCGTAGTTCGGGATAAAGCGCCGAAGGAAGTTCGCTTTTCCCTGCAGACTCTGTAACTGAAATAACGAGAAGGGTGATGGGAGGTTGATGATAGCCTCGACTTTTAAAGGTTCAAGGCAAATTCTGTCTTTGGAGACTATGAATCCCAAAAGATGGCCAGAATCCACGCAGAAGACGCACTTATGAGGATTAAGCCTAATATTGTAGCGCCTACAGCGGAGGAAAATCTGGCGGAGGTGTTCAGGGTGATCCTCTCGCCTAGCTGAATGAGCTGGCAAGTCGTCCAGATAAGGCTGAACGATATGGCAAATGTCATGGAAAGCATAAGACATCGCACGCTGAAAAGTGGCTCCAGCGTTCTTCAAGCCGAACGGAAGTTTTTTATACGCGAAAATACCCCACGGACAGATGAATGTAGTCTTATGTTGATCCTCGGGTGCAATATTGATTTGATTATACCCTGAGAAACCATCCATCAAGGAATAAATCTCACTTCCGGCACATTCGTCGATAATCTGATCTATGAATGGAGTGGGATAATTATCTTTTGGACAGGCGCGATTGATGTCGCGGTAATCAACACAGACCCTAATAGTACTCTGCTTTTTATCAACAGGAACAATGTTAGAAACCCATTATGTGAGGGGGATGGGATAAATAAAGCCCGCGTTCAGAAGTTTTTCAACTTCTGCCTTAATTGCAGCGGCTTTCCGAGGATGCATGGGGTGTAAGCATTTGCGCATGGGCTTCGCACCTGGATAGGTTGGAATCTCATGCACTACGATACTGGGATCAAACCCCAGCATTTCCTCGTAGGACCAGGCGAACACATCTCTGAATTCTTTGAAAAGATCAGTATAGACTTGAATCTCATCAGGAGAACAAGTCACTCCCTCGTGAATATTCTCAACGATCCCTGGTTTGACGGAGATGTTGATCAGGATGGTTTGAGTGATATTACTCAGGTTTCCCTCCGAAAAAACCTCGTGCGTCAAAATGGGCATTTGAAGAGGAGGAGTAGGAACCTGAGATGAAAAACGCTCCAAACATTCAGACATTTCCCCCAAGCTAGGCATAAAAGAGGAGTGATGATGTCCATCGCCCCAAGGCAGCTCCTCGAGAGACATAGTTTCAATGATGGCTTCATCGGAAGGAAAAGTCTCTTTGAGAGGATCAGGTGAATCGGCCTGACCAAGCCAGGGGGATTGAGAGTAAACATCTAGAGCCATGCTCAAAGGAGCATGCTGAGGAGGTGGAGGATCAGATGCAGCAACAATTTCACAGTAGCTGATCTCTACTGGAGTCAAGGGCATTGATTCTCCAAACTCAAACACCTGCTCAGGCGTAGGAATAAGCCAGGGGTCATCGGACCCAGAAATCATGTTAACTTGAGCGGTGTGCGGTAAAGATACCCATGAGGACGGGGTCTTTGAAGAGACTGGGTCCTACACTGTCGATGGGATTCGGAATCTGATCCACGTATGGTATGTTGTTCTCGAAAGTGGAGGTGAAGAAGGACAACTGATCCACCGTGATGATTTTGCCCTCGTGAGGGAACTTAAGAAGTCAAAAGACGGTGGATGGCATGCATAGCATGGCATGGGTGCAGCTGCGGCCAAGAATTATATTGTAGTTGAGCCTGGCGTCGACTACTTCTACTTCCACGTTGACAGTCTTCCCCTGTAAAGTGATCGCTAAACTCTCGAGAACACCTAGGGGTTTGGATTCCCGACCATCAAATTCCTCGAGGGCATTGGGAGATGATGCAAGGGATGGAGAGCCAATGGCCTTCCAGCAAGCGGATGACATGACGTAGGTAGAAGCACCTTCATCCACAACGGCCCTATGGATGTTAAGACCGTTAATCCTGACTTGAATAACAAGAGCTATTTGATGTGGAAGTCGGGGGGAGAAATTCTCTAAATCGAAGGTGAGAAGACTCAAATCGGCAGGATCAATGCCACCGATCGCAGACAATAAAGCCTTCTGTTGCGAAGGACAACTTTGAAGAACTTCTAGTGCAGACATAGCAGAAGGTGCCTGTGCCAAATCCTCAACAATGTTGTAGTGTTGAGCGGCACGAGCATTCAGATTATAAGAAGATCTTCGAAGAACACCTTTAGAAGGTGGCTTCACAACGGGTTCAGGAGTAGGCTTCTCGATTTCCAACGAACCGGAGACAGGTGGGGGAGGTGGTCCATCCGCAACCGCCTTCCCGGGTGCCTGCCGTGATTCACTGTAATCCTTCGAACGCGTAGTGACGTAGATAGGTGCAACACTCTTCATCATGAAAACTTGGGACCCAAATGGTGCAGATGGTGATGGTTGTTAGACCATATGGGTCTGCTGAGATGGGAATGGCTCTTTAAGAACTGCCCGAGTCCCTTTTGAGCCTTTAAGAAGTTGACTAACTTCGGATCATCGTGGACAATCCTTAGTATAATGGTCTCCTTCACAAGTGAGGCAGGGGTACTTCGGTTTACGCTGAGAGCCATCCTCAGTACGAGATTTGGATTCTGGCCTCGGGGCATCGGGTTTGGATTTACCTTTGCCCTTCTTTTTCCCTTTGGAGGCTTTCTCCGCAAGATTGGCCTGAACGGCATTCACCTTCGCGGTTTTGCCAGAATCTGATGGAGCGGGATTAGCAGGAGCATTGTTGGAAGAATTAGACTTATGCTTCCCATTCGAAGACTTCTTCGAATTCTGAGATACAGAACCAATGACACCATCCACTACGGGGGTAGGTGGAGCCTTAGAGGTTCCGGACCGTGGGGCATCAGGCAAGATATCATAAAGCGTGCCGAACTGAGAATATACAGGATCCAGATATTGGGCACGCGCAATGGCTTGTTCCTCCGTCACACATGCTCCCATCGCAATATCTTGGGCGATTTTATTCACGAAGGAGGTGGTGAACCAGTGATTCAGTATCTGATCAGGTATATGAAACTTGATCAGCCTACGACGGCGTCGCCACTCATGAATGTGATCAGAAATGTGAGTGGCTTTATCCTGCAACTCCAAAGTGGCTAGGAACGGCAATGGCGGATTCACCGGCATTCCATGCCCGGGATGAGGACCGGTACCTGTACTCCACAATGGTTGTGAATATCCTTGCCCCCATGGGTTCTGTCCCGTAGGATTCTGACCGTAGGGGGTATAGGTCGTATAACCAGACTGATTTGGATGCTGGTAACCAGTGTGTGGGGCTTGATAACTAGGGTGTGGACCCTGGTTAGGATTCGGCCCTGTATAAGTAGCATTTGGATTTGGCTGCTGAGTATAGGTATAACCGGGTGGAGGAGGATAATACTGAGAGCCTCTGGGGTGGTTGTAATTCGGTTGAGATTGACCATGAGAATAATAACCGCCCTGAGGATGAGTCGGCTACTGATAGGTGGAACCCTGCGGAGCCTGATAACTAGGGCACAGCTGTTGATTAAGCTGCGACATCGAATGAATCGGCTGCTGGGCAGGGTTAATAGAATGAGCGAGCTGCCCTGAGTGAACAGGTTGACCCGACTGAGAGGGCTGCCCTGAATGAACAGGTTGACCCGGATAAACAGGCGGCGCCGGTTGCGCAGGTTGACCTGGCTGCAAAGGAGCCCCAGGTTGTGCCGGATGGGCCGGTTGGCCTGGAGGCGTAACACCAGGTTGTACCGGATGGGCCGGTTGACCTGGTGGAGGAACAGGACCAGGTGTTTGTTGGTAACCGGCTTGACCTGGAGCAGAACCATAGGATGGTCCCGGCTGATATGCAACGTTAGAAACAACAGGATACTGCGGTTGCATAGGATGAGAAGGCTGGATTTTCCCCCCAGGACCATAGACCAGTCCCGGTTGGTACCCCGGCTGAGGCTGTACAGGTTGACCGGAAGGGCTGTAATACTATCCTTGCGGACTGTACGATGGCCCTTGCTGGCCCGCAGGGTAGCCCTGCATGGGTTGTCCCTATGGGTCATGAGGATAGCCAGGTTGGCCCGAAGGTTGGCCTTGGAAAGGTTGCCCTTGCGGGTTGTAAGCCTGGTTATAAGGTAAACCTTGAGCATGGAGGTAAGCCTCAGGAGCGGGTAGATGAAAAATGTCCCCGTGCTCATCATACTGACCTAGAAAAGCATACACGTGCGTACCATCCTATGCATAGTGCGAAAAGTAAGAGCGGTTGGGATCTTGGGAGGATGGTCCAACCTCGGGGTTCGACTGTAGTAGGGACAACCAATACTCCTCCGGAGAGATATTCTCTAGTATAGCAGTAGCTAGATAAATGTCTTCAGGAGATGGCATAGCCCTAGCAGAGGGTGCCGTGACAACGGGTGAAGAGGCGACCACACAAACAGTGGGCCGAACGGGTACAGAAGTAACGGGCGTCTGAGGAGACACCCCCGGTGAAGGAGCAGCTGGCCTCGGAGAAGGAGCTGACACTCCCATAGAAGCAGCAGAGGAAATGATCTAACCCAAAGACCTATACCCCGGTGGTAATGAGGGACTGGCTGTTGACATAACAGTTGATTCAGAGTTGTCTCCCGGAAACAATCTTCGTGGGAAGAGCTGATAGTCTTCACCAGATGTTGGAATTTCCTCACCAGAATCACTCATGGTTGAGCCTGCCGCTAGATCTCGCAATAGACGGCGAGGACTAGAGGAAAAACAACATCTATAAAAGGCGAACCCGATGTAAGAGAAAGGAAATCAGCTCCTAATCTCAATTCAGACACAAGGTCCGAAAAGGGCCAATCGAACTTAACTGGTCCCCCAAAGGGTTGCTCAGAAAGAACCGGTCCCCCGTCAGGAAACTCGGAAAAAACGGGCTGCTGTGGTTCAGCAGAGGATTGGGACACCTCTGATGAATCGTCCGTGTAAGGACTACCAGTAGACGAAACCGAGGGTTCCGCCACTGTGACAAAAACAACAAGAGAAAAGATCAAACACACACACGGGTTGGAAAAGAGTCAAGACACACGATCAAACGGTCAACAAGAAAATTCTAACAGGGCATGTAATCGTGGGTGATTAATTTTTTACCACATTGAAAAATAATAAACTTCACCGTTTCATGTTTTAAGAGTCGAGAAACGGTAAAAAAGGTGACTCTATCTCTTTCAGATTTGACACAAGCGTGAAAGGACAAGCGCTTGGTGATCCTTTCAAATTTAGGGAGTCAGAAAAGATCAAATGACTGCTCAGGAATACTAGGCAAAAGGGTGTACCAAATAACCGTGAACTGCAATATACACCTTGGTTTCCATAATGAAAGAGAAATCAACCAAGGACTTTCCGTACGTGCAGGCAATCTCCCCGAATGCTGTGTTCGGTGTATCATGAGTATAGGGCGGCAGACTCTGCTTCCTACGGATAAAGGATTGAAACCTAGTGGGGTCTCCCTTTATATACGCGACGGTACGGGGAGCACAAGTCCGTACTAGCGCTGTCTAAAGCCAAAAGGCGAACGACATCTACTAGGTTTAAAGACGTCGGAACACGTCTCTAGCCTAGACCTCTAAATGTGTTTCGTTAGATTTCAATGTTGCCTTAGTGTAAATTGAGTAGATTTTAAAGTTGATCTTCAATTACGTTTCAGTTTTCCGGCCCTAACGAATGTGCTGTCTCAAAAATCTCTTAAATGAAAAACTACATGCCACAGTACACCATTTTGTTCGATGAAAACTAGCTACGGAAGAGTTGAGAGTTTTTGCAGAAACAAAATGATCAGAATACAATCAATGACATCTCTAATGCAACTAATGAAACTAAAAATTTTTCTTCAGATTCACTAAATACTAGTAAAATTGAAAAGATTTCAATTTGCACTAATCAATCAATAAGAAAAAGAGATTTTTTTTATTTTCAATGTTTGATAGCTAGATGCACTAAACAAACCGAAAACAAATAAGAAGAATTCGAGAAACGATATTAAGAGAGCAAAACAAACAAATTTCACTCAATGGCACAAACAATCAGATCTCAAATCGACAAAAAGTCTCTCAAAACCAAGAAAAGTCCCAAAGACACCAATGAGCCGTGTGATCTAGGCCCAAAATGAAGTGAGGCGAAATTCGAATGAAAACAAAATCAGTTACTCAAAAAACGCAACAATATGATAGACAACTGTCAAACGAATGCAAGGAAGCAATCCCACAGCTGATTGAATGAACGGAAACCAAAAACTCCCAAGGGAGGCTTGACTCACAAAGGCACCTAGATACCCTAGGGCTCGTATGCAAAATCGAAATAAATAGGCAAACAACCAAAGGAAGGAGGCTCCAATCAGTCAAACCAGGCTCCAATGCACTCAAACAGCCGAAAAATCAAGATCAAAATCACAAGTTAGCCTCAGAAAGCTTGAAACACAGCAAACCCTAATAGCTCATAGGATTGGCGCGACTGTGAGCTTGAAATTAGCGCCAGAAAGGCAATGGCGCAGGTGATACACAGGCAACCTACGCCAATGGGCACGACTGTTACGCTAAAAAGCGCGCTAGTCAAGTTTACTGTGGAAAAAATAAAAACCAAGCAATCTCAGACACAGACAAGTGAAAACAAGGCTAAAACCAAGCCAAACAAACAAGAAAATCTAGTCCAAAGAGTTGACCAAGCAAGCAAGACCAAGAAGTTAACCGGAAAGAGAAGAAAAAACTCCAAGTTGTTCAGTCCGTAAACCAAACCGGAGATCGACTGAAGCAGCGTTGATCTACTCCGCTAATGCTGAGAAAAAGCATTTCGAAGGCTATCTGGCTGTGCTTCAGACTCCGTCTATAGTTTACAAATCAAACAACAAGCTGACTCCCCAGCGGAGTCGCCAAATTGTTGAGGAGGTAAATCCCCTCTGCGGACAGAGGCGATCCCTACTAGCCCAGATCGGGTCTAGCAACAATCAAACACGCTACAGTGCAGGTTCCTAATTGTAAATAAACCAACTTGCGAGGAAGGCTTACCTGGAATCCAACGTTGTCGTTTGTAGAAGAGGTGGTGCTCCCGTTCCTTTGCCCTGGCAGATCACAATCCTCACGATCTTCGTGATCGGACACCTGCACATGCAAGAAACAACACAAACGCAAGCATAAAATCCAGTGCATACAACTATATATCAGTTGAAGAGGATATAACTCATGAACATGATCAAGAACAAGAGTGGAACCATAACCGATAGTTGCTTATCATTAAAGAGTCAAAAGAAGAATACAACCATAGCTTCGACGCAACATTCTCCTTTAGCGGGTCATCAGCACAACATGTCTCGATAAAGCCTGTCAGGGATGGGAAAAGCCTCTCTCTCCAGATACTTGGCAATAGTCTCCTTGCTTGGATTTGGCCTTAGGGAATCAAGAAGGCTTTTGCAGCATGAAAGCTCTTGGGAACTTAGAAATTTTGCCACTCTTTTGAACTAGCTTGCAAATGGAAATGGGAAAGCTTTTATAGAAGGAGGAAGGGGAGTTGGGATCCCTATAATTATGGGATTGGCCCTATCATCAAGGAAGCTTCCATGAGAGGTGGCAAACCACTTCCTCTCCATGGAAATCCGTAGCCAAACCTCCCAACTCAAGATAGAAATCAGCCCAGTAATTTGTTAGGATGAAACTTCCGCCTTTTATTTTAAAAAAAAACCTCTTAATATGGTTGGCGCAGGTGCGGCTCTATGACAGAGCGCCAATTGGCGCGCCCTCTTTGGAGGATTTCCCTCTTGGTGCAAGGGCTGAACTATGGAACCGCGCCAATGGAGAAAGAGATATTTTTAGGGTTTTTTGCAGGGAGATGTCTTTAGGGCAATTAAAGCTCCTCTTCAGAGCGATGCAATGAAAGTATTTTCAAGTCTTAACTCTGCTCACAGGTCACGGAATGAGCCCTCCAATGTGCGGGATGGGGATTGTAGGGACAGTGACAAATTGCTGTGTAACAACTTGCAGGATTTTTGCGCGTAGTTTCTTCTCACAGACGCGCAGTGCACGTGTTCAGGACTGACCCGCACACAGGAAAGTGCACCTGTCAGAGCCTTTTCTGCGCAAATTACATAATAAGATTTTTTTTCTCTATATTCTGCATTTTTCTGCTTGTAAGTGTACTGGGAAGCCACTATTGTATTTTCCAGCACCTGTGTTGATACCCCACAGCTTCTGAGAACTCTCTTTTTGCTGCTTTCTGTAGGCATAGAGTTAGTTTTCATTTAAGTTGGTTTTTTGCAAAAAATCTTCACATATTTTAAGTAGGGGGCGAATTAACCATTTCTTTCCGAATGATTTATGTTTTTCAAATTCTAGTATGCACACTTAGATTAACTAGTCCAAGTAAGCTAGTTTTATTTTCTAGTGTAGAAATTGTTTAGCTTAATTGAATTTTTACATTTAGGAAATTGCGGGACTAGGTTTGAATCACCGATTAGAGCAAGTAATCTATGTTGCCTTTGCACCCTTTGATGATCCTAGGCAAGCATATGAACACTCTATTTTTGCGATTCGCCATCTCCCTTTAGTTATTCACATAGATTAACTAGGAAGATTTGAAAGCGGCCCATTATCCGCACGTGTTTTCCATTTTGAGCCAGGAACAAGATAACGTAGTTTAAATAGGGGTTTTTTGTAAAGGATCACCGATATCCAAATTTTCAAACTATGAGCTTGTTCACTTTATGCTCACACACACTGACCCACTAAGAAAAAAATCCACCTAAAGCTAACTTAAACCAACTTACTAAATTCTCCCTACAAGAGCCACAAGAGAATTTATAGATTAAGTTAGGATCAAGGGGGTAGGCATCCAATAAGCCACCTTGATCACACTTCATACTGAAACATAGAATTTTTGTATTTACGGAGCTTCAAAATACACCTATCAGCCCATGGAAAAGAAAACTCGAGCGCGGCAGAGACCTGATTCAGAGGGGGTTAGGCTTAGGCGCAGTGCGTGCGGTATTAGTTGGGGCTACCTGACCCGGCTGATACTTGGTACTATTAGCTGACTACCAAGAAGCCCAAGACTCGAACGCTCACGTGGGATGGTGGTTCTTAGTGGCCAAAACTAGGGCATCCTTTACCCTATAGGTGACGGTGCAGGCAAGCACCAAACCCTCTACCCTTACCTTGGTGGATTCTCTCCGGCTGACTGGGGGTGTCGCCAGCTCTTACGGGATGTTGTACCAGAACTCGCAAGAAATATTCTCAAGGCCCAGTTACTTTTGAGTGTGTGAGGACGCATAGGTCTTCTAGGATTTTGAGTCTCATGCGCAAAACAAAAAAAAACCATATTTTTGCTTGATTGATCACATAGATTAAAGTTAAAGAGAGAATCATTTTATTTTCGATTTGTTTTATATATGTGGAAATAATTTTTCTTTCACCTAGACTCTTTCCCCTCAAATTTTCCAAAACCTAACTTGGTCGACACCTAAACGGTCCCAATGGAACCTTGTTGATCCAGGCATATTTTGGACCTCCCCCCATTACAGGGAGGGGTTCCAGGTCTTTCACCATTTAGACATAAAAGACGGAACACTGCCACTGTCATTGGTTCATCCTTCATTGGAGAAACCATAGTTGGGAACCCTAGTCGTTCTCCCAACACCACACTACACACCAAACCCCCCTCGCCCCTAGGGGGAAAAGGAGCGTGTCCCATTTGGGAAGCTAGCTGAACACACATCAGAGTACGTCATAGAATAACCCTCGTTCTAACCAGAAGTTCGTGTCTTCACACGTTGCCATGGCGTAAAACTCCCAGTCACCCTTCTTAGCTACGTTGAATCTACCCGATTTAACCAAGATCACAAATGACCCCATCACATATGATCCTTCAAGGCCTCCCATGCCCACAAAGCTCCCTTCGGATATACCAAATTTCAAAGGCAAGCAAGCGGAAGACCTAGGTAATCATATAATGACCTTTCACCTGTGGTGCTCATCAAATAGTATCATCGACAACACTATTCGATTAAGGCTATTTTAACGCACTATTACGTGAGTAGCTGCAAAATGGTACGTGGAGCAACCTCCTGCTTCACATGGAACCTTTAGCACGATCATTACCGCATTCCTCACTTATTTTCAGATACCCCTTCACCATGATTTAGGAATGGAGTTACTGGCTCATTTTAGATAAACCCCCGCCATCCATATCTCTGACCACATTCATGAGTGGAGGCGGCGTCACAGTTTATGTAAAGCTAAACACGACGATTGAGTCCTCTTAGATTTATTCTTGAAAACTCTGACGGTGGATATTTCAAAGGATGTGATGCAGCAATACCCCACATCCGAAGAGGATGTAATTATTAAAGCCCAGAAGCTTGAACTAATTGATACGCAGTCAAGATACATTTACAATATCCTGCCTAACGCCACGCGCCTACAAACTTATCAAGAATTGCAAGGCGCGTCGAACTCTACAGACAGACTAATTAGGTCAATGACCCAAGGGTACCTAGGAAGTAGTAGTTCCAATCCTAGTTACGCACATAACTCTACCCAGAACATGTCTCAACCTATATTTCAAAGTCATCACATGCCTCAACAAGATTTGACTAGTAGGGCACAAGCGTATCACTAGGGAGGACCCTATCCTCCGGCTAAGGGGACCCAGTACGCATGAAGAAACACTGATGAAAGAGCTCCCCCCCAATGGCCAGGTGCAAACAAGGGACAACGTTATGCTCAGTCCCAAGCACACGGCACACCTACGCAAACCAATGCTCACGTGAAATTTATGCAGCCATCCCAGAATCAACCACACCAGTATAACTAGGAGAACTACCCTCCTAACGTGGTTAAGAAAAAATAAAAAGACAAGCCCAAAGGGAACTCTGGACAGGGGGGCAGCAACCAACAGTGCCCACCATGATCCCAGACTGGAGGTACCCCCAACCGGAATCAAAACCAGGAGCCAAGTAATGCCCAATGGCAAGGCAAAAGGCCACCTCTGCGAACAAACCATTCTTGTTCAATATGTGGTGAGTACGAGCATTATACTCACCACTGTCCCGATCTCCCTGAGCTAAAAAAGCTTCAGAGTAACCGAGGACAAGGAGGATCTTCCCAGCAACTAGTTGTTATGCAAGAACCTTTGCCCCACCAAGGGATGGTCAGCACTCAACAACAAAACCCAGACGATTCCCGGAAAAAAAGCCATGAAATCTACATGAATGGGGAAGAAATGTTTTTTTAAACATGGAATTGCAGTTACAACACCCCACTAGACTCCACTATGTCAGGGGCTAGTACTAGTACGCTGAATGCACCTTTGACCATTTCAAAGATGCCTATAGAACCGTTGCCAAAGATGGCAAAGGGACCTAATAGGCGAGCATGTAACTACTCCAAAGCGGCTCGTAATTATAGCATATTGGACGATTTAGCTCAATCGCCTACTGCTATGTTTTTGTTGGAAGTACTACAGTCGTGCCGAAAGCAACGAAAAGTCCTACTTTCTACATTAGGCGCTATCAACCCTACCAATACGCGAATGATGGCTTTTGACTTAGACAAAACCACCCCTAGGCTTCCTTCCATGGTCGCATTCCAGATACCAGTATCGGTTTATAATATCACTATTCACTGATGTTTCATTGACGAGGGTGCATTGACATGCATCATGTCAAAAAAATTTTGGCAGAAATTGGGTTCTCCAGAACTAAAACCCTCGGTCATAACGCTTTGAGCCTACGACAGTCGTCCCTCGACACCCGTCAGCCTCTACCAAAATTTCCTGATCTGTTTAGCCGGCAAGACGGTCCACATAGACATCGAAGTCTTGGATGCTCACTTGGATTACAATATACTCCTTGGACGGAGTTGTATCTAAGGCATGTCTACCATAGCCTCTTCCATCTTCCGCATCATGATGTTCCCCCACAAGGATCACATCATTACTGTAGACCAGTTGACACACAGCGAGAAGAATCCCCTAACCAACATGGATTTAATTCTACCCTATGTAGATACAACCGTAGATGTTCTTTCACGGTACCAAGAATATGGCCCCGACCAATTCAAACCATCGTCCGTCCTAGCGTCATTCCTAAGATATCCTCCCATTATCCTTGAGGTGTCACCCGACACCATAGCAGCCCTAGTGTGCATGATGTCCACATCAAGCACCGAGGTCAGTCTAGATATGGACTCAAGAAGTAACGACATTGAGGCATCGGTCATAGCATCATCTCTAGCCTACGTCGCCTCCCAAACCTCTTTCCTCTATCCCCCAGCTGGCTTTGTCTCCCAGCAGGTTTTGGCAACACTGGTGTTACCCAACATATCGTTGGCATTCCTAGTTTGGTACCTATTTCACCCTTCCAAAACAGGAGCCACCAACATTACTGCCACAGGTTAAAGCCCCTCAACCCTGAGGAGCCCAAACCAACCCAATAAATGGTCAAGACTGCCCCTGCAAATGAAGTTCCCATTGCAAAACTGGTTATCACGACCAAGAAAACCACAAACAGAGGAAAGAAGATGGCGACCCCCACCATTCAAAGGGAATCACCAGTCTGCACCATATGCGATGTCATAGGCCATATGACACACATATGCCTGGAGCTAGAGAGTTAAAACCACTCCTTAGCTCTGAAGCAGACGTTTCGACGTCGTGTTCCCGTAAAAAGGAACCTAACTCAAAAGTTAAAGACAATACGCTGCGTACCAATCACGTATGCTCTCTTTGTGGCACCTATGGGCACTACACCCATCATTTTCCAGAGATACCATAGTATAGGGACGCCTTATATGCGATCGAGCAATCCTATCAAGAGGATCCCTCCACCCAGTCGGTTAATGACGAACCTTGCACCATCCTATACTTACAAGAGGAACATAGGATTGTAGAATGACCCCCAGTAATGCCCATTATACATTGTATGCTATGCGATGAATGGGGCCACTACCTAGAAGAGTGCACAGCTTTGGAACTCATTTACAGATGGTATCCAATCGAAAGGGTTTACTACATAGTGCTATGGGCAGCGCAATTCACATGCATGTTATGCATTGACAATCACCTTTGAAGAATTGTCACTACATACCTCGTTTCCGGCTAGCCCTCACTAGCCTCCGCTCAGCCATAGTCCACCTTTCCCAAGAAGACAATATAGATGCTAGGTCCACCGGTAGCTCCATGACCCAAGAAGATGAGATGAGTGGATCTACTATGTTCTTGACAGCCAAAGAACGGCCTAGCAAGGAACCCCTCATTACCCCCAATGGCACCTCGCAGCAACGACCAGCGTGTGCGTTATGAAAAAATACGGACCATGTAGTCTTCCATTGCCCCAATTTAGCAGCCTTACGATGTTGGTTCCCCATCAGACCTCGAACTGAAGTCAACGGAACTTTCATATCAAAGATATTCTGCCTGATATGTCAGGGTAATCATTACGAGTGACATTGTACTTATGCCTCACAGATTCGTCCCACTATTGACATGATTAATTCCATAGAGAAGAGACAAGACGATCTCCGAGAATGGCATAAAAAGTACATTTTCGGATCAATTTCCCCACCCTCGCAATGGTGTGTCAAGGTGGACAAGATAGCACACCACCAAAGGGTAACCCCAGCCAAGCCTAGGATAAAATGTGGCCTATGTGATCTAAATGACCACCGAGTCAACCAATGTAGAGAATTCAAGCCCCTAGGAAATAGTCTTTGCATAGTATCTTCTCTCCCCCAGAAACTTCTCTCCAATCAAGAGAAGATCACGCGCACTTATTGCCAAATTTTCTCACACTTTCACCATACATTTAAGCGTATACATCTCCCCAAGCTGAGAGCGGCACGAGCTACATTGATTCTACACTCCACTAAAGAGAAATACAAGTCTAAGCCAACGATACGAAAATGGAGATAGAATACAACCTCATCTACATCTGACCCTTTCCAAGCATCCACATCGGGAACAAAAAGTAGCATAGAATCACACACTATCTACTTCGTTGGCTTAGTAACACCATGCACCATCTTCACTGGCATGAATCACACACCAGAGACATGCCCATTAATGGAAACATTCAGGCACCTCTGTGGCAGGAAAAATTTCCACCTACCAGAAATTGACTAACCTAGGGGGGGACCTAACTTTGAGCCCATATAGAATCCCATTATAGAGATTCTCCCCCCACCAAACGCCAAAGATACAATCCACCATATATGATTTGTATTCATTTATATCAGTGAAAGGATTACTACCTCAACCCCACTCTAGGATTTCCATCATAATCCTATCATGAAAAACCAAGGCACCTTGTGCTTTTGCATCGATTTCCACAAAATCCCAAACCTGCATGCTGCCATCGAACTCCTTGATGACACCCAGCCTATAGAACAACGCCTAGTACAACTAGAGCTAGTTGATTAAAGTCAGCGACAATCTATGCAACACAATGAGGCCCATAAGAAAAGGGTGAAAGCATCATTCGACCACCACATCAACCCTCGGTCATTTATCGAGGGAGAATTAGTCCTTCACTACGATGTCTCAAATGAGGCCTTAGGGTCAGGAAAGTTCGAAACACTGTATAAAGGACCCTACATCATCAAACACTACCTCTGACAGGGGGCATACATCTTGACGGAACCGGACGGGACTGGCCTCACTAACCCCGTCAACGGCCTTTACCTCAAGAATTTCTACCCATAAGGGCCCTAAAGGCCCTTCCCCTAGAGTGAAAGTACACAAAACCCAATCACCAAAATATTTTTGACCCAAAAACACGCTCAAAGTGCCAACATGGATCACCAAAATGAACCATACTTTGGATTTGTTGATGGAGCATTGCGATGGTCTCAAAACTTAGCTGCAGCCTCCTGGGTCATCTACCACCCCGATCGATCACCGCTGTGTTCAAACGGTGTGTGCATCAGATCAGCAACAAACAATCAGGCAGAATATGATGTCGTCATTGGACTTATGTGCGATGCCCTCCATTGGGGCATTCACCGTATGCATATCTACCTCGATTCCTAGTTAGTGGTATCACAGCTAAACCGAACATTTGAGACTAGAGACACACACCTATTTATAAAATATTTACGTGCCAAAATATTAAGCATAAAATTTGATCACATCACATTTTCACATGTATCAAGGGATCAAAACCAAATAGCTGATCACATAGCTAACAATATCCTAGACTGGCATGTATCTCAAATAAACCATCATCCATAAAAGAAAAAAAAAAAAAAAAACATAGATATCCATCAGCATAACACAAAATATATAAATCGAAGTAAATACCTCATCATGTAGAGCCGCAAAAAATATATATATATATATATCTCATATCTATATAAAAAAATATGTGTATCTGAGTACAAAAAATAGTATCGTTGGCCCATTGTCTAGCCCAAAGATACAAAAGTCGTCAAAAATAAGGGAAGCATCCTCATAATGGATGCTTTCCCTATGTACACAAGTACTCTATGGGGGTGCCCCCTCAGGAGGAGCACCTGGTGTTGTGGAGGTAAATCCCCTCTGTGGATAGAGGCGATCCCACTAGCCCTAGAGTGGGTCTAGCAACAATCGAAACACACAAAGCTATTGATTCCTAGTTACAAAAGATAGAATCACGATAGATCGCTTATCGTGATTCCTTCACTGCTGTTGTCGAAGAAGAAGTGGCGCTTCCATTCCTAGCTGGACATTTCACGATCCGTGAGCTTGATGCATCCAGATACCTGTACACATGCAAAGAAGAGGGACAACATGCAACTTAATATTTCACACTTTATAACTATCGATCAGTCAGAGAGGAACGAATGAAATTTCATTATATAATGGACAAATGCAATCATGGAACCAATAGCAGAGTCATGTATATTAAGATATGAGAGAACGATTACAACCGATGCTCTAACGTCGTGATCTTCCTTTGACAGGGTTCTAGCAGGACGTGTCTCACAAAGCTCGTCAGGGGTTTTACATAACTCTCTCTCTCACAGGGTTCTCCTTAGCTCTACTCTTGATTGTCACTCAACTATAATTTCCTTCCCAAAAGTTCAGTTAGCTAGCAAATGGAGAGGGTAGGCTTTTATAGAGGGAGAAGGAGAGGTTAGGCTCCCTATAATCATGGGGAGAGTCCTATCTCTTAGGAAGGTTCCATGAGAGGTGGAAAACCACTTCCTAAATAGGGAGATCCAGAGGCAAACAACCCAACCCCTTTTTGATGATCCATTCTGAAGTTGTTAGAATCAAACTTCCGCCTTCTATTTTTAAAAAACATTCCTTAATAGGCTTGGTGCGGGCACAAGATAGGGACAGAGTGCCAGCTAGCGCACCCACCAGTGTACATTCTCTCCATTGGTGCGAGGGATGAACTGGCTACCCGTGCCAATGCCAAAACATGGGTTTTTAGGGTTTTCCAGAGGAAATTTTCTTGAGGATAATTCTTGTCCTTATGCAGAAGGCTGCCATCAAGGTGTTTTCAGGACATTTTACTGTTCACAGGTCATGGGAATAGTCCTCCAATATATGGGACAAGGGATTATAGGGATGCTGACAAAATGTTATGTAACAGATGCCCCCTAAAGCATGAGGTCCGAGAGAGAGGGAGGGGTGAAATGCTTTATGAGAATGCGTCCAACTGAAAACACTACCGTCGAAAGACTTGCGAATATAAATACAACTGATATCTCTGATACATGATATGTGGTATGGGTGCAACCATCCATAATAGAGTGTACAAAAACTAAGATCCATGGTATGGACGCAGCCATCCAATAAGATAAGGATCAAAAATCAGACTCAGGTATGGTCGCAGCCATCCAATCAAAAGAATCACGTAATAAATCATAATAAGCCACAAAGAAACCACAGCCTGGATGTTTATGAGACAAAATCCAGGGTCTTGCGCTCCATCTCAACCCAAACAAAGTACAAGTTCAAGCATGCAAATATGTGAGCTGAAGTCGAACATGTAAGAACATTGTTTGATTACCAGCCAATAATGAAAGTCGTTAACAGACGCGAGAGAAACCACCAATAATGACGATGGTTCTCAAGGTACAAGAGGTACAATCCACGGAATGTGAACATTGAGCTGGCATCGAACACCCACAGAATCATCCGATCGAAGGCCAATAATGAAAACCCAGCATTGAATGCGAAGAACCTACCATTGAGGCATGTAAGCTCCAAGGTACCTGGAGGGAGTCTCTAGATCAGCTTCCTGGATAATGAGCTGAAGTCGACAGGAAGTGACCTTGATCGAAGGTGAGCCATAATTTTTCCCACATCATCGACACAAGACAAAGGGATATAATGTTTCTGAATCAAGATCAACAGAGAATCAGAGGGAGGTTGAAAACTGCAGAGGCAAAATTCTCTTGAACATATTGGCAGCACGACATTGGATTTGGCAGTATTTGACATCAAGGGATCTGAGGTCATGGTGACATGGTAAAGAGTAGATGAGTGGTCAAAAGATATTACCCAAACCCATGAAGGTAAGTAGATAATGAGATGAGATATCCCCAACCCGACACGAATGCAGACAAGTGCCATGTTCAAGAGCGACATACTGCCAACACAAATATAATACTGGTTCCATTTTACCCCACCATTTCTGGTGAGTACCTCAATTATTTTTGAAAACAAGCTTGAAGGGGATAGCATGTGCTTGCGATATAATTTTTTCCTTCGGACAAATCCAACCTAGTACATTTTATGAGCCCTAGGAAGGAGGAACTCGAGTAACGTCATTACGACAGAGTCCGATGTCATCAGTTTTTAACGAGTCTGACAAAGGAAGAACTCGGAGTATTTTCATATTTAGAGATTTTGAAAATATAGCGGAAAAGAAAACTCCAACAGTCCCTTTTCGTAGATAGTCCCACAGATCCAAAAAGCTATAAAACTATGTCTGAGAGAACCTCCTAGTCGCGATAGGCTAGGGTATTCCTTTTTCGTAAATAATCCATCCCGGCCCGAAAAAGGGGTAAATGTATACTGGGTAGATGTCGTTTCGTAGAAAATTTAACGAGCTCAAAATGATAAGCAACTCAGCAATATTTTCAGTTTTAGAGAGTCAGAAAAGAGCTGAAAGGTGACTCCAATAGTGACTTTTTCGTGTTTTTACCGAGTCTGAAAAAGTATAAAATACAACTCGTCTCTTTGTCAAAATCATGTGGAAAACCTATTGCTACACAAAAAGATGCGTGTAAAACATATTCGACGAAAATAATGCGAAAATATATCAGAAAACATGTTTAAAAACCCATTTAGGACTTTGAAAAGCTATAAAAGACCAACAGTGGTAAAAAATATTTACTTTTCACTTTTTACCTCTTTGCAGAGCAACAGTGACCCTTTTGTGCTTCGATCTTTAGGCGACGAGTGCGACCAATCCAGCGAACCAAATCGACTTTTGTCCGGTTCAGGTAAAAGCCGACCTCTTTGTCCATCTTTTAAGCTGCATTTCACTGTATTTAATCATGGTTTAAGGTCTTTAGGGGAGGGAATTTCAAATTTTAGGGCTCCGCGGTTGGCGTGGGTTCTAGGCACGAACCCGTGCCAATCCGCTCTATTTTACATAGAGGCCATGCTAGTTGACGCGACTGTTAGCCAGACAGCCGCGCCAACAATGCAATGCAAATTCTGGCTAAAGAATCTAAAAAATGAACCAATGAAATGAAATTTTGAATACTCAAGGAGGTTTATAACGTTCCTATGTTTTATTTGATGTAGGTACCCAGCAAAAATATGGTCATTGAATGGAAAGAGAGAGAGCACAACGAGGAAGATGAATTGGAAATGGGAAATGAGCATTATATGAATGCTCTTTGGAATTGCGAGCTGAAAAAATTCTTTCTAACGCCATGTCTCCGGGTCAGCCCAAACTACTGCAGTATCTCATCAACATCTGGGATGAGGATGAGGAGAAGTTCAAACTTCGAGACCAGGTACTTGAGCTCGAGGTATCAGACATGTACTTCATCACTGGACTGTCATGCATGGGTTCAATCCCTCTACTGACCGATACCATGCCTTCAGGTGAAAACATGACAATGGTCATGGACAGGGTGTGCCGAGGGACACGCAAAGGAACAGGGAGCAGGAAAGTAGACATTCAGACCGTCCCCGATCTAGCACTGAGAGTAGTGATACATACCATTATGCGGGCTGCAGGATCGCAGGCACCGCACGAAGCCACAAAGACGTAGCTTCTTCTTGCATTGGAGTGCATGAACCCAACTATCTTTGACTAGGCCATGGCTGTGACCATGAACATTAAACGGAAATTGACAAAATGCAAGAAGACCAAACTAAAAAAGTTTGGATATGGGTCAATTTTGGTGTTGTTCTTCCTGGAACGACTACCTATTTTCTAGTGCTAAGGGGCCATAGTCCCGGATCCACCACTAAGAGAGCCACGGATGGGTCGATGGGTGGCATTGATGCGCAGGGCAGGGGGCAGCAAGCAGATGTCATGGCGGCCTGAGTTCTTTGGTTGGCTCCGATGGTAGTTGATCGTCATGGAGGACTGGCCCTATGCGGGTACCGATTTTACCGGAGACCCAGACCTTTTGCTCTTGGAGGGAGAATACTGGGACGAGGAGTAGGGTAAGACTCTTTTTAATTTTATGAGTTTTATTATTTTTTGGTATACATACATGTTCTAACAGCTGATCCTATATGTATGCAGATGTTGGTCCAAAGAGGCCTGCCGGAATGTCACCAATGGCAAGGAGGACCCCTCTCGCTTATGACCCTCAAGGTGAGGGGGGTGAGAGGGACGAGCTTGTACAGAACCTAGAGGGGATCGCTCGCAGAGCTCCGAATTATACTCGTTTAGCTGATGTTCCCTTATCTTATTAGAGGCACACAGTAGGGGTGCCGAGTCGTCTCCACCGCTTGCTGAGGTGGTTGGTGCGGGCAGTGACGTGCTACCATGAGCACCATGCTGATTAGTCACCCAGGATTTTTATTTGCATATTTTTTGAGAGACATGTTATCTCAGGATGTAACTGAAAAAAACATGTATATTTTGATTTTATATGATGCACACGTTGCAAACACTCGACACATATATATATATACATCTATTTTCTAGATGGATCTTGCTTTCATATGATAATGTTTTTACAAATTGCGTAAATTTCTATCTAATACCTTGTTGGCTACTGCATCTGTTAGTGTATTCATTTGTCTTGGTAAATGCTGATATGTGATGTAATCAAAATTTCTTTCAAGTAAACGAATACGTAGATACAGTCTTATAATGCATGAGTTGCTAACTGAATAATGACCATTGAGCTGTAAAACCACAAGCTGTGAGTCCATATGTACAAGTAATGCGTGAATACCGAGGTTAAAAACCTCGTTTAATAATTCCAAAATGGCACTATAGTCCGGAACATTATTTGTAGCAGGCCCTAGACAAACACCTTGTAAATTAACGAACTCACCAGCAAGATTGTAAATTACCTAGGCTGCCGAAGACAGGTTCCTAGTACTGTGGGAGGCACCATCTGTGAAACCGACATAAGGAGTAATAGACATCTGCACAATCAGGAAGACCCAATAAGCAAAAAAACACTTACAAAGCACACCACACTACACATGCACAAAAATGAAAAAAATCACCTATGTACATATACACACAAGAATGATTCAAGCATAATATTTCTTCAGGTACAACCCATTCCTGGGCTGCGCCAAGGGAAGACCTTCATAATCGATTAGCTCATAAGCCCCATTTTTCAATACACATTTAACTTTATAGGGCCCATGCCACATAGGTTGGAATTTTCCTGCCCCAAGCTTGTCATGGGCTTGATCATACAAGAGGACGAGGTCCCCTTCGATAAAAGAGCGCGGAGAAACCATTTGATCGAAATGAGCTTTAACCCGCTTTTCTATGCCTCAATAACCAAAGTAGCCAAGCAGCGAGTTTCGTCCAATCTCTTGAGATATAGGAGACGTTCTTCCTCTGGGGAAGTATCGGGCAGTAATTCCACAGCCAATTTTAGTGAAGGGATCTCACATTCAACCGGAAGAGTAGCTTCTAGACCATACACCAACTAAAATGGTGTGAACCCGGTTGCACTCTTCACTGACGTTCGGTAGGCCTAAAGAGCTGAAAACAACTAGAGATGCCAACTCGATTTGTGTATACGAATTGTTCGTTGAAGCATTGTGACAAGCACCTTGTTCACGACCTCAGCCTGGCCATTTTCCTGAGGGTAATATGGTGTTGAGTTGTCGTGATGAAAGCCCAACTTAGATGTTAGCTCTGCCATCATATAGTCTCGAAAATGAGAGCCATGATCAGTGACGATGGCTTGAGGAACGCCGAAACGAGTGATCACATGGTTGAAAATGAATTGTGCAGTTGTCTTACCATCCACAGCCAGTGTAGGCATTGCTTCAGCCCACTTGGTGAAATAATATATGGCAACGATGATATAAGCATGCCCTCCGGCCGAGTGAGGGTTACACGTCATAAAATAAATGCCCCATTTGGCAAAAGGGCCTATGGTAATGAAAGGATGTAATGGGTTTTCACACACATCTTGCATTGGAAGATTTGGCATGCATGACACTTTCGTACTGCAACAATACCGTCTTTAAGTATAGATGGCCAGAAATAGCCCGCACAAAGAATCTTCTGTGCGGTAGCATAACCAGACATGTGACTGCCTCAGGCACCACTGTGATAGTCATTCATAACTTTCTCAACCTCTTCTAAGGTAAAACACTGGCGGAGTATGGAATCGAATCCAACACGATATAGGGTATCTCCGACAATGCGATATGGTTGCGACTGATGTCGAACACGGCGTCGAGCATCCTTCGTTAACTCGAACCGAAAGGTAGATTTCTGGAGGTACACGATGATATCACCGTACCATGGATCGAGAGTGCTGATTAAGAAGAGATTTTCGTCTTGGATATGATCCTTAGATTGAGATGGAACATAGTCGGTAGGGAGAGAACAAATGAGTTCAGCAAAAACTAGTGATTTCTTTGATTTGGAAGTAGTGAACTCCAAATCAAACTCTTGGAGGATCACAATCCACTTTGAGTACTTTTCCCCCAGCAATTGTCGAGACAAAATGTAAGTCATGGGGTTGCAGTCGGAAATCACAGTTACCGTGTGTAACAGGATGTAATGGCGAAACCACTGAATGGCCTAGACCACGGCCAGCGCCAACTTCTCGACGTGTGCATAGCGTGTTTTAGTGTCGAGAAGGTTCCAAGACATATAATAAATCACGTGTTCATTGCCGTCATCATCATCCTACACTAGAACCATGGCAATTGTACTGAAAGCGGCAGCCAAATAGAGAAAAAGTCGTGATGATAATTTGGAGGACGGATTAATGGAGCGTTGACAAGAAACGTCTTAAGTTTATCGAAATATTGTTGGGCAATATCATCCCAATAGAAAGGGACATCCTATTTTAGAAGTCACGTGAACCCTTTGGCTACCTCTGCATAGTTCGAGATAAAACGGCGTAAGAAATTTTCTTTACCTTGAAGAATTTCAAGCTAATGCAACGAGGATGGGGAGGGGAGATTAACAATAGACTCAACCTTAAGAGGGTCAAGGCTAATTCTGTCCTTCGAGACAATTAATCCTAAAAGTTGACCAGAGTCAACGTAGATGACACACTTGTGAGGATTAAGCCTGATGTTGTAACGTCTACAGCGGAGAAAAATTTGGTGGAGATGTTCCAGATGGTCTTCGCGTAGAGCTGAATGAGCCATAAGGTCATCCAGGTATAGCTGAACAACATTACATATGTCATGAAATGCATAATACATGGCACGCTAGAAGGTAGCCCCAGCATTTTTTAAGCCGAAAGGGAGTTTCTTATAGGCGAATGTCCCCATAGATAGATAAAAGAAGTCTTCTGTTGATCAGATGGGAGGATATTGATTTGATTATAACCTGAAAATTCATCCATAAGGGAAAAGATCTCACTCCCCACACAATCGTCAATGATCTGATCGATAAAAGGGGTGGGATAGTTATCCTTAGGGCAAGCCCGATTGATGTCTCGATAGTCAACACAGACTCGAATTGTGCCCTATTTCTTATCCACAGGGACAATTTTGGAAACCCAATCTGTCAGAGGGATCGAATATATGAAACCTAATTTAAGAAGTTTCTCAACTTCAGCTTTTATAGCAGCGGCTTTCTGAGGATGAACTAGATGCAAACGTTGGCGTACAGGCTTCGCACTAGGATAGGCAGGAATTTTGTGCATGACAATACTGGGATCAATTCCAGGCATCTCTTCATAAGACCACGTGAAAAAATCATGAAATTCATGGAAGAGACTTGTTTACACTTGAATCTCATCAGGATAACAAGTGACTCCCACATGGATGTTCTCGACAACCCCCGGTTTAACGGAGATGTCGATAGGCATAATTTGGGTAATATTACTCAAATTTCCTTCCGAAAAAACCTCGTGAGTCAATATTGGAATTTGGAGAGGTGGAGAGGGAACCTGAGATGCAAAACACTCGAGACAATTAGAAATTTCCCCTAGGCGAGGCATAAATGAGGAACGATGATGCCCATCTCTCCACGGCAGATCTTTGAGAGACATAGTCTCTACGATAGCTTCGTCAAACGGAAAAACTTCTCTCAAAGGATCGATTGAATCTGCATCGTCGAGCCAAGGGGATTGAGAATAAACATCCAGAGCCATGCTCAAAGGAGCGTTATCAGCAGGAGGAGGGTCCGATGTGGCAATGATCTCACAATAATTGATTTTGACTGGGGTCAGAGGCATCAATTCTCCAAAAGAGGCAACCTGTTCAGGAGAAGAGATGATCCATGGGTCATCTGACCTAGAGATCATATTGACTTGAACGGTGTTCGGTGGTGAAATGGGGAAAATACCCATGATAACGGGGTCCTTGAAAAGACCTGGTCCTATATTGTCGAGGGGATTAGGAATTTGATCCACGTATGGCACGTTGTTCTCGGAAGATGAACTAAATAAATACAACTGATCGACAGTAATAATCTTTCCCTCATGTGGGAACTTCAAAAGTCGAAAGAGGGTGGATGGAACACACAACATGGCATGGGTCCAACTGCGACTGAGTAGAAGATTGTAGTTGAGTTTGGCACCAACAACTTCCACTTCAACGTTGACCATCTTTCCTTGCAATGTAATCGGTAGACTCGCGAGAACACCCAAGGGTTCGATTCCCTTCCATCGAATGCCTCAAGGGCATTGGGAGATGAAGTGAGGGCTGGAGAGCCAATGGCCTTCCAGTAAGCAGATGAAATAACATAGGTAGATGCACCTTTTTCCACAACGGCTTTTTGAATATTGAGGCTGTTAATGCCTAATTTTATAACAAGCGCAATCTGGTGTGGAAGTCGGGGGACGAAATTCTCTAGATCGAAGGTGAGAAGGCTAGAATCGGCAGGATCAATTTCGTTGATTACAGATAACAAAGCTTTCCGTTGAGATGGACTACTCTGAAGTACTTCCAGGGAGGACATTGCGGAAGGTGCCTGTGCCAAATCCTCAACGATGATGTAATGCTGAGCAGCACGGGCATTCGGATTATAGGAAGACTTTCGGATAACACCTTTGGAAGGTGGTCGTACAATGGGTTCAGCACTGGGCCTTTCAATCTCAAGGGGACCAGAGGCAGGCAAGGGAGGAGGGTCTTCAACGACTTCCTTCCCAGTTGCCTGGCGTGATTCGGCATAATCCTTTGATCGAGTGGCGATAGAAACAGGTGCAGCACCATTCATCATGAAAACCTGAGACCCAAATGGTGCAGATGGTGAAGGCTGCTCGACCATCTAGGTTTGCTGAGATGGAAAAGGTTCCTTAAGAACTGTCAAAGTTCCCTTAGAGCCTTTAAGAAGTTGACTAACCTCGGATCTTCTAGGAAAATCTTTGGTGTAGTGGTCCTCATCAAAAATTAGGCAATGGTACTTCGATTTTCGTTGTGAACCATCATCGGCACGTGGTTTGGATGATTCTGGTTTTGGGGCATCGGATTTGGCTTTTCCTTTGCCCTTCTTTTTCCCGTTGGAAGTCTTGTCCGTAGGATTGGCCTAGACGACGTTGACCTCCGTGGTCTTACCAGAATCTGGGGTAGCCTAAGGAGCAGAATTGTTGGAAGAATTCGATTTCTACTTCCCATTGGAAGACTTGTGAGAAGTATGAGAGACAGAACCAATAACACCGTCTACTGATGGAGTAGCCGGTGATTTAGATGTTCCTGGTCGTGGGGCATCAGTCAAGATGTCGTATAACGTGCCCGATTGAGAGTACACTAAATCGAGGTACTAGGCACGAGCGATGGCCTGTTCCTCAGTTACACATGCCCCCATAGCAATGTCTTGTGCAATCTTATTGAAAAAAGAGGTAGTGAAACAGTGAGTTAGAAGCTGATTAGGAATGTCAAACTTGATCAGACGATGATGACGTCTCCATTCGTGAATATGATCTAAAATATGAGTAGCTTTGTCCTGTTTCAGAGATGTCAGGAGATGTGTCCCAGCTTCGTAATGAACTGGTAACTAGAAATGCATCAAGAACACCATAGATAGAGTATTAAAATCTTGAAAAATACCATGGGACAATTCTATGTACCATTTAGTAGCAGCGCCAGTGAGAGTGCGCTGGAAAATACATAGATGAATCGAGTCATCCACCCAAGAATTCGAAGAACACAATAAATGGTATGTCATGACGTGTGCTTGGGGGTCTTCTCCAAATTTGCCCTCAAACTTAGGACAATCACCAGACACCTTCGTCAGAACTGGAGGCCAATATGGATTATGAAAAATCGGATCATTGGTCAATTTGGACACGTCTGATAACTCCAACGTGGCGAGAAAAGGTAATTGAGGGTTAAAAGGCATGCCAGGTCGCTGATAAGGACCTGTACCTGTACTCCATCCTGGCTGAGCTTAACTCTGCCCCCATTGGTTCTATCCTGGAGGATTCTGACCATAGGGGGTATAAGCCGGATAATGAGGTTGATATGGCGGTTGAAAACTAGGATACGGGGTTTGATAACCAGGGTACTGATTCTGATTATACATGGGTCCCGATTGAGCAGTGTACGAATTTTGCTACGGAGTATAAGTATAGCCCGACTGTTGAGGGTAAAAACTAGAACCTTGAGGCGGGTTGTAAACTGGTCAAGACTGACCTTGAGGATAATAGTCACCTTGGGGTCAAACGGTTGGTTGGTAAGTGGGGCCCTGCTGAGTCGGATAAGTCGGGCGCACAGGTGGATTCAGCTGTGGCATAGAATAGATCGGCGGCTGAGCAGGGTTAACAGACTGTGTAGGTTTTCCTGGTTGAACAGGTTGACCTAGCTGATGAGGGGCACCAAGTTGACCCGGCTGAGCAGGTTGGCCTGATGGCGGGAGTGGGCCAGGTTGTGCCTGATAACCAAGTTGACCTGTGACAGGACCATAATATGGCCCTGGCTGTGCAACATTTTGAACAATTGGAAAATGAGGCTGGTGAGGTTGTACCAAAGGTTGAGAAGGATGGGTTTGCCCACCAGGACAGTATGGAGGTCCAGGTTGATACCCCGGTTGCCCTGGTTGGACCAAAGGTGAGGTTGCAGAGGTTGACCTTGAGGATTGTAAGACTGCCCTTGCGGGCCGTAAAATAATCCCTACTAGACCGAAGGTTATCCCTGTAAGGGATGCCCTTGTGGGTCATATGCATACCCTGAAGAGGCTGAAGGTTTTCCCTGGAAAGGTTGTCCTTGTGGGCCAGAAGCATATCCTTGCTGAAACAAAGGTTGTCCCTGACAGGGTTGCCCTTGTTGGTTAGAAGGTTGCACAGGCAAGGTAGATATAGAACCGTTAATATATTGATAAGCCTCAGGAGTAGGAAAATTAATCGAGTTTCCGTGCTCATCATATTGAAATGGAAATGTGTAGATTGGGGCACCATCCTCTCCATAATGAGAAAAGTAAGGACGATTAAGATCCTGAGAGGACTGATCAACCTAGGAGATCGGCGACTGTAAATACATCTGATACTACTTGGGAGAAATGTTCTCGGGAATGGAAGAAGCTATATAAATGTCTTCAGGAACTAATGAGGTCCTAATTGACTAAGTGGTGACAATAGGTGTAGACACAGCCACGCAAACAGTATGTCTAACAGGTACCGATGTGACAAAAGGAGATGTTGTGAGAGGTGTTGATGACGACATCCCTAATGAGGGAATGGTTGGTTCTGTGGACGGAGTCGATATTCCCATAAAGGAAATAGCGGCCATGACCTGACCTAAATACCTATACCCAGCTGGGAGCGATGGACCAAGTGAAGACAGAATAGATGGTTCAGGGATGTCCTCGGAAAAAAGTTGGTAGTCTTCACCAGAAGTAGGATTTCCCTCACTAGGAGTAGAATTGGATGAGTCCATATCTGACCCTACCGTGAGATCTTCTAAAAGACGACGGGGACTAGGAGGTACGACAGTAGCCAAAAATGGTGATCCCGATGTAAGAGGAGGGAAGTGTTCCCCAACTCTAAATCCAAACCAAGCATTGGACAAGGGCCAATTGAACTCAACTGGTCCTCCAAAGGGAAGTTCAGATATAACCAGTCCCCCAAGGGGAAACTTGGATACAACGGGCTATTGATGCTTAACAGAGGACTGAGAGACCTCTGATGAATCATCTGTATAAGGACTACCAGTAGACGAAACCGATGGTTCTGCCACTGTGACTATAGCAAAAAAGAGGAAGAGATCAAAAACAAAGACACACGGGCAAAAACCAAGGCAAACAAAAACATGCCAAAGAAATCAATCTCTAAATGGGTGTGTGATCGTAGGTGATTAATTTTACCACATTGAAACTGGAATTTAACTGTTTCATGTTTTAAGAGTCTAGAAACGAGTAAAATATGACTCTATCACTTTCAGTTTGGAAACAAGCGTGAAAGGACAAGCGCTTGATGATCTTTTCAAATTTAGGGAGTCAGGAAATATCAAAATGACTGCTCTGGTAATCTAGGTAAATGGGTGTACCAGATATCCATGAACTTCCATATACACCTTGGTAAAAATGAAAAATAAATCAACCAAGGACTTAACGTACGTGCAGGTAATATCTCTGAATGCTGTGTCCGGTGTATCACGGGTAAAAGGCGGCAGACTCGGCTTCCTATGGATAAAGGATTTGCAACCTTGTTGTATGGATTAATCTGTCTTGCGGACAAGACCGATCTCCCTAGTACTAAAATTATCTAGCAACAAACAGCCAAACATACTAATATTTCTCTAAGCATGTAAGGTTTATAAAAAGCTCTATAGAGGTGTAAAAGACTTACCGTTTGTCCAGTGCTTGTTTGAAGTCGTTGTTGTCCTTCGCGCGCTTAAAGGAGTTTTCCTCGTAAACCTGCAGTCACAAACAAGCAAAATATTACATAGCACCTGTATAGAAATCATTATAAACCATGCTTATCATAGTGATCAAGGAGTCCATGAAATAAACCATTGATTGAAAGCTTATTGAGAAAAATGAGTATATTTGTGTTAATTTCAAAAGTAGAAAATCCTTACAACCTGAGCCTTGATGTTGCACAGGACTTTCCGGGGTCCGAAGCAGGAGTCTCCTTTACTTTGACAAGTTCTGCACTCCTCCAACCAAGACAAATAGAGGTATGTAATCTCTCCTCACAAAAGCCTTAGTTAACTGAGTCTAAATCTCAACAACACTTAACTTCAAATATTCTAAAAGCTTGAACTCCCTTTGAGGCTACCCAATGCCTCTTTTTATAGTGGACAAGAGGAGGTTTTTTGTTCCAAGCATGAAGGGATAGAATCCTTCTTCAAAGGGATAAGCTCCTCACATCAAGGGGTTAGCTCCATAAGGTAAGGGATTCATGCACCTTACAAGAGCGGTTCTGCCACCGCAAAATCCATTCTAGAAGCTTCCAGAATTTACTTTAATTGAGATTTTTGGGATTTTACTTGCGCCTTTTTAATCTTACAGGGGTCCGCACCTATAACAAAGATAAAGTGCGTTCAGGAACGTAGGAAAGCTGAACATTGGGTGCGGGACCGTAGGCAAGATAGCCAGAAAGTGCGATACAAAAGTTTAGGAGACTTTTAGGAACTTTTTCTGATTTTGAAGGCTTGACATGAGGAACTGATATGTTAGACTTGAAAAAGGGAGAAGTATGAGTAATAATGAGATCATACACATGGCAGAATGTCAGGATGACAATTTTCAATGTAACAGATTGCCCCCTAAAGTGCAAAGTCTGGAATAGATGATGCTGGAGTCTGTCATATATGAAGAGTTCAGTACTTTATCATTTCAAGGATCATCCTGTGGACACCCAAGTCAGCACCTGTAAAAACATTCAATGCAAAATATATATGTATATGTATCATCACTGAGGTAGGCATTCCCATACTTAGATTAAACTAACTAAAACTGATTCAACTGCTCTGATATAGGAATGATTTTGAGTACATCACAGTATAGACATATGCAGACACAGTATGGACGTAGCCATCTGTTTATAAATAGTCTACTGTATAAATGATAACAAAATTCCTCATAGCCTGGATGGTAGAAACTAGATCCAGGGTCTTGATTTCCGCATCTCGAACTAGTACGATTCTATCCATGCGAATGAATATGTCGAAGTCGAACATGGTAGAAACCACTTGATTACCAGTCAATGATGTAAACTGTTAACAAGTGTGAGAGTAACCACCAGTAATGTCAATGGCTCTCAAAGTACCCAGTACAATCCATGAAATGTGAATGAGTGAGTTGAATTCGAACATGTCACGGAATCATTCGATCGAATGTCAATGATGCAACCTGTCGTCGAAGGCGAGAAACCTGCCATTAAGGCATGCAAATTTCAAGGTACTGACGATTTCTAGATCAACTTCCCAGATAATGAGTTGTCGTCGATAGAAAGCGATCTATTGTAGGCAAGCCCACAACATGAAATCATAGATCAAGTTTTGAAAATATATTGGCAAGGACTGACTCAGGGATGGTCAAAATGGATGACAGATATTTTGCAGATGAATGGTTTATTTAAACTATCCTCTTGAACACATAATGACACTGCAGATGGTTTGGTAACAATTGACCCAAAGCTAATACCCAAAAACTGGATGAAGACTTTCAAATGAGGTTCGATTAACTATTAGGCAAAGGATTTCCCAACCCAAGTGAATGAAAGTGTCGTGTTCAAGAGTGGTCGACTGAATTTTCGAAGAATCAAATTACAACAAATATGCCAATTTTCCTCTCTTTTCCCCCACCATTTCTGGCAAGTACCTCTTTATTTTTGACAAGCCTGAGGAGGATAACATTTGCTTGTTTATAAGCTCATCCTTAGGATGAGTCCAACTTAGTTTAAGATTCGAACCCTAAGAAGGAGTGGTTCGTTCCTGTGGAAAATTAAACAGGTCCTTTACTGTTAAATTTTAACGAGTCTAGTATAGGAGAAACTCGGTATTTTTCATTTTTAGGGAGTCAGAAGAAAAAACTTAAGAAAACTCCATGGGTGTAATTTTTCGTAAATTTAGTCCCTCAGGCCCGAAAAAAGATAAAATAATGCGAGAGAGAACTCTATTGACCGTAATTAGTCAACGTATACCTTTTTCGTAAATAGTCCATTTCAGTCCGTAAAAGGGGTAAACTTATACTGAAGGGACGATCATTCATTCACTTTAACGAGTTCGAACGATCAAGTACTCGACGATCTTTTCATATTTAGAGAGTCTAAAAAGGGCTTAAAAGAGGACTCCAATGTTTTTCTTTTTCGTGAATTTTTGAAAGAGTCCGAAAAAGTGATAAAAGTATGCTCTTTGTTGAAAAATGATCAATTCTCCTGAAAAATCCAATTTCTGCACAAAAACTTAAAACATTACACATACCTGTTTAAAATAAGTAAAAATGCTTCAAAAAATACCCTTTTTAAAGTGAAAAATAAATAAATTAAAAATTCCTCTATTCGAAAAAACTTACAAAAAGGACTTTTTCAACTTCATTTTTACCGTTCAAGTTCGAAGTGAAAAGTAGAAGCTTTTGGGTAAAAAATTTCCTATGAAGATTCTGGAAAATATGCCCTTCGAAATCGAGAACCGTCAGTCCCAGGTAATCCACGACCTCTTAATCTTGCATTTCATCCATTTACAATTCGTTTTTAGGCTTTAATTTTCATTTTTAAAGGAAAAATATGGTTCAAAAATCGCTCGCGGGGGTCCGCAGGTGACACACATGGCACCTGCGGACCCCGAATTTTTCCTATAAGGAAAAAATTCATGGGTCTGCACTTTCTTTGAAGAACGCGTGCGTTCCTACGCACTATTTACAAAGTTTAGGTGCGGTCCCCGCACATTTTAAATTTAAACTCAAATTTCTCTTTTGCCGCCCAAAATTTTTCAAATTAGATTGTACTAATCTATATTTTTATGCATTGTAGGATTAACAAGATGTTGATTTGGAGAGAACGTGAACACAAGGACGTGGATGACGCCGCAATGCCCCATTTTCCCACAATGCAAGCATTAAGAGCATGCGTTATATATAAATTCTGGGCCATCCAAGGCATGAGAGCACAGGTAGAGCTCCTGACATGGCTGGTAAACAGGTGGAACGTGCAGGACCAATGTTTCATTATCGGTGGCCACCGGCTCGAAATTGAGCTGGAGGACATTTATTTCCTGACTGGTTTGTCCAAAAGGGGCGAACAACTCTCCTTGTTTGGGACTAGGCCAGGTGGCCAGACTGTCGCTAGTCTTCAACAAGAATTCTGTAATAATGAAGCAGACCCCAGAGACAAATAGATCGATATAAAAACTATCATTTGTCCTGAGCTGAAAGTTATTGCATTTACTGTCACCAGGCTGTGTGGGAGTGTAGCATTGCATGTAGCTACCGGTTCTCAGATGCGCATTGCTATGGACTGTTTTTGCGGCACTATTTTCAACTGGTGTGATGATGTGTTGGCTAATGTAAAAGGCCAGCTAACTAGAGCAAAAAATGGGAAACTGAATAACTTTGGATATGGATCCATTGTTGTCTCCTTTGCTCTAGAGAGGATTCCTATGCTAGCTCCACAGAGTATCCCTGTTGATGCCGGTCGACCTAGAGAACCAAGGATGGTTCGTTGGTTCGCACTGATGGCCCGTCACGGTATTGAGGGCGCTGAGATTGTTCGATTTCATTCATCATATTTCCGTTGGTTGGATCGCCAACATTTTGTTATTGAGGATTTTCCGTATTCCAGGATAGATTTCCGCGGCGACCGAGAGATGACTCTCCCAGCAGGGGAACAGTGGGATGACTCAGGTAAAATCATTTTCAACGAATTCTAATTTCTATTTTTTTTCGTCTTGTTAAATAATAATCAAAAAGTTTTTTGAATACAGATGTGGGCCCACGGCGACCAGCCCATCTCCAACCCTATGAAAGAAGACAACCAGTTGCAGCCGCACCAGCCCCTGCAGGCCAATCAACGAAAATACTCACTGATTTAGAGCATCATCTAGAGCGTTTGACTCTAGAGATTTCGGATACAAACATAGATGATATTCCACTTAGATTGCAGAGATACGTGATTGGTGTTCCAGGACCTTTTAGGAGGTTTCTGTGCAGGGTGGCTCGGGCAGTGGTTTCTTATCATGATCACCATCAGTGATGGGATGATCGTGTTGTAGACTCATATTTTTGACTTTTTGTGTTATCATTTTGCCGATCATAAGGTGTTTCCAACCTATGATCGAAGACAATGTATATTTTTGAAAGCACTTTTATCCATGATATATCACTATTTTACCGGCTATCTGTATACATGTTATGGATGTTATTTTTCTTACTGTTTTGATTACTGCAAATGTCGATTTATCATACTAGAAGCAACTGCGTCTGCTAATGTATTTAAATGTCTTGGAATATGTTGATATTCAATGTAGTCAAATTCACGTTCCAAGAGACGAACTCTCAAAAATAACCGTAACAACACTGGATTTCTAATGGCATAAAATCTGTTAAGCTGTAATACAACAAGTTCAGAATCCAAACTCAAAATCAAACTCCGAATCCCAAATGATATGGACTCAGACAATAACTCAATCAGTGCACTATACTCGGCAATGTTATTCGTTGTTTGACCAAGGCTTACCCCATGCATGGAAACTAACTCGTCAGAGGGTGAATAGATAACCCAAGCTACGGAAGAAATGTTCCATGTACTACGACAACCACCATCAGCAAAACCAATGTAGGTTTGAAGAGACGTCGACATCTGCAATATTAAGAGTAAAACTCAGATAAGCGGGAATAGTGATAAAACACACTTTTAAACTAGGCACACCTTTCTAATCTAAGACACACCAGCAGTAAAGAAATCTAACCTAAAAAATATCTCCATACCAGGTTTAAGCATAATATCGCTTCAGATATAACCCATTTCTGGGTTTATCTAAAGGGATACCATCAAAATCTATCATCTCATAGGCCCCTTTTGCTAGCTTTCGCTTAAAAATGAAAGGACCATGCCACATGGGCACAAATTTTCCAGCTCCTAGCTTATCGTTGGCTTGATCATAAACTAAAACTAGGTCTCCTTCTGAAAAATTTCGAGGGATAACATTTCTATCATACTGAGCTTTAACTCTTTTGACGTGAGTCTCGTTTGCTATTGCAGCGTTTCTCCGATTTTCATCTAATTGAGCCAAGTATAAAAAACGTTTCTCCTCTTCAGAAGTAGCTGGGAGTAATTCTATGGCTAATTTCAAAGATGGAATTTCGCATTCAATTGGCAACATAGCTTCCAAACCGTAAACAAGTTGAAAGGGAGTGAAACCAGTTGATGTTTTGACTGAAGTTCGATATGCCCAAAGTGCTGAAAATAACATGGAATGCCAATTCGTTTTGTGAATACCGATAATTCGTTTGATCATGGTAACTAAAACTTTATTTATAGCTTCGACCAGACCATTGGCTTGCAGATAATACGGAGTGGAACTATCGTGACGCATGCCAAGCTGTTCTGTTAATTCAGTCATCATGACATTCCGAAAATGGCTTCCATGATCAGTAATAATCACTTGAGGAACACCGAACCTCGCAATTATGTGATTAAACACAAAAGTTGCAGCAGTCTTGTCGTCAGCTGAAAATGTAGGCATCGCCTCGGCCCACTTTGTAAAATAATCTACTGCTAAGATAATATAGGCATGCCCCCCGGCCGAGTGAGGGTTACATGTAATAAAATCGATACCCCATTTTGCGAAAGGACCAACAACAATTATGGGATGAAGAGGAGCGGGTGGCGTGCGCATCTTACAATTGAACAGTTGACAATTGTGGCATTTCCGGACTGCATAAATACAATCTTTGAATAACGACGTCCAGAAATAACCAGCGCACAAAATCTTTTGGGCTGTGGCATATCCCGACATATGATCGCCACATGCTCCAGAATGGCAGTCATTTAGAACCTTTTCAGCTTCTTCATGAATAAGACAGCGTCGGAAAATAGAATCCGCTCCTTGATGATAAAGCATATCACCAATAATATTATACTGTTGGGATTGGAAACGTATTTTCCGTCGCTGAGATCGTGAAATTTCAGGCTGAAAAGATTGGGTTTGGAGATAAACGATAATATCTCCATACCATGGATCAAAATTACTGATAAGAAACAGAGATTCATCTGCAATGGGTTGCTCTGCCACAGTTTCAGTATCAGTAGAGGGGAAATCACACATTAGTTCCGCAAAAACCAAGGATTTCTTCGCCTTGGATTTTTCAAATTCCAAGTCGAATTCCTGCAGGATGACTATCCATTTGGAATACTTGCCCCCTAGCAACTGTTTGGTCAAAATGTACATCATAGGGTTGCAATCAGAAATTACCGTAGTTTTGCGTAACAATATGTAATGCCTAAATCGTTCGACAGCTTGAACAGCTTCCAAGGCCAATTTCTCCACATGTGTATACTTAATCTCAGTCGGATGCAAATTTTGACTAAGATAGTAAATCACATGTTCAGTATGAGATTCATCTTCCTGAACTAACACCATCCCAATGGTGGAATGAGAAGCAGTGGGGTACAAAATGTAATCCTGGTTGTAGTTGGGAGGATGCAATAACGGTGCATGGGTTAACACGTGTTTAAGTGCATCAAAAGATCGATTAGCGATCTCATCCCAAAAGAATGGAATTTTTTGTTTCAGCAACCGGGTAAAACCTTTTGTAAGCTCGGCGTAGTTAGGAATAAATCGACATAAAAAGTTTGCTTTCCCCTGCAAACTTTGGAGTTGGCGTAAAGTTGAAGGAGGAGGTAATTTAACAATAGCCTCGACCTTCGATGGATCGACGCGAATACTTGCTTTCGAGACAACAAATCCCAGTAAACGACCTGACTCAACACAGAAAACACATTCGTGTGGATTTATGCGAATTCGATAATGCCGACATCTCATAAAGATAGCACATAAATGTGTGAGATGGTCAGCCCTGCGCGATGAATGAGCAGGTAAATCATCGAGATACGGTTGCACAATGTGCTTAATGTCATGAAACGCATAAGACATTGCCCTTTGAAAAGTTTCTCCAGCGTTCTTCAATCCAAAGGGTAGTTTGCAGTGAGCAAATGTCCCCCACGGACAAATAAAAGTTGTTTTTGGCTGATCAGCAGGGAGTATGTTTATTTGATTATACCCTGAAAAGTCGTCCATAAAGGAAAACATTTCACTGCCGGCACAATGATCGATTATTTGATCGATATAGGGAGTTGGATAATTGTATTTAGGACAAGCTCGATTAATATCTCTATAATCGATACATACTCGTATGGTTCCTTGTTTTTTAGTCATAGGAACTATATTAGATACCCAATCCGTTAAGGGAATTGGATAAATAAAACCTGCACGAAGTAATTTTTCAACCTCTGCTTTGATAGCAGCAGCTTTTCTAGGATGCATTTGACGTAAACGTTGACGGACAGGCTTGGCATCCGGGTAAGTCTTAATTTCATGTACGACAATTGACGGATCAATTCCTGGCATTTCTTCGTAGGACCAGGAAAACACATCACGAAACTCTCGAAATAGGGCTTTATACGTTTGAATTTATTCTTCAATACGAGAAGCACCTATGTGAATGTTTTCAATTATTCCAGGTTTTACTGAAATGTCAATTGGAATCATTCGAGAAATATTTTCCAAATTTAACTCAGAATCAGGATTTTTCAATGGATTCTATGGTTCCTTGACATAATCAGCAGTAAATATTGAAGCAAAATCATCGTCAAAATGATCTAGTTCAGGTAAAAATGAAGATCGATGATGTAGATCTTCCCATGGTAAATCATCAACAGATAATAATTCACGAATCTGCTCATCGGAATGAACAGGTTCAGGAAATGCTATTGTGGTTGTGCTAGATATGGAGAGTGATTCCTCGTAGATCCCATTCACTGTATCAATCGCGGTTGAAGAGGGGTCGGAAAATGATTGTACGGCCTGATATGCAAGTTCAAATGGACTCAAAGGCATCATGCCATCAATTGAATCTAACTCGGATTCGGAAGGTACGATCCAAGGATCATCAAAAATAACAGAGTTTGACGAAATCATATGAATAGTTGCAACAGAAGGTGGTACGTCAGGAGGAGGAATGGAAAAAATTCCTAGCAAACCAGAATCTTTAATCAAACCTACTCCAACATCCTTATAAGGGATAGTCATTTTACCAACGTGCTGGATTGTTTCTGTAGAGGCTGGGTTAGAAGTAAAATAAGTTAACTGATCTATTGTAACGATCCTTCCTTGATATGGAAATTTTATGAGTCGGAAGACCGAAGAAACAACAGCAGTCATAGCATAAGACCAACTATGACCCAAAAGAAGGTTGTAATCTAGAGGGGCATCAACCACTTCCACATCCAGATTTAAAACTTTACCTTCAACCCCTGCAGAATACCAAAAGGGTGGAAACCTCGACCATCAAAAGCCTTAAGAATCGTCGGAGATTGGTTCAGTGTAGGAGAACCCATTGATTTCCAACACTAAATCGACATAATACACGTTGAAGCTCCCTCATCAATCACAGTCCGATAGATCGGTCTGTTTCTGACATACACTGGTATCTAGAAAGCCATCTGATGAGGTAGACGAGGTGTACTATTTTCTAGATCGAAGATTATAAGATTAGAATCGTGAATATCAATAGCTCCTATGGCAGACAAAAGCAATTTATGTTGTGCTGGGCATGATTGCATCACTTCCAAAGCTGACATCGCTGAAGGAGAAATAGCTAAGTCTTCAACAATGTTGTAATTCTGAGCAGCTCTCGCATGTGGATTGAAAGCTGATTTACGAAGAACACCTTTAGCAGGTGGTTTGATTATTAAGTCTGGATTTGGTTTCTCGATCTATAGCGGACCAGAAATAGGAGGAGGTGTAGTTGATGTATTTTCATTAGAAGATTCTACTTCTTTATCATCAACAGGATTCTTAGTACCATAATCTTTCGATTGCGTCGCAATCCTTACATGAGACATCATCAAAATTGGCTCTTCTGAAGCAGTCGAAGTAGAACCAACCATCTTACTATCTTGAGTTGGAAAAGGATCCTTCAAGACAGCAGGTTGTGAACCTTTGACAAATTTTGCAACCTCGGCCCGATGTGGGCATTCCTTAGTAAAATTATCTTCATCACAAATGTAACAAGGATAACATGGTTTACGTTTTTCATCATTGGATTCATTTTTATCAGTTTTTTCTTTCGAATTCTTTTTGTTTTTACTCTTCCCTTTATTTTTATTACCGGATTTAGATTTAGCCGTGGATGTTTCCACAACATGAATATCGGTAGAAACTTCTGGGGAAGATTCTCCTTTCGGGTAATCAGGTAAAGTTATAATTGGAGAAGAATTCTTTGAAGATTTCTTCTTACTTTTAGTATTGACTGTACCAATCATACCATCAGCGGCATGAGACCCTGAAGGAGCAGTAGCTATTTGACCTTATTTTGGAAGGTTTGGGATTTTTTCATGTAAAGTACCTGAGTGCGTGTAAACGAGGTCAAGGTACTGAGCTTGAGCAATTACTTGCTCTTTAGTAACAACACCAACCTTAGCAACATCTTCAGTAATCTTGGGTAACAATGATTTAACAAACCATTCCGCCAAAATTTGATCCGGAATGTAAAATTTCACTAAACGTCTCCTACGTCGCCATTCATGAATATGATCAGAAATATACGTAGACGTGGATTGTTTCAGCGAAGTTAATAATTCCGTGCCATTGTCGTATCTGACCGGCAACTGAAAATGAGTCAAGAAGGCAGTTGCTAACTGACTGAAATTATGAAATGAGCCTCGTGGTAACTCAATGTACCATTTGGCTGCAAGACCAATAAGCGTTCTTTGGAAAAGATGTAAGCGAATCGAATCATCAATGATTGAATTAGATGCACACCAAAGGTGATAAGTCATGACGTGATTTGATGGATCCTCTCCTAGATTACCTTCGAATTTTGGTATATCACTGGGCAACTTATGTGGCATCGGCGGCCAGTACTGATAATAGAAAATTGGATCATTTGTAAGGCGCGTAAAATCAGGTAAATCCAAAGTTGCGACAAAGGGTAACTGATGGTTAGGGTCACGAAAACCTTGAGTAGCCAAAGAAGTTCCAGGAGGTGGATACCCAGGGTAGCTGGGAATCGGATTAGCATTAGGAATCGTATAACCTCCTGGAAAACCAGGATTAATCGTACCGAATTGGGGTTGTTGAGGCTGTTGATAAGTGTAGCCAGGGTACGGTTGATACTAATAGTTTGGATTTTGTGTATAGGGACCGAATTGTGGTTGTCCCTAGTACGGTTGATACATGAATTGCGGTTGACTTGTGACAACCGTACTTGTACCGGCTTGTCCCATAGGCATCTGAACCGAAGTCTAAATCGAAGATCCTGGCTGAGGTACAGAGACTTGAGGGATTTGCACGGAGGCAGGGATAGACGAAATCGGGGTTACAGATACTCCAGAAGCAGGTGTTACAGATTGAACAGACGTAGCAGCTGTTGCAGCAGTTTGAGGTGAAGTCTTAGGCGAACTAGGACCGGCTTGCTGAACAGGACCTGGTGCAGGAGTTTGAATACTAGGCTGGACAGGTTGCTGAGTTGGACCAGTAATTAAAGGTTGTCCAGGTTGATAAGGCAACTGCACATTCAGCTGCATAGGCTGTTGATACTGGGACGGATCCCACACCATATTCATTCCGGGGTATTTCCCTGCAAAAGGCTGAACGTAAGGACCATAACCTGGTTGAACGTAGGGTTGATAAGTGAGTGGTACATTTTCGGCTCCTTGAATAGATGACCGACGAGAAGGCTGTTGGAAACCTTGAATTGGGTACTGACCTTGAGGTTGATAACCCTGAGGCGCGTACTGAATTTGGGGTTGATAAGGACCCTGAGGAGCATATTGAGTTTGGGGTTGACCTTGGGGCATGTACTATCCTGAAGGTTGATACCCTTGAGGTGTGTACTGTCCTTGGGGTTGTCCCCCAAAATAATATGATTCCACAGTTCGTGCCGGGAAAAAGTTACCTTGAGGTTTCCCTCTAGGTGGTAACTGACTTCTTGAAGGTTGCCCCCCAGGCGGTAACTGACTACCTGAAGGTTGCCCCCCCAGGCGGCAACTGACTACCTAAAGGTTTCCCCCCAAGCGGTAACTGACTTCCCTGTGTTGGACCCCTAGGCGGTAACTGACTGCCTTGAGGTTGAGGATTCGGAACATTACCAGACATCATATAAATTTGTGCTACGTTTAACGTTTCAGTTTTAACACCACTATTACCAGATGACAATACTTGTTCAATTGGTTGAGGAGCTGCTCCCGAGAAAGTACCAGACAAAGCCTGATATCCCGAAGGAACAGAAGGACCACCATGTAAAAATGATTCCGGTGTTTGAGAAAACACGGATGACTCTCTAGCCATAATGGATGGCGAATAGTAACCTCTGGGTGTAGGATGAAATGGAACTCGAGGTGGAGAAAAAGCAAAACCTGGATTCTCTAAAAAATTTGTTAAAGATAAATACCAAGCATTAGTTCGAATAGGGCTGTAGAAAATAGATTCATGCTCCCTAAGATTTAAAGATTGAGGGGAGTCAGGAAGAGATATATCTTCGTCTGGATTAGTAAGTTCTTCAATGGAAATAAGACCAGGTGGAAGATCGTCAGTGACAATATTTCTTACCCTGGGTGAATCAAGATCGCTAGAAGTTGGTGAAATAAATCTTGAAGATGTCTCTAAAACAAAAGGTTCAGTTTCAGGTTCAGATATTTCAGGTTCGTCAGCCAGTTCACTGGAAGCAGGAACACTACCAGTAACTTCAGAAACTGAAATCGGTTCTTGGATGTATTCTGTTGTAGGTATTCTATGATCAGGATGAACAACAATAGATGAACTTCCAATTTCTATTGATCTAATCCTACCACTACTGGATGATACCAGAGCACGAAGCCCTTCAAGCTGACTCGGTGAATATTCAGGGGGTTTCCCTTGTAGTCTCCGGGATTGTCTCGGCAATTCCGCCACGATTAAATATTAACTAATCACACGCAAACAAAGAAAATTTCAATGAAAACACCTAAAGTCTCTAAAGAAACAAACAACTGAATCACACGCTTAAAAAATCTAAGAGTTCAAACCACACACAAACAGTAACTTTCCGTACTAAAAACACTAGTTGGTGATGAAATCCAACTTAGTAGAAATTTAACACAGAAAGGGCGGTTGGAACAGTTACCCCGACAACCTGCTTAATGAAACAGACTGGCACAAGTTTCCTCACAAAACCATCTCGTGTGAAGATAACCCCCCAGAAAGTCCAAGTGAGTCTAGTCAACGTCTTCTCCAGGTACAGTGAGATCTTTCCTTCACCGTCACCTTAGGAAATAATCTTAAGATAATGGACACTAAGGTTACCAAAAGTAACAAATATAACTGGGGGAACATTCTACGATCTGATTTCACGTGCAAGGGCAGAGTAGCAAGCTCAATCCCCTTGAAGGCTCCTCGACATGGTTAATCCGAGGTTTACCGACAAGTGACCCTAGGCTCCTCGACAATGGTTAATCCGAGGTTTACCGTTTGTAATACGCGCAAAATCTTCTATCTTCCCCAATGAAACAGAATTGATTGTCTCAATGGTTCGGATATGATCTCGTGATTGACTTCTTTAAGAGAAGCTTCCGAGATTATACAAATTACAATTGTATTTTATCTCCTACTGCAATATTTGTCCACTTGTTTGTTTTTACTACCTTGGAGAGTTAATTACTCCCTACTCCAAGATACTAGCCTAGGCTATGTTGGTGATAAGAGTCCTAGAAAATAAAAAGATTGCTAGATGAATTTTAATTAAGCATTACTTTTAAGAGTTGTTTCTTAAGTCAATGGGTGCGGAAATGAAACTCTGATGGTGTGAAATTACTTGATTTCCAAAAGACACTAAAAATGCACCTAAAAATGATAATCATATTGTTTTCTTTCAATGAAATTCTAATTAAGGAAAAGTTAGAGAATGCAATTCTTTTAATGAACAATTCCTTCTTTAAACATAAAGAACAATTGAAAGAAACTATTTTTTGTCTTTTCCAACAATTTATCAAAGCTCACAATGAAAATCCTTTCACTTTCCAAAAACTTGAAGCTACAACACAATTTTCCTTCAAAAGAAATCTAAAAATTTGAAAAACACTCAAGACTACAAACTAATTTCAAGATCTACAAAGTTTAATAGCACTTAAAACTACAAAATTTAATAATCTAAATGAATAAAAGCTTTAAGATTTTTTTTTGAAGAATGTTTTACCTTAGTTGTTCAGAAAACTAAGGATCTATTCGTTCAGAATAACAAACAGATCAAAAACACTCAATTATGTTTTTATTAAAAAAAATGAAATTCAGAAACCAATAACAAAGTTTCTTTTCGAAGATTTGCAAAGAAACAAGTAACTCTATTTCTCAATAAAGGATGATTTCACAATCAGGTCAAATTCAGCAAAAGACCAAAAGACCAAGGTAATCTGAGGTACTTCAAAATGTCAAATGCTTCAAATCGCTACAAACCAAGTGAAACGCAATCCAAAACGCAAAACTTCTAGAAATTCATCAAAACACCAATACTGCTAAGATTTATTAACAGAAAGCTTTTGATAGAAACAATCATCAATCTGGGCAGAAAACAAAAACTGAAAATCAAAATCAAGGTAAACTAAATAAAGAAATCTGGAGTTTTTCAAAACTTTAACAGGGTCCGCAGGCTTCAATATATCACAGGTGCGGTCCCGCACTGTTTACACAGAAAAAGTGCGAAACTGCCCGCACTGTGAAAATAAGGCAAAGTGCGGTCCCAGGAAAAACTAGAGAAAAACTTAAAGGATTTCAAAATTTTCAAAAAAAGAGAAAACCTAAGCCACCCAGGCAGATGTCAATCGATCAAAAACCATGAAAACGTTTCCTCAAATCAAAATAAAAGAGAACCAAAAACAACAAGTTCTTTCCCTAGTGGAGTCGCCAATTTGTTGTATGGATTAATCCGTCTTGCGGAAAAGACCGATCTCCCTAGTACTAAAAGTATCTAACAACAAACATCCAAACATACTAATCTTTCTCTAAGCATGTAAGGTTTATAAAAAGCTCTATAGAGGTGTAAAAGACTTACCGTTTGTCCAGTGCTTGCTTGAAGTCGTTGTTGTCCTTCGCGCGCTTAAAGGAGTTTTCCTCGTAAACTTGCAGTCACAAAAAAGCAAAATATTACATAGCACCTGTATAGAAATCATTATAAACCATGCTTATCATAGTGATCAAGGAGTCCATGAAATAAACCATTGATTGAAAGCTTATTGAGAAAAATGAGTATATTTGTATTAATTTCAAAAGTAGAAAATCCTTACAACCTGAGCCTTGATGTTGCACAGGACTTTCCGGGGTCTGAAGCAGGAGTCTCCTTTACTTTGACAAGTTCTGCACTCCTCCAACCAAGACAAATAGAGGTATGTAATCTCTCCTCACAAAATCCTTAGTTAACCGAGTCTAAACCTCAACAGCACTTAACTTCAAATATTCTAAAATCTTGAACTCCCTTTGAGGCTACCCAATGCCTCTTTTTATAGTGGACAAGAGGAGGTTTTCTGTTCCAAGCATGAAGGGATAGAATCCTCCTTCAAAGGGATAAGCTCCTCACATAAAGGGGTTAGCTCCATAAGGTAAGGGATTCATGCACCTTACAAGAGCGGTTCTGCCACCGCAAAATCCATTCTAGAAGCTTCCAGAATTTACTTTAATTGAGCTTTTTGGGATTTTACTTGTTCTTTTTTAATCTTACAGGGGTCCACACCTATAACAAAGATAAATTGCATTCAGGAACGCAGGAAATCTGAACATTGGGTGCGGGACCGCATGCAAGATAGCCAGAAAGTGCGATACCAAAGTTTAGGAGACTTTTAGGAACTTTTTCTGATTTTGAAGGCTTGATACGAGGAACTGATATGTTAGACTTGCAAAAGGGAGAAGTATGAGTAATAATGAGTTCATACACATGGCAGAATGCCAGGATGACAATTTTCAATGTAACAAACCTAATGGGGTCTCCCTTTATATACACGAAAGTACGGGGAGCACAAGTCCATACTAGCGTTGTCTGTAGCCAGATGGCGAGCGATAGCTACTAAGCTTAAAGACGCTGGAACACGTCTCTACCTTAGACTACTAGATGTTCCGTTAAGTTTCAATGTTGCCTTAGGTTAATTCAATAAATTTTAAATTTGATCTTCAATTTACGTTTCAATTTCAAGGCCCTATCGAATTTTGGATCTCATAAAACCTTTAGATGCAAACTACATGCCACAAAATATCATTTCGTTCAATGAAGAGCTATCTACGGGAGAGTTGAGAAATTTCAAATGACAGCATAATGAACACACAAAAACATCCACTACTGTTTTCAATGCAAGGTAATGAAACTAGAAAAATTTTCTCTAGAGTTATATAACACTAGTAATGCGAAAGAGTTTTCAATTTTCACTATGCCAATCAAAATGCAAAAGATTTTGGTTTTTTTTGTATTTTTCAATATATTAGAGAAAATGCACTAAATAAATGAAAAACTAATGAAATCATCAATTTGAGAACGATAAAGAGAGAGTTGAAACAAAACAAGTTCACTCAACTCAAACAAACACAATCAAGACTCAAACCGATGACAAAATCCCTCAAAACAAAGAAGAATCTTGAAAGAGACTCAAACAAACCGTGTGATCTAGGCTTGGAGAAACACAAATCGAAACTAAAAAAAAGATAGGACAATCACTCAATTAATGCAATGATTCAATAGGATTCAGTAAGATGAATGCAAAGAAACCGAAACAAAGTTAACCAGGAAAGCAAAGGCCCAAAACTCCCATGGGAGGCTTAGCACACTGAAGCACCTAGAATCCCTAGGGCTAAAATGAAAAACTGACAGAAAAGGGAAAAAACTAGAGGAAAAGCGCTAAACCCAGTAAAAAATGACTTCAAAGCACTCAAACAATCAGAAAACACAAACCAGGACCAAAACTCAAGCTCAAAGAGTCCAAGAACAGGCAAACCCTAAAACCAAGCAGGGTTGGCCTGCCTGTTTGGCTGTAATCTGCTCCAAATAGGGGTTGGCATGGGTTCCTAACTAGCAACAAGCGCCCTTTGGCGCAAATATCAGAGGGATAACCACACCAATTAGGTTTACCCTAGCAAAATGATGAAAATGAACTAATAGAGGCTAGATCTAGTCTTCTGGAGGCTGAACAAGGTCTTAACACCAAGGAAGGTGAACCAGAAAAGCATACTAATCAAACAAAAATCCAAAAATAACCCAATGGAGGAAGGACCAACTCCTACTAATCCCTAGTGGAGTCGCCAAATTTTTGTGGAGGTAAATCCCCTCTGTGGACAGAGGCAATCCCAGTAGCCCTAGAGTGGGTCTAGCAACAATCAAAGCATGCAAAGCTATTGATTCCTAGTTACAAAAGATATAATTGCGATAGATCGCCTACCGTGATTCCTTCGCTGCTGTTGTCGAAGAAGAAGTGGCACTTCCGTTCCTAGCTGGACAGGTCACGATCCGTGAGCTTGCTGCATCCAGATACCTGTACACATGCAAAGAAGAGGGACAACATGCAACGTAATATTTCACACTTTATAACTATCAATCAATCAGACAGGAACAAATGAAATTGCATTATATAATGGACAAGCGCAATCATGGAACCAATAGCAAAGTCATGTATATTAAGATATGAGAGAACGATTACAATCGATGCTCTAACGTCGTGATCTTCCTTTGACAGGGTTCTAGCGGGACATGTCTCACAAAGCTCATCAGGGGTTTGATAGAACTCTCTCTCTCTCACAGGGTTCTCCTTAGCTCTGCTCTTGATTGTCACTCAGCTATAATTTCCTTCCCAACATTTCAGCTAGCTAGCAAATGGAGAGGGTAGGCTTTTATAGAGGGAGAAGGAGAGGTTAGGCTCCCTATAATCATGGGGGAGAGTCCTATCTCTTAGGAAGGTTCCATGAGAGGTGGAAAACCACTTCCTAAATAGGGAGATTCGGAGGCAAACAACCCAACCCCTTTTTGATGATCGATTTTAAAGTTGTTAGAATCAAAATTCCTCCTATTTTTAAAAAAAATTCCTTAATAGGCTTGGCATGGGCACAACACAGGGACAAAGCGCCAGCTAGCACACCCACTAGTGTACATTCTCCCCATTGGCACGAGGGATGAACTAGCTACCCACGCCAATGCCATAACATGGGTTTTTAGGGTTTTCTAGAGGAAATGTTCTTGAGAAGAATTCTTGTCCTTATGCAGAAGGATGCCATCATGGTGTTTTCAGGACATTTTACTGTTCACAGGTCACGGGAATAGTCCTCCAATGTATAGGACAAGGGATTTCAGGGACGGTGACAAAATGTTGTGTAACACCTGGACCCACCACCACTCTTGGTGCCACCACCGAAGCTGCTATCGCCACCGCGATCGCTACCCAACGTAGAGTGGTCTGATAATCCCTCTTGCGGGCCATCATCATCTCTAACCAAACCTCCTCGAATTCATCCATAAAACCTCGAGCAGGCATGCCCTGGTTCAAGCGATCCACTCGACCCCAGAAGTCCTCAAGAGTAGTCACCTAAGATGTAAGTACTGCAATGTGCGCCTCATCCGCATTTGCATGAGCTCGCTCGGTCACAACCTCTGCTGCAGCCGAGCTACTGCCCTCACCAAAAGGGCCAACACCATCTCCACCAGGTCCACCAGCACCATCGCCGGTCCACCTGCATCACCTCCACCTTGACCACCTCCAGGTCGTAGCAGAGGGTCGTGACCCACCAGTCGAACCACTGGGCGACCTACCTCACCAAAATCTGCACGAGTACCCAAAATAATGTAATTTTCAAGAAAAAAACACATAAGCACATAAATACTCAAACAAATGCAGAAGAAATATAACACATACCTGCAGGTCCCCAAACATAACCAAAAGGGAGACCCATGTCTAAGTCACCCTGGAAGTCCATCCCCGCATAAGGGTATGGCAAGAACATCTGTGGGTTGGCCTCAAACCAGACCTCAGTCATGGCATTCCAGTAACACCCCACCATGCCACCACCGCCCCGCGGCATCACTGGAGCCCACCTCCTCATCCGTGGCTCCCGTGGCCCCCCAATGGGCACCGCCACCACCAGCCTCAGCAGCAACACCCTCTCGTACATAATGCTGCATAGGATGCTACAGTACAAAAATGATTTAGATCCACATTGGACCTTGCTAAATTGTGACACCATCCCATCAAAACAAAAGTGGGCAAAATCGAAAAAGTGTCCACCCCGCAGTTGGCGTAAAGCTCCAACCTGCAGGCCAGATGCCTGATGTGGAGCAAATGACCCCGCTAGTTTCACAATAACTACCAGAGCACACCGCTTTGCCACATCTATCACTGATGCAATGTTGATGGACCCCTTAGTAAGAGGCGCACCACCGTAATGTCGTCTCTAGAATCTGTCTAGGTTCACTCTCCGAGTAGAGAGTGGGTACCTCAAAGCCTCACCCTGAGGCAGTAACCCAATCACAAAGTAAATATCTGTCTCAGGACGGATCACCAGGTTCGTCCCTCACAGTACGAACATGTTGCGCCTCCGACGCCAGTGTTGTATAAGGTAATGCAGTAGTCGATCCTGAGACTGAAGGAACTTGTTCTCAGCGAACTTCATATGGCCCCATGCGGCCAACTGATGATGCGCCCCAGCATCAATAGCTAGAGTAGTCTGGATTTCGGGCCAATCCCGCTCTCTCTACACTAACCTGCCAAGAAACATAGGCACCCATTAGTACAGAGAAAAACATCAAAAATAGACAAGAAACCAAAATTTCCTGTCACTATGGCCTTTGCGTGCCTATTTCCTTTACAGGGGCGCCTTTGTGCGCAAAAATTAGGGAAAAGCATGCCCTCGCACGCCTGTCCCTCAGAATTGCGCGCAATAAAGGTGCGCTTTTGCCTAGATTGTCTGCACAATCTAGGGAAAATTTTGCTCAGAGGCTGTACAAACCTAATTTTTACAGCCCCCAGCACCATCAAGCTGAAGAAATTACAATGCAGGACATCATGAAAGTTACCTCGGCATAGTATCGCTAATCCCTGGTACATAGGCTGACTGCAATGACAAGAAAGGCTCTACAAGCACCTTTGATCTCCCAAAACTCAACAAGTACAAATGAATAGGATTAGGGCCATAATCCCATATTTATTTCCCTTTTCTAGAACTTTGGAGGTCCATAACAGGAGATCAGAAGATCCATTCCACAAACCGTAAGTTGCACCATCATCAGTATGCCATGATGAACAAAAGCGATGCCACACATTCGCTTTCCAAGAAAAATATTTTTTTCAGTGTCGACAGGTATGCCCTCTCCCATCTTCCTTTTCAAGCTCCTATCTTTCAAATAATATTTGATGAAAAGAAAATGATTTCACTTGAGGTAGTTGTTTTTGTAGGAAGAACCTGTAGCTCGCTTACAACACCATTTGCTGAAAATCTTAGAGTAGGTATCATTCTACCCCCAGCATGATAGAGTCCCAGAAAACTCTGCATATCTTGACATCATTTCTCCATCAGAAATAAACCATAGGGTCCTCATACCCGACCTTGTTTATCATCACCTCACCATGCACATGATAAACGTATGTGTTTGTCGGTAGAGCCTCCCCTCCATGGCACTCGTCACCCAAAGCAGACCATATATCACATCTCAAGTGACACCATGGCCATACCATTTCAGTCCAGGAAGTGCCTCATGCCCATCCATTCGTCACGCATAAGGTCAATTTTACCATTCAAACTCAAACCCCCTTCCCAGACGATCAGGTTGTACAAGAAGATTGAAAGCGCACCTCCGAGCATCAAATTTGGCCCACCATACCTCCATTAGCATAATCCCATCTGCAACACTTCTTTATCTGCTTCATCAATGCCGCACATGAGACCAACCAATGGGACCCCCACCCCCATCAAAACACCACCCTCACACCTTCAGTGAGTGAACCCTTTCATGTTTTAGGGTACCCGTCTCTGTGTTTTGTACAAACCAACCCTCATTATTTTATTCTTTTGGTAAGTGTACAAAGACTGCCAATGATGCCTTTCACCTCTTCGCCCTCATATGTCATCTTTTCCCCCATGGTAGTAGTCCCTCATCCCCCTTGGTGGGAGTATTTCACCCCCATGCATGCACCATCACGACATTCATAGCCAGTTGACACCCGCCCTGGAAGTCCTACCGACTCCAGCAATTTCCCCTTCAGAAATACCTATGACTGCTGCCAAGCTGCTAAAGTATATTCCAACCTCAGGCCACTGAATACCCATCATCCGTTTTCAGTCACCTCTCACCAACATGCCTATGTTAAACCCATCACATCTAGGTCCCCGATCCCTCAGGTCGGTGACCCATGGTTCGGTTAAGGCTTCCTTTTTGTCGATCTCGACACCTCTTTTTCGAAAAGGAAGAGGTACCTTGGATCACCCCTCCCCATGCAAAGGGGTATCCTTGCGTGGCACTGTGGGAGACATCATTTTCCACAAATGTCATCCATCCTCCTAAAATTTGACTACAGCAAAAGCTTTCATATCACGATGGTATCGTACCATTCAACCATTGCACTTTGATCAGATCCATCGAAGACCCGTACCTCCTTAAGTGTCTCTGTCAACAATGCTTACACGGGCAGGTCTCAACCAGTACATATGCAGTTTACGCATATGGGTACCACATTCCACCTATCGTCAAAGAAAAAATTCCCCTGAGGGCATCGGCAGTCATCATCAACAACCGCCAGCATCATTACCACAGTAGTGGCACCGACAACACATCTATCTATCAATTTTGTTTAACTAGCTATAGCATCACGAGCATGGGACATGCCTGCCTTGTTGAAATTTTGTATATATGTTTTATATTTTATTTGCTTGCAGGGGCCACTTAGGCCATGGTCATCTAGGAAATTGTGCAAGGTGTTGTCAATTCCAGAGACACACACCTGTTTAGAAAATATTTACGTGCCAAGATATTAAGCAGACAATTTGATCACATCACATTTTCACATGTATCAAGGGATCAAAACCAAACATCTTATCGCATAGCTAACAATATCCTAGACTGGCATGTATCTCAAATAAACCATCATCAATAAAAAACAAAAACATAGATATCCATCAGCATAACACAAAATATATAAACCGAAGTAAATAGCACATCATGTAGAGCTGCAAAAAAAAAAAATATCTCTCATATCTATATCAAAAAATATGTGTATCTGAGTACAAAAAATAGTGTCGCTGGCCCATTGGCTAGCCCAAAGATACAAAAGTTATCAAAAATAAGGGAAGCATCCTGATAATGGGTTCTTTCCCTATGTACACAAGTACTCTACGGGGGTGTCCACTCAAGAGGAGCACCTGGACCCACCATCACTCCTGGTGCCACCACCGGAGCTGTTGTTCCCACTGCGATCGCTACCCGACATAGAGTGGGGCGATAATCCCTCTCATGAGCCATCACCATCTCTAACAAAACCTCCTCGAAGTCATCCATAAAACCTCGAGCAGGCATGCCCTAGGTCAAGCGATCCACTCGACCGCGGAAATCCTCAAGAGCGATCACCTGAGCCATAAGTACTGCAATGTGCACCTCATCTGCATCTGCATGAGCTTGCTCGGTCACAACCTCTGCTGCAGCCAAGCTGTTGCCCTCACCAGAAGGGCCAACACCATCTCCAGTAGGTCCACCAACACCACCACCCGGTCCACCTGCATCACCTCTGCCTTGACCACCTCAAGGTCGTAGCAGAGGGTCATGACCCACTAGTCAAGCCACTGGGTGACCTACCTCGTCAACATCTACACGAGTAACCAAAATAATGTCAGTGTCAAGAAAAAAACACATAAGCACATAAATACTCAAACAAATGCAGAAGAAATATAACTCATACCTACAGGTCCCCAAACATAACCAAAAGGGAGACCCATGTCTGGGTCACCCTGGAAGTCCATCCCCGCATAAGGGTATGGCAAGAACATATGTGGGTTGGCCTCAAACCAGGCCTCGGTCGTGGTGTTCTAGTAATGCCCCACCATGCCACCACTACCCTGTGACATCACCAGAGCCCACCTCCTCATCCGTGGCTCCCGTGGCCCCCCAATGGGCACTGCCACCAGCAGCCTCAGTAGCAGCACCCTCTCGTACATAATGCTACATAGGATGCTAGCAAACACAAATTATTTAGATCCACGTTGGGCCTTGTTCAATTGCGACACCATCCCATCAAAACAAAAGCGAGCGAAGTCAAAAAAGTGCCCGCCCTGCAGTCAGCGTAAAACTCCAACCTACGGGCCAAATGCCTAATGTGGAGCAAATGACTTCGCTAGTTGCAAAATAACTACCAGATCACATCGCTCTTCCACATCTGTCACTGATGCAATGTTGATGCACCCCTCAGTAAGAGGTGCACCACTGAAATTCTGTCTCCGGAATCTGTCTAGGTTCACTCTCCCAGAAAAGAGTGGGTACCTAAGAGCCTCACCCTAAGGTAGTAACCCGGTCACAAAGTAAATATTTGTCTCGGGATGGATCACCAGGTTCGTCCCTCACAGTACGAAGATGTTGTGCCTCCGACGCCAGTGCTGTATAAGGTAACACAGTAGTCGGTCCTAAGACCGAAGGAACTCGTTCTCACCGAACTTCAGAAGGCCCCATGCGGCCAACTGACAATGCGACCTAGCATCAGCAGCTAGATCAGTCCGGATTTCAGGCCAATCCTACTCTCTCTACACTAACCTGCCAAGCAACACAGGCACTGATCAGTACAGAGAGAAACATAAAAAATAGACACGAAACAAAAATTTCCTGTCACTATGGCCTTTGCGCGCCTGTTTCCTTTACAGGCGTGCCTTTGCACGCAAAAAGTAGGGAACAACACGCCCTCGCACGCTTGTCCCTCAGAATTGCGTGGAAGAAATTCTAGGGAAAAATTTTCTCAGTGGCTATACAAACCTAATTTGTACGGCCCCTGACACCATCAAGCTGAAGAAATCACAATGTAGGATGTCATGAAAGTTACCTCGGCATAGTATCGCTAATCCCTGGGACACAGGCTGACCGCAATGACAAGAAAGGCTCTGCAAGCACCTCTGATCTCCCAAAATTCAACAAGTACAAATGAATAGGATTAAGGCCATAATCCCATATTTATCACCCTTTTCCAGAACTTCGGTGGTCCATAACAGGAGATCAGAAGGTCCATTCCACAAACCATAAGTTGCACCATCATCAGTATGCCATGACGAACGAAAGAAATGCCACACACTTGCTTTCCAAGAAAAACATTTTTCAGTGCCGACATGTATGCCCTCTCCCATCTTCTTTTTAAATCTCTTGTCTTTCGAATAATATATGACAAAAATAAGATGCTTTAACTTGAGGTAGTTGTTTTTGCAGGAAGAACATGCAGTCCGCTTACAACACCATTCGCTGAAAATCTTGAAGCAAGTATCATTCTACCCCCAACATGATAGAGTCCCAGAAAACTCTGCATATCCTGACATCATTTCTCCATCAGAAATAAACCATAGGGTCCTCATACCCGACCTTGTTTATTATCACCTCACCATGCACATGATAAACGTATGTTTTTGTCGGTAGAGCCTCCCCTCCATGGCGCTCGTCACCCAAAGTAGACCATATATCACATCTCAAGTGACGCCATGGCCATACCATTTCAATCCAGGAAGTGCCTCATGCCCATCCATTCGTCATGCATAAGGTCAATTTTACCATTCAAACTCAAACCCCCTTCCCAGACGATCAGGTTGTACAAGCAGATTGAAAGCGCACCTCCGAGCATCAGATTTGGCCCACCATACCTCCATTAGCATAATCCCATCTGCGACACTTCTTTATCTGCTTCATCAACCCTGCACATGAGACAAACCAATGGGACCCCCACCCCCAGAAAAACACCATTCTCACACCTTCAGTGAGTGAACCATTTCATTTTTTTGGGTACTTGTCTCTGTGTTTTGTACAAACCAAACCTCATTATTTTATTCTTTTGGTAAGTGTACAAAGACTGCCAACGATGCCTTTTGCCTCTTCACCCTCATATGTCATCTTCTCCCCCATGGAAATATTCCCTCATCCCCCTTGGTCAGAGTATTTAACCCCCACGCACGCACCATCACGACATTCATAGCCAGTTCATGACACCAGCCCTGGAAGTCCTACCGACTCCAAAGATTTCCCCTTCAGAACTACTTATGACTGCCGCCAAGCTGCTAAAGTATACTCTGACCTCGGGCCACTGAATACCCATCATCCATTTTCAGTCACCTCTCACCAACATGCCTATGTTAAACCCATCACATCTAGGTCCCCGACCCCTCAGGTCGGTGACCCATGGTTAGGTTAAGGCTTCCTTTTTGTCGACCTCAACACCTCTTTTCTGAAAAGGGAGCGGTACCTTGGATCACCCCTCCCCATGCAAAGGGGTATCCTCGGGTGGCAATGTGGGAGACATCATTGTTCACAAATTTCATCGATCCTCTTGACATTCGACTACAACAAAAGCTTTCATGTCACTATGGTATCGTACCATTCAACCATTTCACTTTGATCAGATCCGTCGAAGACCCGTACCTCCGTAAGCGTCTCTGTCAACAATGCTTACATGGGAAGGTCCCAACCAGTACATATGCAGTTTACGCATATGGGTACCACATTCCACCTATCATCAAAGAAAAAATTCCCCTGAGGGCGTCAGCAGTCGTCATCAACAACTGTCGGCATCACTGCCACAGTAGTGGCACCGATAGCACATCTATCCGTCAATTTGGTTTAACTAGCTATAGCATCACGAGCATGGGACATGCTCGCCTCATTGAAATTTTGTATATATGTTGTATATTTTATTTTCTTGTAGGGGCCCCTTAGGCCATGGTCATCTAGGAAACGGTGCAAGGTGTTTTCAATTCCAAGATTCACGTAGGCCTCTCTCTCTCTTTGCGCACGATACAGATAAGAAACTATAATTTATTTCGGCTATATAGTTCTTCCTAGACATCACACATTAGGGGGAAACTATTAACACTGGAAAATCGTTGGTATTATTATCGTTTTGACTCTCTTTGATAGCTTATGTATATTTGTGTTTTAGTTTTATTTTAGCCAGAGCATACTTTAGCATACTGTTTCCACTAAATTTTATGCTTTTGATCTCCACCACTTTCTACCTGTTACCAATAGTTTAAAGAGTAGACCACACTCTTTAAACGGGTGCAATTTCATACACTCGTGCGACAAATCCACCACTACATTGGGGATAAAATTAAAGTTGCATCAAGCATAGAGCATGTACAATAATTTACAATAATTGTATTCCTCATCCAAGGAGTACCCTTGTTGCATACTTTCGATGGACCCTGCTACACAAAAAATGATAAATACATGAAAAACATGATTGCAATCATGTTTTTCATGTAATTTTCATTTTTCATGTAGCAAGGTCTATCGAAAGTATGCAACATGGGTACTCCTTGGATGAGGAATTAAACTTTTCATCCAACAAGTACACCCGCTCGAAATTTGAGTAAAACCTTAGGGAGATAAGTTGAAAATACAATTTGAAAAAGTAGTTTTATTATTGTATTATTTGTTAATCTTTTTACTTTTTTACCCCAAAAATGGTGAATCATCCCCCATGGTTGACATCATCATCTTGAATCCTATTGGTTCTTATAAAGTTTATTTTGGTTGTACATTTTTCTTCGGAGGCCCATTTTAGACCTCAAAAGTTCTCTAATGTTTAAAAGTTATGTTTTGGGTACATATGAATGAATTCCATCCTGCAAATATTGTTGGTTTTTTATTCAATTTTATATGCTATCCACCTATACATTATTCTGCTTACCCTCCATCGTGCACCGTTGTGTGCTTCATCATGTTGTTGTTGACCTTGCGAATGTTTCATAATTTTTTTGACAAATTCTATCATGAAATTGTAAAGGGAATGAGATCATTGTTGTGCGAGATTTGTTATCATGCATTGGCTAATGATATTTATTGGCAGCTATGAGTTTCTTCTCTAGAGGTTTGGACAAGCGAGGTAGGGGAAGAGACAACGACCCATTGGGTATTTGGAAACAAGGCATAAATATAAGGATTCAGTTTTCAACTCACTTCAATGTAGATTATTATGAATTTAGGCACCTGGCTACTACAAGGCATATTTACCTAGGTCCTCCACCTACAATTAGCCACCCAACTTGTCTAATTAACCTCACCAATATACTTTGCGTCCAAATCCAAATGTTCATGAAACTATCTATCAAACTAATGATGGTTGGAATCATATTCCTTTTGATAATGCTTCACAAGGATATCAAGGTTCAAAAAAAATCAATGAAATTCCACTTAGAAAACCTGAGTCTTCAAGGAGTGATGCTAATTCTTATTCATCTGCTCATTCTGATAAGTCAACTTTTTTCATGCGTAGTGCTACTATCCATCCATCTGCCAATCGTGGTAAAGCACTTGAACTTCTAGCCCCATCTATGTCTCATTCAGATGATGCAATTGTCGTTAGGTTCCCACCAAGGAAAATAGCCCCTGATCTAGCTAGCTCAGCACTCCAAAAGAGCTTGGACAATAGTGAACTAGAAAGGGAAGTAATGGAGATTTACTCTTCTACTGTAGAAGAAACATCCAAGAATTCTCATTATTTTTAGAAATGGTTTAAGGAGAGTGGAAATGGGCTGGAAAATTCTTACACATTTTAATTATCATTTTATTTCATGGTTATGATGCACTTGCTCTATTAACACTATTTTTGGATAGTATATGATGATAATGACATCATTCCCTTTTCATATACAATGTGGACTGTGGTTATGTATATTTTGACTATTGGCATGACCCATATATTTGGCAGTTGGCATAATTTTGATGAATGGGAAATATGATGGATTATTTCGATGGTTATGATATCACGCCATTATGTTTTGATAGTATGCATTAAAAGGGAGATACAAGGAGAAAATAATGCATTTTAATAATATTAGTTTCAATTTTTTAATGTTGCTATTCCCTCGTTCATTTTGGATAATTCTTAGTTTAGTAAATTTTCCTATCCCCTCCCTTTCCTTAAGTTTTTATAAATGAGTGGTTAAATAAACCAACACATTACTACCTGAAAATTATGAGTGCTTTGTTAAAATGAAAATGGATACGAAGAGTAAAGGATCCTCACTTTTGCATTTTGGTATGATTTATTGATAAGTTCACTTCAATTTTGGGTTTCTTTGAACTTTCTTAAGAGTTCTAGGAGACTGATAAGCTTGTGTTGGTCACCTTTTAAAAAGTAGCAGGAATTGGGCTTAGTTAAGTTTATGTTTTGTTGGATCAGGAAATCATATTTTGGTTATTGATGGTTTATGAAAACTATTTATTTTCCAACACTGATGATTCTCGAATTTTCAGAGTGTACCGATGTCCAAGAGTTTGAATCTGGACCAATTGTAGCAGCTTGAACTTGTGTTACATTTCTAATTACTTGCATTTGATTAAGTGGTTACAGAAACATTGTCATTTGTAAAGGCTCTTAATTACATAAATTTGATAGTTAGCATTTCTGAACATTTTAAAAGACGATTCAATGAAAGATATTTTCAAGATATTTCCATTTTTCCTATCATTTTTTATATTTTTATTTCTTACTTTAATTATAACAACTTCCTTTGTTTTGTAAATAATGTTTATGTTGGCAATGAGTTTCTATTATAAAAATGTGTTGTAAATATTTTGTTTTTGGGGTATATGTTTTATTTTGTTACATGTTGTGCAATATAATTGTTGTCTAATAAATATCTGGTGTCATCCATGGATTACAATTGTTCTTTTTAATGTCTTTTAATTGTTTAAGTATTCAACTCCCCTACATTCTATTTTGTATGGCTATAAAGATATGGTCCATCTTCTCATTGTTCCTAGACTATCCATTTAGGAATTTCTCAAGGTGTTAGATGATAGAAGGTGCAATTTTTTGTCATCAACATAACATATCAGATCTCTTGGTTCCCATGGTTAGCATAACGGATAACCAAAAAAAAATTCCCAAATCGCATTTGCTATAATAAAGAAATATGTCCCCAAAAAATAGTTTTCAAGTATATCCTTATTCCCAACAAACATATATTATATTATAAAATCTACATCCATCCGCTTACATATCACAATGTAGTGATATTCATAAGTAACTGAAGCGTGTACTGGATACTTTAAGGAATAACGATATCAATGATAATAAATTTAAAAACACACAAAAAATGATAATGATGAATTTAAATTTTCTCATTAAGTGATAAAAATAAAAATGTATTTATACTATCCCATTGGCTCATTTCTACTATAGGTGGGAATTGCAATGGAAAATTAAAAAATATCTAGATACTGGAAGAGTACCAGGTCAACAACCTACGAGGTCTATTAGGTTAGCAACCTTTTTTCATGATGTGATACATAATAGTATCACCTAACCTTTCTAGGATCATTCAAAGTAGAAATTTTGTATCAACCATTAGTTATGGCACCCATGGCTCCACAAATGTTAGTCCCAAATGTGCAGAAGGAGGTATTGAGTCTCCAACTAACATTGAATTATCTAATCTTGATTATGCTAGTATTTTTCATTAGTTTTGAGATAGATTGATTATTGGTTATTTTATTGGAAGGCTACTCCAATAAATAATCATTCTAGACCCGCACACATAACCCTTCCCATGTGAAAGACAACCAATGTATTATTACATCTAGGGGCCTTGATTCAGAATCTCATTCTTGGTTAATTTTGTTAGAATGGTGCTCCTTAAGATGATTATTTTGGACTCACACTCACAACCACTACCAAGTGAAGGAGTTCATTAATTGAGGCTCATATATGTAATAATACCTTAATGGTAATTAACCACTAGACCCATTAGATTTTGGCTAAAAAAATATTACAACTTCCATATCTAATTTGAGTATATTTCCTTGGAATTCCCATTAAGTTTGGCCAAAGTTACATTAAATTAACACCACTATGGGGTGATTTATTTTCAAAAAACCTAAAATATTTTTCAGTTATTAGACTCATAATCACATATATGTGTGGTAGCCTCTCCGACGAGTTCCAAAACTCATATAAAATTGTACAAGAACTAGAATAGTAGCCAAATGCATTGCCAACCAATTCAGTATATAAATTTTCCCAATACTTACTTCAACTACCAAAACGTTTGGCCAATCACATCATGCATCAAGCCAAAACCAAATTGTTTCCATCCTCAAAAGCCCCTTCCATTCCATGACCTCTGCAAGTTCCTAAATAAAGAGCATGAATGAACTAGGTTTTGTGTGGGGGGTAAAGTGATAATGTGTCCAAGTTTAAACCTACAAAAACCCCAACTCCTAAGCATTTAACTTGTGGGAGGAAAAGTGATAATGTGTCCATGTTTAAACCTACAAAAACCCCAACTTCTAAGCATTCAACCTTCTTTTCCTTATGGAAAGTCTACCATAATAAGTTTTCAACTTCAAATACCTCTAATACTTGTTATAGATCCTTGCATGCACTGAGTAGTAGCCAACAATCCCACTTTGAGTTACCATTCATAAAATCTTAAGAATTGCATATTTCTACGTAGATATTATCTCCAAATAGGCTTAACAAACCACCCTAAAGGGTTTTTGAATTGACACAATGTACTTTTACACCTGCTCTAATACCATGTTGGAGATCCATAGAAGAAAAGAGAATATCAAACAGGACCCAACAACAAAACTCTGATCTAACAAACACTAAATATACGTTTTTTGAAGATGAATGACAACTAGTATACAAGCTGAGAGAGAGAGACCCATAACCATAATAGTACTTGAAAAATAGATTCACCATCAAAAGAGGTCCCAACACATGATATATGTGACCATACCCTAAAGAATAAGGAAATTTTATCAGTGATCAAAATGATATTACAAATGAGAGTTGAATTTATACACAACTCAAAGGAACATTCCTCAAGAGAGGTTATGGACCCACTATGATGACTAGGTCAACACTAACTGTCTAGGTATAAAATAATTGAGTGTTGATTGGGTAAAATTTGAGCCAAACCTAGTAACACAATAGTAATGATTACAAAGTGAGGTTAGTGTTGGCCTCAATTAAAGGTTACAACATCATCTCAATAGTAATGTTAATATAATTTGACCTCCACATGGAATGCCTTATGGGTAGTAGGATAATGATATAATGAAATGTCCATTTATCTTCTGAGATTATTTTGCATATGATGAACTCCAATTTTAAGGGAAGAAATATAATAAGTAAAATTAATCTAAAGTCTGAATGTCCCTGGCTTGCTAGTATTCCAACAAATCTTATAACTTTTCATAATTTTTCATTCTCAAAATTCAAACATCCTATTAGGGGTAGTGAATTGGAGAGTGCCCCAAGTCACTGGCAGGCCACTATGAGCGAAATTGTACATGACTGGATGATCATGATAAAAATTTAATATGAATATGGTGCATGCATCCCAAGCCAAGGTGAACATGCGGAGTCAAGTTTGAGCCCTAACTTTTGGTAGCTAAATAAAAAACTGTGGTGTTTTCCCATGCATAGGAATATATCAGGATACCATTTTTGGGGGCTAAGTTTCTCCCAAGGAATTATAACAAAACCCTATTTTAGGTCCTTGTCTAATGAACATTGATAAAATTCCCTTTTTGATCAAGAACGAGGGACAAACCATGATAGTTCAAATTCAATAATGATATTCAGCTTGTAGATAAAATTCCCTTTTTGATAAAGAACGAGGGAAAAACCATGATAGTTCAAATTCAATAATGATATTCAGCTTGTGGAAACTATTTTCCTAATTAAAATAACTAGCATACATTAATTCTGGAAAGGGTGTGTTCAAAATTTAGTCTCTCACAAATCCCATACAATATTGCTTTTTTTCCTAACCCAATACAATAATTTCATATGAGTAAGATGCATACACCTAAGAATCAATACAAAGAGAGAATAAATTGGACTCACAAGCTCAATCCACATTCCCTTTTCTAGTGAAGTAGTGTTGCTCCACTTGTCAATCCCAACCAGGGTGCTAGAGAATAACCGACCCACGATACACCAACTTTTCCATGGGAATTTTTTATTTAGAAAAAATGGTCTTGATCAGTGCATGTCTTGGAGAAGTTCGCTCGGTTAGTGATGGAAAAGGTGGCCCTATTATCTAGCCAGGGGCCAAGAGAGGATCTAAAGCATGGAATCATAGATAGATAGGGCCTCCAGTGAATTGGAACAGCTTGCACCCCCCTTCAAAGTATTCGAATCGAATCAATAGCTGGGTCTTCGCCCGAGCGTTACAACATATCTTAGTGATTCCCCCGGAGGTTTGGTCATTAGGAATTCATGAAAATGAAGACTACTTCCTCCCTATTAATATTCCATATGGTTAGGTGTTATATCTAGGATTTTATGCAACTTGTTGTCACTAATATCAGCTAAACCTCCTCCACCAAAGTAACTAGGAGACCCAGTTAATTTGGAATGGACGAGTATTGAAAGGCCAACTACTCTTACCGTGCCTGCAAAATCACACTAGTTTTGTTGATAAGGATTATATCATAATTGACTATTTATCAAATGAATGAAATGTACAGAAACAAAGGATTCCCACATACACACTATGGTTAAGCAATTATCTAAGAAAGACGCTTAGAATAAAGTAGAGTTACAAGCTTCATCTACATCATCTATTCTAGTGAAGTAGCGGTTTCCTGAGTTGTCAGTCCCAACAAGGGTGCTGAAGCGTATAATATTTGAAGGCCGACGATAATCGCAAATCCAATTAACTTCCATATTTTTTTGTATGCCTAATAATTTTTTACGGGCTTTGACAACTTAAATCAGGGTTTTTGAGTACGTCAACTTTAGATTTTTATGGAAACCAAGAACCATGTGCAAGGTATTGTAATGGGGATTCTTGTATGAGAAACCTATTTTTAATATGAATCCTAAATCAATAACTTAGTTCTTCACTCCTTTCTGTTCGTTGTAATGGATTGAGAGATGTAGATAATAGCCTACCATTATAGTGCACCGCTCTGACTACCATAAAGACAACGACCACCATAAAGACAACAATTAAAGCAAAATCCATGCATCCTGAAACAGAAACCCTTACAGACCCACAAAAAAAACCTTCTTAAGATCAACAACCTGTGGGATTAGTCTCGACATAGGTTTAACATATAGATAATAGACCAAAACCCTTACAACCAAAAATAATATGAAAAAACGCTCTTAAGCTCAACACCCTGTGGAGAGAAGTGGTCCCGGCATAGGTTTAAGATACAAAAAATAGACCAGAGCAATGAGACTCGCATGGTACCATATATATGCGTGATGGATACAACATGCAGGATGTGATGTCAAGGTTGGGCATTACAACACGTATCCTCATAGAGCTGCCTTTCTTTTTTGCTTGTTTAAGATGAAAGAAAAAAATGTCTTCCAAGTGTAGTGAATTTTTCCCAAAATTTGTTTCATCTTATATTTTATATTAATGATAATTAAAATAGTTTAAAATTTTAATTTAAAATATTTAAAATGAAAAATAACTCTTTTAGATAAAAGGTTTATTTCCTCTTAAAAAATTGTCTTAAAAGTCCCTTCCTTGTAGTATTTTGTAATTTCTAGGTTTTACATGATTAAACATTTTATTCATATTAACTTCAAAAAATTTATCTTTCTTTTTTGTGATTTGTTTACCAAGACTTTTATCTTATAATTTGGTATCAAAGGAGTGATAAATATCCCTAGTCCTTTTCATTCAAGCAATGGGTTCTATAGAGGCTTCCCTCCTGTTGTGGATGATTTTGTCACCCTCCTAGAGACAGCCTAGAGTTGCCATAGACCAGTGCCTAGGACATCTTAATATAGCAAGGAGTTCATTATAGCTTGGGTTGTCAATCCAAAGAGCTCACTTACTATCTCTTGTTTAGAACAAGGAAATTAGATTTGAATGGGACCAATCTCTCTCAGAAGCTGACACAAGAATAAGAATAATGTAGGAACATGATGTAAAACTTCAGCATGAAAGCATCAGACGGTTAAGAGACCGCTTACTGTAAAGGGGGCCGATTCAAATAATATATCACAGAAATCAGGTATCAGGAAGTGAGTGCAGTGAGGAAACATAAGGAGATATTAGCTGACATGAGACTGATACCCAGATACACAACAGAACCATATAAGGGCGCACCAATTTACAAATCCTTATATGACAATGGCGTTTTAAAAGCACCCTCCTCAAGCAACTAATATAGTAGAAAGTATGGAAAGAGTGAACGTGAAACAATATATCATGACTAGGCCTATTTAAAGCGCTTGACTAATCCCAGAAAGGGCACCACTTAAGATGAATCCTTACTGCAAACTAGTGAGCCACTCGCATTCTAGAACATGATACAAGAAGACAAATAGCATGAAATGAGATAATGTATTAACACATAAGAGAAATTACATACTGTGAGATACCATAGATCAGAATCCTCAATACAGTTATAACCCCTCCTCACTGAGACCCTACGGGCTCTGAAACTTCATACAAAAATGTTACAAAATGTATACAGAAGCCTTCTCGCTGCACAGTCTGCTGACAGAAATCTGGAACCCTTCAAAAATCTTATTTCTGAGTATTTATAGAGAAGACAGAAACTTCTAGAGGAGGAGGGAGACGAGGCACAATTAATGACTCAGTTTGAACCAAAATGGCGGAAAACATTCGCGCCTTCTCTATGAATGACTGACTATAAATGAATATACCTAACAGTCTATCTAAAGAAATAAATGCTGGGAGATAAAAAATCTCTTTATAAACAAGACAGGAATAATAAAATATATGCAATATGCTGCCCGCGACTGAGGGGAGATCTGTTGCCATAAGAGATTTGGAACAATCTGTATTTCAGTACTGTACTCTCGACCCCTGGCTTCAGATTTGAATCTTGGATCTTTAATGCGGGGGTGAAATTATCTGGAGAGTTCTGAGAATCCACATCTATGTCTTCTTTAATGGCGGTCACCTCTCCTACCTACCCTCAGCTTCTTTCTTTAATTTCGCCAGCTAAAATATGTCCTTCAGATCTTAGCAATGGAGGCGGCAAGTTAAAGCGCCAGCTGAGTCGTTTTAAAACCTGCAAAACCCGCAAACCATTAGAGAAAATTGAATTGGTGACAGGGGGTGTGGATGCGACAGCGGCCATGAAATCGAGGATATGGACTAGGCGAAATGCTGAGACAACGCAGGGTGATAGGAAATGCATAAAAATAATGGAGAAATGGAGGGTAACAATGCAGAATACAATGAGGCGATGATAAACGAACGGGGCAAAGGTTCATAAAATATGACACGTCACCAGAACATGTGGATGATGTAGGACGAACACGGTGTACACTGATGCATTATGATGACACGACCGCAGGGAGTGGGACCTGAATCGGGGATCGTAATCGGAAGATGGAGCGGGGAGGCCAGGATAACACACTTTGGGAGTTTCGATTGCGATCGGGGGCAGGACTGCGATTGGCCCAGGGCCGTTCGATCTCAAAACAAGATCAACGGCTATACTTGCATCGGAGGGTAATAAATCGGCGAGTCATGAAATACCGACGGTCTGTTGAGCGTGGGCCCTCCGTATAAGTTAATTGCCGCGCCGTCGATTTGAGCCGGATCGGGCGGCCGACATTGCATCCGATCGTTAAAACAATGGGCCCCTTCTTGCTTTGAACTATGGTTTTCAGACTCGGGTCATATGGAAGCCGAAACGGGAGGGAGTCAAAATCTTAGGGGCTTGGCCCGATTGTTTAAATTTGGAGTTTTTTAACTATTGTAAAGCAGAGTTTCAGGCGGAGATAGCAATACCAAGCAGGGCCATGAGATTTTAGGCCACGGCAGAGGCTAAGAACGGATTTGAATGAAGCAGCGGAGCAAAAATCACAGGCAGAGGTAGATATGTACAACATCGGCTCCATCTGGGGACGGCATGTTCGTCCTCGGACATGTCGAGAACACGCAGACCTCAGACCCTCCTGTATGTGAATTTTATTCTACAATCCCCTTGCATTTTCTTCAAAACTCATTAGCACCCATTCCTTATTAAAAGAATGATAAAACAAAAGAAAACTAATGTACAATATAATACACCAGGCTGTCTTCGCCTCCTGGGTCCCATACTTTGCTTTGCTGGTATTCATTAGTTACATTATTCTTCAACTGTACCCCTCTATGTTTCCATATTTTGTTCTGTAATTTGGCTCCAGCTATGCTTTCACATTCTGTTCTTGTTTTTCCATTGCCAAATTTTCTTTGCTTTCTTGCTGTTATCTGCTGTTTCTGAGGCACCTTCATCATCAGTCTTTTGATGCTGTCAATCTCTATGTCCAACCTTTCCTTTGTCTGGAAGTTACTTTGCCCACTGTTGTCTTCGATTTTGTTGCTGCTACTGTCTCGAACATTACTATCGATGTTGCCTTTTTTGCTAAAAATGTGGCTGCTTCACAAACTTCCTGAATATCTCTCAGGATACCTCCTTCTGCAACATTATTTTGTTCATCACCTACAAATTTACCTTTAAAAGGTAAATTACCTTTTAATTCTTTAACTGCAGTAGCATAATCGTTCATTCTTCCTTGTGTACTTGTAAGCATATTTAAATTCTGCAAACTAGTATCTACTCCTGCTCCTTTCACAACTTCAGGCATTTTCACTTCAGCACCTGCACTTTCGTTCTCTTCTCTAAATGTTTTCAGCGAACAATTAAACCATTTGTCTACAAGAATTTCATCAATATGCTGCCTATTTGTTTCAGCGTACTCTTCTTCTTCTTCCTTGACAATCTTCAGTAATTTTCCTTTACCCGCTTGATTGCTTCTGGCAATCAAATCAAGTTTTTCAGATTTTGGACTCCTATCTTCTATCAGAATGGAATTCTGATTTCCCATCACTGTAGTAGCTCCAAAATTTTGTCCTCTAGTCCTCTCTTTGTCTATCAGATACATCAGCTTCTTCCTGTCATTGTCAATAATAACAAGTTCCTTCACATGAGACAGGGTTGCCTCACCTTCCTTCTTCTGCGATAGTTCATCTGTATCCAAGACAACTCCAGAGGGTGGATTGTCTTCTGTAATACCTATCAACACAGCCGTATTGTCAGTTCCGAAATCATGAGACCCAAAAATCTTACTTGATGATTCAGTCACCAATTCTTTTCTCAGGAAGCTTAAGTCTCTCCCAGGACCCAGGAAGTCTTCACTGTGTTCATTTCCTTGTATCTTTACATCCTGCAATTCCCAATTTGGAAATTGAGGTTCTCCTTCCTGTATCAAATCATATTTATTCAACATACTCTCCAACAGTATGATTTCTTCATTCCATGGATTAAAGTCCTTCACCGAATTTCCTTCCTCCTTTCTTTGACTATCAAGTGGTGTCAAATTTCTTTCGTCAGCATCAATCTCCATTTTGGAGAATTCACCTTCTATTGCTAGGAATCCCGTCATCTGTTCTTCATCATCAAAGGCCTGCCAGTGCTTGATATTATCTGGGGTGAGTGCTGCTTCTGGAGGAAGTATGAAAGAGGCAACTTGAGATTGATATGCCGGTTGTTTCAACAGTTTAGTCAAGGGGACTGGGATTTTGATCTTCTCAAGTTCTTTTTGTAAATTGAAAGCAAAAGAGGATTTTTCTCCGTCACTATTTGAAAAGGAAAGATTCGCGTCTTCCAGTCCATAGGCAGCGCCTTCGGTGGAGTCATCTACTAGACCTTCCAGGTGCAATGAGTGTAGTACCTGATCATGCTGCTCCTCTGCTTCCCTTGGCAATATTTGTAATGGTGGTCTTCTATACTGAGGGTTATAACCTCTGTTCGGAACATTCTGAAAATTTTTGGGGGCTGGATTCAGGGCTTCCCATTCAAGCTTAACTATCTTTTCGATCATTTTACTTATTTCTTCCATTCGGTCCGAATCTTTATCCTGGTTGGAAGTAGATACCTCCTCTTCACCTCTTCTTTTGGCATCCTGCTCGAATTTTCCTTTTGATTTTCCGGTGGCTGCAAAATTTGCTTCTAATTCTAGAGCGTCTGTCTGAGCATCATCCAAAGTGATAGGCATTCTTTCCCGCAGAGAAAAACCGAAATCAGAATCAAAAGCTGCTATCAAAACAACTTTGGCTGCAGCTTGCTGGGGTTTCATATCAGCAGGAAGGTTTAGATATAACTTATTAAATCTTTTGATAAATTCTGCCACTCCCTCATTGTGTTTCTTCTTTAGCGTATTGAATTCAATAAGACACTGACCATAATCTTTCTTTTCTCCCCATTTCCTGAGAAAAGTATTCTCCATGTCATCCCAGGTGGTTACTGAACGGTTTCCCAATGTCTTGAACCATTTTCTGGCTTCACCATCCAAAGATTGCACAAACAATCTCAATACCACATCTAAATGTTCAACATTTAAGTTCTCCGCAAAAGAGCAGAAGGTCTCGAGGTGCTTCTGAGCATCGACCTCATTCTCACCATTAAATCTCGGCAGAATCTTCAAATAATCTTGTGGCATATCGTTTAGCGCTTGGGGCAAGGCCAGAGGAGCATATTTATTTAACAGAAAAGCAGGAACATTGGCCATTGGAGGAGGCGGGAGTTGCACAACAATTTGAGACACAGATGAAGGGAGAGGAGTAGGAGGAAGTGGAGTATGAATAACAATGGGAATATATTGCACAGAAGCCTGAGGTGTAGATGGGAATAACTCACGGTTAACAGCAGCTACTTCTGTGACCTCTTTAATTTCCTCAGCCTCGAAAGCAGGATGAGATTCTCCTTCAATCCAGGTGTTTCCTCTATGTGGAGTCTCTAAGTAAAACTCGGGTTTTTCTGTTCTAACTTCTTGAGAAGAAGAGGGCGGATGATCTTCAACGGAATATTCAGAGTTTTCGGAACGAACTGACTTCTTCTCTTTCCAACCTCTTTTATGAATGATCTTCTCCGGGTCAGACACGGGTGTTTTCGGCTGCGAGGTATCCGACCTCAAATGGGGCTTCCGGGAAGCCAGGACTTCCAATAAAATTTATCAAATAAAGACCAGTGGAGTCGCCAAGGTGAGGAATCTGCAACTCTTCACCTCTCTGTGCTCACCTGATTAGAGAGTGAAAATGAGATGTCGAACCCAGGGAAACAGATATTCTTGAATTCGTTCCTCGGCAACGGCGCCAGAAAGATGTTGTGGATGATTTTGTCACCCTCCTAGAGACAGCCTAGAGTTGCCATAGACCAGTGCCTAGGACATCTTAATATAGCAAGTAGCCCGTTATAGTTTGGGTTGTCAGTCCAAGAGCTCACTTACTATCTTTTGCTTAAAACAATGAAATTAGATTTGAATGGGACCAATCTCTCTCAGAAGTTGACACAAGGATAAGAATAATGTAGGAACATAATTACTAAAAAACTTGACATAGAAAGCATGACTGATTGAGAACGCTTGCGTAAAGGGGGCGATTCAAATAATAAAAGGGCTTATCGGAGTATCGAAGTGAGTGGACTTAGACATAAGGAGATATTAGCTGACATGAGACTGATACCCAGATACACTACAGAACCATATAAGGGCGCACCAATTTACGAATCCTTATATGACAATGGCGTTTTAAAAGCACCCTCCTCAAGAAACTAATATAGCAGAAAGTATGAAAAGAGTGAACATGGAACAGTATATCATGACTAGGCCTATTTAAAGCGCTTGACTAATTCCAGAAAGGGCATCACTTAAGATGAATCCTTACTGCAAACTAGTGAGCCACTCGCATTCTAGAACATGATACAAGGAGACAAATAGCATGAAATGAGATAATGTATTAACACATAAGAGAAATTACATACTGTGAGATACCATAGATCGAATCCTCTAAATCGGTTATAACTCCTCCTCACGAGACCCTACGGGCTCTGAAACTTCATACGAAATGTTACACCCAAGTATACGAAGCCTTCATTTGCACGATTACTTGTGAAATCTGGAACCCTTCAAAAATCTTATTTCTGAGTATTTATAGAGAAGACAGAAACTTCTAGAGGAGGAGGGAGACGAGGCACAATTAATGACTCAGTTTGAACCAAAATGGCAGAAAACATTCGCGCCTTCTCTATGAATGACTGACTATAAATGAATATACCTAACAGTCTATCTAAAGAAATAAATGCTGGGAGATAAAAAATCTCTTTATAAACAAGACAGGAATAATAAAATATATGCAATATGCTGCCCGCGGCTAAGGGGAGATCTGTTGCCGTAAGAGATTTGGAACAATCTTTATTTCAGTACTGTACTCTCGACCCCTGGCTTCAAATTTGAATCCTGGATCTTTAATGCGGGGGTGAAATTATCTGGAGAGTTCTGAGAATCCACATCTATGTCTTCTTTAATGGCGGTCACCTCTCCTACCTACCCTCAGCTTCTTTCTTTAATTTCTCCAGCTAAAATATGTCCTTCAGATCTTAGCAATGGAGGCGGCAAGTTAAAGCACCAGCTGAGTCGTTTTAAAACCTGCAAAACCCGCAAACCATTAGAGAAAATTGACTTGGTGACATGGGGTGTGGATGCGACAACGGCCATGAAATCAGGGATATGGACTAGGCAAAATGCTGAGAAAACGCAGGGTGACAGGAAATGCATAAAAATAATGGAGAAATGGAGGGTAACAATGCAGAATACAATGAGGCGATGATAAACGAACGGGGCAAAGGTTCATAAAATATGACACGTCACCGGAACATGTGGATGATGTAGGAGGAACACGGTGTACACTGATGCATTATGATGACACGACCGCAGGGAGTGGGACTTGAATCGGGGATCGCAATCGGAAGATGGAGCGGGGAGGCCAGGATAACACACTTTGGGAGTTCTGATTGCGATCGGGAGCAGGACTGCGATTGGCCCAGGGCCGTTCGATCTCAAAACAAGATCAATGACTATACTTGCATCGGAGGGTAATAAATCGGCGAGTCATGAAATACCGATGGTCTGTTGAGCGTGGACCCTCCGTATAAGTTAATTGCCGTGCCGTCGATTTGAGCCGGATCGGGCGGCTGACATTGCATTCGATCGTTAAAACAATGGGCCCCTTCTTGCTTTGAACTATGTTTTTCAGACTCGGGTCATATGGAAGCCGAAACGGGAGGGAGTCAAACTCTTAGGGGCTCGGCCCGATTGTTTAAATTTGGAGTTTTTTAACTATTGTAAAGCAGAGTTTCGGGCGGAGATAGCAATACCAAGCAGGGCCATGAGATTTTAGGCCACGGCAGAGGCTAAGAACGGATTTGAATGAAGCAGCAGAGAAAAAATCACAGGCAGAGGTAGATATGTACAACACCTCCCATCCCATATAAACTCTTATTCTCTCTTAGCTCAAATATATCATAATTTTGGGTTCCCATCAGGGTTTTCCTCCACCCCAATTATCTCCCATATATAATTCTCTTGGCCATTAGCTCCATCCAATGAACTATTATTTAACATGTTCCTTTTTTTTCTCCTTAGACTTAGTTTCTACCTATATCTAGAAATTTTCGGTTTTAGGAGGCCTTACTCCCACCCCAATCATTCCTTTTGAGTTGCATATATCTCCTTAGCTATTTTTTCACTTTTTTTTTAACAATTTCTCTATCCTCATATTTATTTATTTCACTATTAGATTCTACTATTTGTATTAACCCTATATAACCCTTTAGCCCATTAAGGTATTTACACCCAGTAAGTCTATTATATATTTGGTTTATCATTGACCTTTAAAAACTCATTTTTCCCTTTTAGTTTCACCATGGACCTCTAATATTCCATCATTTCATCCCTCCAATAATATATCAACTGATTCCTTGCCATCCCTTCCTTTGATCTCCAAAAATATAACATTTTTGAACTCATTTCCTTCATAGACTAGTTGCTAGATTATAGATTCCATCAAAACCACAAGATTATCCATCACTTTGACTAGAATATGGACATTAACCTTTATATACACAACAAGATAGTTCACCTCCTACAATACCATATCACCCAAATCCATACTCCCTCACTCCTCTTTGGGCTCCCTATAACTTTACACCATATTCACTAAAAAACAATGCATTCCCTATATTGACAGCACTTAGCCCTCTCCTCAAGTTCAACACTCAGAAAATATTATTCATTAGAACTTTAAAAGTGTATATTGTTGTCATAATCACTTGTATTTTGCAAATCAATATCAATGGATGACTATGCTTCCAACTTCCATCAAAACCATAAAATTTAGTTTACTCCTTGGAAGATTTTATCTAACCCTACAATTTGTACTCTAATAATTTTACCTTGTTTCTCACTTTTATGCTCCTTATTTGGTTTCTCATTCATCTTTCATATCTCATTTTTCCTTTGGATTTTCATCATGGCCCTCTCACACCGCACCATTTCCTCCCTACAATAACATATAAACCAATTCCTTATTGTCTCTTCCCTTAAAATAAAAAAAATTATAACATTTCCCAACTCCTTTCCTTCCTATATGTTTTATGAGATTCCATCAAAACCACATTATTATTCCCCTCTTTGAATGCTTTGAATGGAATATGGACATTAAATTTTCTTAACTAAAAAGAATAGTATTCCTACTATAATAACATCTCACCCAAATTGTTGGAGCAAGGTCTCCCAAAGGCTATGAATTTTATCCATTTTTGTATAATTTTGTATTGTTTAGTCTAACGCAGGGGTTTTGGGGTGGGTCAAAGCCCCTAACGCATTGTAAATGGGTCAAGGGTAGACCAAGAGTCTGCAAACCATGATTTACGGACCATTGGATGCATAGGCTAAATCGCTATAAATAAATGAACCTTTTTTGAGTCATAGATAGGAATGAATAGAGATTGATGCGAAGTACGAACTGTTAGATCTATGGTAGGGTTTTTTGGGTTAGGACTCCTGCTGGCTGTGTGCGCGGAGATCCTATGTCTTGTTGTGTACGAATCCTGCTGGTTGTGTGCGCAGGTGGTAATTTGGCGAATGTAAGAGGATTTTTGGGTAATGATATAGACGTGCTGAAGTATTGTGGATATCTAATGTTATCTGGATCTGTCATGTTATGGTTGATGTAGACTTAAGTTATATGATGATGTACCTGTTAGTAAGCTGCGAACTGTCTGTGTTATGGTAAATGTATCTGTGATCTGTTAATCCGCTGCAAATATTCTATTATGTGATTATAGCTAATAGTATGCATGTGGATGCAAGCCTGTTGTTTAGATCTGATAAACTGTATTCTGGTTATTTATTGAAACTCCTGCGAATGACCTTTGGCTGTATAGATTTGATAGCTACGGACCGGCTTGACTTATCTTCTTTCTCTCAGGGTGCGGAAACCTGGTTCTAGCACCCTCCCATACTACTTCGGGTGAGAATTTGGCCTGCGCAAGTAGGTCACTGCCGAAAGGGCCAATAGAATAGGGGTTTGTTGGCAAACCTTAACATCCGAACCTGGGTCAGGACCCCTCGAGCCAAAAAATGGTTATGTTGCTGGGACCAAGAGAATTTTGAGAGAGATCGGGTAATGCCAAGGCCGTATTTGAAACCTGAAAGAAAATAAATCGATGAATGGTTTGAAAAAAGTTCAGGAATTCGCAGTAAAAGAAAATCGCATTAAGAAGTTGACCACTGAAGAGTGGAAGAATAAGCATATTTTCATGGATATCTACGAGATATTCTTTGTAACAATTGCGATCGAGCTCCAGGAGTGGCTCGTAAGGCTGGTCGAATTTCATAAGTGTTGGAAAGACAAGCGAGTCACACAGTGGACTCCAGAATGGATCCTGCAGCTAGAAGAGACCGACAACACCATTACTTTCATGGCAGATCACTGGGTGGACAGTGTGATAGGAGGATTTGTGACTGAATTTGCAGTCGATCAATTCATATCCTACTCAGAAGCGGAGCAGAGGTTCTTTAAGGGTTTCCGGGGTAAGTTTTTGAAAACTTTGCCATTACTGATTAGGATCTTGTTGTGCGAAAAAAGAATTTTGTGTAGCCATATGGAGTGAATGAGCTCTGACGAGAGAGAGGGCACAACACGCAGTGGTAAGTACTACAAAACTAACCAAGAGGGGAATCGATCTATCTATAATCCAGTAAGAAATTTTGCTACGCATAGCTCTGCGTCGACGCCACCGTTGAGCCCTCATAGGGGTAAAAAATCACCTCCACCCCCACCAGAAGATGATATGGCTGCGCACATGAAGCTACCTACTTTCGAATGCATGGGTGATGAGGACATGGATCGGTTCTGGTTTGTCGCAGGATCAATATGGACTGCACAGAACATAGTAAGCAATGCGGTGAAATGGGCACAATTATACCTTGCTTTTGAAGGAAGATCCCTGGACTGGTACATGGGATACATTTACCAACATGAGAATGCAACTATTGAGGAAATTAAGAATGTGTTAAAACAATAGTTCAAGAAACCTAAGTCCTACTCTCCGATAGTAAATGACTTGAAGGACTTCAAGCAAGGACCATCTGAGTCCGTATGGGAAGCAGATCAGCGATTAAAGAAAGTGATCAGAGAAGGAGGATTCTAGTATGATGACAAGAAACACACGAAGTGGTTCATTTCGATGTTTCTGCCCCACTTACGCGTACCTATGGGTCACCAAGCCATTGAAACACAGGAGAAGGCCTTGGAGGTTGCCATGAAACTGGAAGTTGCGCCAAGAGATGATACCTAGTTAGGCGTACAACAGATACAAGACCAGCTAGAAGAAATGCACGTGGAGATACAGAATCTACGCAAGGAGTGAGGGATGGAGGCCAGCCTCGAAAGATGGTGCATATGATGCAGGGTGAATGGCCACACCAAAGATAATTGTTCACTTCTTGCAGACTACGTCGAGGCCGGGGTACCCAACTTGCTGCGCCCTAGGGAAGCTATGGGACCAAGTGGGCCGACGCTATGGTGCGATGATTTCCATGTTGCTGCACTGCACGATACCAACCATTGCCCCCGCCTTGCTGCATATATCCCTGAAGTAAAACAACAATGGTGTAAGTTTTGTAGGTCTTTAGGACATGACGAATAGAACTGCCAAACGTATGATCTGATGATCAACCGGGGAAACCTATATAGGGTATAGTCGGACCCCTCATCACCTAGATCCCCCACAAGTATAGGAGGATCCCCGGCTAGGGTCAAGGGAGGGGGACAAGGAGGAAGCGTAGGTAGGGGTAGAGGCCAATTAATCTTCTATAATTGTGGGGAAATAGGTCACTTTGTGAGGGACTGCACGAACCCAACTCAGAAATCCTACAGATATTGCAGATAGTTGGACCATGTGATCGAGGACTGCCCAATTCTAATGGCCAAGGTATAGGAAAAGCAGTAGACTCCTACACAGAATGTACAACGAGTGAAGGCGGAACCTCGTGAAGAGGAACTGAGCATTAATGTAATAACACGCGGCGGTATGGCCACCGGAGGGTCTGATAAAAGAGTTGAGATGGAGTCTCTAATCCGTAAAGTAGCTACTAAACCAAAAGGTGTGGGATTCCAGAAGGAGAAGGAGACCTCTATCGCAGCTCAGCAAGACTGTGCTCAAAACGAGACATCAGCTCCAAACAGTGGAATCGAAGATGAGGTCAAACCATTCTTGCAGGCGTGCATGAAGCTATTGCGCAATCAGTAGGCCACAGAAAACCTCCAAGCCTTAATCGGTAGTTGCGCAGGAAAAGAAGACCCAGTCACGAAGATTAAGGATGTGCACAAAATTTAAAAGCAGAAGAGACGCACTGGCCGTGAAATGCGATTAAATGCACAGATTGGTGATTATGAGATGGACCAGGTAATTCTAGACCTAGGATCAGATGCGAATGTACTACCTAAGTAGACTTGGAAATGAATGGGAGAACCTAAATTAGAATGGTCTACTATTGAGCTATGCATGGCTAATCAACATAAGATCATACCATTGGGGAGATTTCCAAAGATGGTCATAGATATCGTCGGGGCTAAGGTACGAACTGAATTTGAAGTCATTTATATTGTAGAAGATGCAGATCCTTACCCAGCACTCCTGGGATTGGATTGGGCCATTGATATGGGTGGAATTATCAACTTGAAGAAATGAAGCATGGTGTTTGAAAGAGAGGGAACTCGGGTGATCATACCACTAGACCCTGTAGAAGGAGAAAGGTACACCGAGCCAGCATGTGAGGAAGACGGGATGGATCACATCTATAAGCTAACTGCGAAGGACGAAGACTGGATCAACCCGATGGTTGACGGTATGCTTTGCTGGGCGAAGGACAACGGATGCGTCTCTGACTCTGACGAAGAATTAGAAGATTGGAAAAACTGACTGCAGGAAATCCCTACACTGTGCTGCCTACGAATTACCAAGGACTTCCGGTATATATCTTTCGAGGTAAGAGAATTACCCTGCTTTTATGGCTCCGGTAATATAAAGGACTTTTTTCGAACCTTCGAAGCTGAGGTTCCCAGAGAACGAAGGATATGATCTCTTAACCAGGCTATGCACGCAATGCCTGAAAAATGGTGGGACACACATAAGGGGGCGTTCCAGGAATGGGAGGAATGTCGGGAGATGATGGTACTACGGTTTGAACCTCCGACCAATGTGCGCGTCGAGAGATTCCAAGGCCCGGGAAATCTGTGCGAACACTTGTTTGCTTGGATGGAGTGATGGTGCGATCATACTACAGAAGAATGGGTTCACTTGCTTATTCATGCCTTGGGACCAATTCCTGCTGCCTGGTATCTCGATGCGGAGCTACGTCAGAGCACCCACCAGTGGAAAACCCTAAGAGACAAATTCTTGGGGACATTTGGGTTAACAGGAGGATTGGAGGTGCTTGAGGAAGCTCTGCAGACTCTCGACACCGCTGTGATTGGTGAATCCAGCCCCAACATAGTAAAAGGAGGATCCACAAGGGAAACACAGATCGGGGATAATGTCGAGCTCCACAAGGCCACCATGGAATATTGCGACACAGATCTACGCAAAGTTCCGATCATAGCATCAGGGGAGGAATGCATAGTTGCGGGACCTTTGATACATAAGACAGCTAGTACGAAACCACTCAAAACACGAAGCATTAACGTCAATACGGCCGTACCACCCAAGTGGATTATGATTGGGAACTACTAGGATGATGGGAAAAATTGTGGAGCTAATCATGGAGTATCCAAATAAGTGTTCAGGACCTAAGAAGGTCACAGGGAACTTGGGCGGTATGCACGTCACTCTCAACTCAGATGCGCGACCGAAAGAACAATGGCCTTATCATATGCAGAGGGTGAGGGAGGAGACTTGTAATACACTCATCGCACCAGTCACACAGGTAAATCCCATGACTATGAAGCTGATGCGCGAGATCTTGGCACATATGGGCTACTATAGAAAATCCAGTTGGGGATACGCACTGATCACTGAACTTTTGAAAACACTGCTTAAGCATGATATTTCATTCAATTGGGATGACATGTGCCAAAAGAGCTTGGAACAACTGAGGAACAGGATGGTCGTTACACCTATTCTCACTTCCCCCGATCAGGCGACAATATTTCATAAGGATACTTCAGGAATCGCTCAAGAAGTAGGTAGTATGCAGCTTGGCACCAAGGACAGTAATCACACAATCACATGTACTAGTCGGACAATCTCGTGCGTGAAACAAAATTATGCCACCACTGAGAGGAAAGGGTTGTCCCTGACCTACGAGCTACAGAATTATCAACGCCCTCTGCTAGGATGCCACTATAAGATGATTACATATCATTGGGTTTTAGAACGCATGAGGAATATGACTGTGTTGGGGGGGGGGAGTCTGCACGTGGCTACTGCTTCAGGAATATGATGTTGAAATCATTGTCAAGCCAGGAAAGTTGAGTATGGAGCAGGATCACTTGTCCCGAATTGAGACGGGTGAGGAAGGATTGCCTGATACGCAGTTGTTCGCCAATAGGGTTGTGGATGCGTGTTTTACCAAGATATCTTTGTTCCTGACCACAGGCATAGTATCTGTCGAATATTTAGTACGACAAAAGAAGGAGTTGGTGCATTGAGCGGTGGACTTTATCAGCATCGCACCTCATGAAGTATTGTGTAACGATGGCCTGAAGTATGTAAACTAAGAATACATCATAGGGGGTCACTACGCAGGTAATATGATGACGCGAGAGGTCTTGAAGGCTAGGCTATGGAAAAATAGAATTTCAGTTGGAAGGAATCCCAGCAAAGTGATGCTAGTGCGCCGGGAATGCGGGAGGATTGCTCGAAGCACAGGGGTATGCTGGGATCACAGGGGTACGCTGAGCGCACCCCGGGTGCGAAAACTAGCCATTGAAATAATCAAATTGGGTAAAAACAACAAATTATCGTTGTATGGAGCGGGCGGCCAGCATTTAATGCGGCAATTTTGGGAGATTTTTTACCATTTACTTGATGGTAAGTCCCGCACGAAGTCTACGCTACTGTTGGGTGGTACCCAAGGCTATAAAATAGGTGAGATAGATCAAACATAGGTTCCGTATGGTTCAAATAGCTTGTACTTAGCCTGGTTATCCTGGACAAAGTTGTGCTATAATAAATTCTGTGCCGCTAGCATCTCATTCATGTATGAGCAGCCTGCCCCCTCTGACAGTAGCAATCTTGAGTTCATGTTTCACGCTAGAATGACAGTCGCGAACCCTGTCGAACTCTTAGAGCCAGTAACCTCACTAGACCAAGACACTAAGGAAGTGGTGGAGGTCGAATCCGAAGTCGAAGAAATCCTCTCCACACCCAGCCCTGCCACCAAGAAAGGAAAAGAAAAATTTCAAGGCTCAAGCAAGCCCCCGAAGCCTCCAAAATAGGCCGCAGGAAAGCCCCGTACCTCCCCACGAAACGTGAAATCCCCGAGGGCTACTTAGGAGGAGGCCTAGCTCGTCGAGCCGATCAACTAGCTGCCCCCCTTCATGTGACCACACAGGGCATCGACGCGCACACCAAAGAACCTCGATGGCTTGATCACCTACCTTCAGATGTCGCTGACCCTAAGGGAGGTCCCCATCATAGGTGAACCTTTTGGTCACCTTCATGAAGTTAAGTTCGATGATCATGATTTGGCCAACTTTGAGGCCTTTCCTGAGGTCACACCTGAATTATACCTTGATACAGTTCATGGCACCGATGTGGTAAAATTTGTCCCCCAACGCTGGGTATGTGGTTTGGCAGGGTCCGGGGTCCTAAATATGCTTAGGATGCCCCACTTTGGACACTACAATGTAATGGACCAGCTCGCACGACAATTACTCATGCTAATTCATGACAGATGCCTGTGGATCTAGGACAAGATCCCCATTGACGCTGTGCTCATGTATCGGATTACTGGTCTCCCCATGAATGACCCAAACCCCCTGGAGTGCGTGGGTAAGAAATATGAGGGGGAGACTGTTGAGTTTGTGTGCCAAAAGTATCACGTGGATCGTACTACTCGGGGATTTATCATCAAGACCATCAGTGACCAAGGTACACAGTTGGGCACCATGCTATTAGCATGTAAAATGATGAGGAAGTGTCAAGTCACCTTCGTTCCATTCTATGTAATTCGGTTAGTCGGCCAATGTACGAAATGGGTATGTTTTAACTGGGCACAATATTTGTGCGGTGATTTTCTAGCAAACGTTAGTGAGTCCCAGGAGCAGGGCCACGCCTTTTGTTACTCTTGGTTGTTGTTTCTTATAGCAGTGGTTGCCTGGGAAGCCCCTACAGAATCCGTCCTCCCTGAGATTACCCCGTACATGTGCGAAGGGGCTCGCTATGCACACTTATGGGATTCCACGGATCCGCAACGGCTCGAGGACAACCAGGTGTTCTTGGTCCTCTTTCAGAGTAGCGTGGCTGCAGCTACGAATTTCATCACAGGGTAGATCACGCAGGGAGCTCAGATATTGGAGACCGCCATGCAGCTATGTACTAAGGTCCAACGTGATCGAATCTTGTGAGGGATGAACCAGGACCTACGACAAATAGAAGAAGAGTTCGAGACAATCGAAGCCACCTTACCCACTCTCGTACCTGCTCAGCGCTTGCAACAACTGCTCACCAGCCAAGCACTCCAAGCAGATATTGATGACCTTCGGCAAAAGAAGAAGATCCTTAGTGATCGACTGAAGCCGTGGGCTGATGAAGCTCTCAAAATTTCATAGGATGCAGATGTTGCCATCAAGCAGTTAAACCAAACTTTGGAAAGTTTCACTTTCGCGACTGAAGGACTGTTGTCCGAGAAGTTGGTCAACATTGCACAAAATGCAGTTGTCTAAAGTGAAGGTGTCTTGCCTCCGTTAGCTAAGGCGATCAGATTGCAAGCGCGGGTTGAAGCCCCACTGACATAGTGACTTGGGACGAGTCACAAGATTTTGTTGGGGGACTGTTGGAGCAGGGTCTCCTAAAGGCTATGACTTTTTTCCATTTTTGTATAATTTTGTATTTTTTAGTCTAACGTAGGGGTTTTTGGGTGAGTCACAGCCCATAAAGCATTGTAAATGGGTTAAGGGTAGACCAAGAGTCTGCAAACCACGGTTTGTGGACCATTGGATGCGTAGGCTAAATCGCTATAAATAGATGAACCTTTTTGAGTCATAGATAGGAATGAATAGAGATTGATGTGAAGTATGAACTATTAGATCTGTGGTAGGGTTATTTGGGTTAGGACTCCTGTTGGCTGTGTGCATGGAGATCCTCTATCCTGTTGTGTGCGGACCCTGCTGTCTACGTGCGCAGGTTGTAATTTTGGGAATGTAAGAGGATTTTTGGGTAATGATATAGACGTGTGGAAGTATTGTGGATATTTGATGTTATCTGGATCTATCATGTTATGGTTGATGTGAACTTATGTTATATGATGATGTACCTGTTAGTAAGCTGCGAACTGTATGTGTTATGGTAAATGTATCTGTGATCTGTTAATCCACTGCAATTATTCTATTATGTGATTATAGCTAATAGTATGCACATGGATGGGAGCCTGTGTTTATATCTAATAAAATGTATTCTAGTTATTTATTTAAACTCCTACGAATGACCTCTGGTTGTATAGATTTGATAGCTGCAGACTGGCTTGACTTACCTACTATCTCCCAGGGTGCAGAAACCTAGTTCTAGCACCCTCCCATACTGCTTTGGGTGAGAATTTGGCCGCGCAAGCAGGTTACTACCGAAAGGGCCAGTAGTATAGGGGTTTTTTGGAAAACCTTAACCTCTGAACCTAGGTCGGGACCCCTCGAGCCAACACAAATATACATTGTCGTACTCCTCTTTGGTGTCCTTGCAATATTAGGCAACTAAAATCCTATATTAACCATGTTAAAATACATTCCATATCTTCATATAATTTATCCATCATAGTAACTTAAATTCCCATGCAATCATATTCTTTTACACTCTAACTAGCCATATTTTTGCACTAATCACTCATTTTTCCAAATAAATTTCAATAAATATCTTAGCTACCAAGATTCCTTAAAAAAATTGTAGTATGATTTTTAGAAATTTCAATGTAACCCTACCCTTTTTACCATACAATTTTACCTCATTTCTAACTTGTCTATTATATTTTTCCATGTCCATTATTTTGAACCCATTTTGTAGTTAGTGGTGCCTTTATTTTCTTGGAAACTATACACTTTGGAGCAAATTTTTCCCTTTAATTGATGGAAACAAGTACAACCATGGTGAAAAATCTTTCCACTCACCAATATAGGGTTGTTTCATTTATCAACTTTTGGACCATTGCACATAAATTTTCTATTGTTTTTCCTATATCATATTTATTATACTATATTACTCCTTATTTGTAGAAATGAGAATATATACTTTGAATATATTCTCAAGCCACATCCATGGTATTCTTAATGATTTTCTAACCCATCAATTCTTAGTACCACTTATTTATTTTCAAACACTTTATTCCAATGAGGAAACCTCCAATATGTTACAATCTATATTAGGACAACTTTTCCTTCCAAACACTCAATATACACAATTTAAATACAAACAATAACAACCATCCTTATTCAATATAATTACTTTTCAAATTCTGTGAGTCCACATGAATGCCAACCATTTCCACTAGTATATTCATTTTTCTCTCGGGATGTGTGCATTGCAAATAAACCTCTTTCACAAGCTCTCTCTCAAGAAGGGAAGTCAATCCACAAAGGAGTCTCTACCATAACTTCTACTAATTATGCGCTATGGTTTCAATTAGTTAGTGCTAAAATTATATTTGTCATAGAGTATTATGCCACCAACTCTACAAGATCCAAGCCCTAATCCAATGCCCTTGAATTATGTGCAAATTAGATACCAAGAAAATTTTAAAATAAATTTCATGCTAACCAATAAAAGACACATTAATTCACTTCCAAAAGAAATCCATGGGTTTTTTTTCAATTCAAATGATAATGAGCATAGATTAATATTTTATGTCGAAAAAAAATTAAATCATGACCCAAATAGGGGCTAGTGGTGACATTCTAAGGCTCAGATGAATTTAGAGGCAATGTATTTAGCACTTAAAATTGATTCCTCCACCAAAAATCTCTCTCTCTCTTACCTACTTGTAACCTTTTTTTTTAATTTATAAATAAGCTTCTATAAATGGATTCTTCTACATCCCTCCACCCTCTCTCTCTCTCTCTCTCTCTCTCTCTCTCTCTCTCTCTCTCTCTCTCTCTATTTTCCCTACTTGTAAACTATTTTTTAATTTATATAAATAAGCTTCTATAAATGTAGTATTATAATTTTTTCCCTTCTCTCTCTCCTCTTCTATAAATTAATTATTGTACATTTTTCCTCTCTCTCTCTCTCTCTACTAAAAATGGCTCATTCAAAATATGATTTTGATAAATATAAAGAGGACAAGTTGGTGGAGACTATGTGTTTAGATTTGATTCTCTACAAGATTTGAAGATATACATTAAACATAATATGGATCGAAGTTAAACATAATATTAAAGGAATCCTAAATTTCATGGTAGTTAGCAAGGATGATGAGAACCAATTTCTATGATAGAATTTGGTTCTAACTATGTGGATACATTGAATCCTCAATTTGGTTAGATTAAATATTTTCTATTTCTAGTTTTAATCACATCCATGTATAAAAGGGAGTCCATTCTCATTAAGTTGTATATCAGCCCTATGTGAAACCTAAAACCACTTACTAACCATTAGGATATGAATTATTACATTTCTATAGTTATATTTCTAATTCAACTTCAACCTTAGCATGCCATTTATCTCCTATATATATACCAAGGAAACCTAGTATTAGGGTCATCAAAATTGTGTCGTATAATTTTTATTCATTGTGAAAGGTGGTTTTCCATTAATTTGGACTATAATTATTGGTTTCTTATCATTTTTAAGATACATTGTTCATAACACTTGGTATCAGAAAGGTCATATTGGAATTTTCACTATAACTTTTTTTGGGATATTTTACATCGTGAAACTTTGAGCATATTTAGGAAATATCTCTTGGAACATATTGTTAAATTTTCATATTTTGTTTTACTACACTTTTTCATGTATACATTGTGGAATTTAGAGTTGGTCATTGGTCGTGAAATTTGTTTTAAATGATTCATCTCAATATTTTCACTATAATTGTTTTTCTAAGATGTTTCAAGCCAAAAAAAATTAAGAAGATTGAGAAGTAATCACAAAGTACGTTTAGTAAAAGTTTCATATTCTAGTTCATCATAATTTTTTAGATATAACCTATGGAAGTTAGGGTTTTTGAATGGTCCTGAAATTAGTTTCAAATTAATGCTATGGAATTTTTGGTATAATTATTTTTTTGGGACACTTTAGACTATGAAATTCTAAGAGATATGAGGGGATGTAACAAAGTACCTTAGGTAAAAACTTAAAAATAATACATAAAGAATTGGAAAATTAGCATGTCGTACAAGTTTCAATTTGGGAAGAGGAAAAAAATAAATAATTTTTGGGAAAGTTTCCATAACGTTAACTTAACACATTAAATTTTTTTATGCCCATGGAACTATACAAAAGACATATCACAGTATTAGCCAAAATTTTAGACTTAGAAGGATTCAAATATCAGAGGTATATTAAGAAAAATGTCAGCCATTTAGATATTCTCCAATTTAAGGTTTTAGAGGTATGTAACTTATAGGTTACACAACTTTTGACTAGGAGATATAATTTTTTTGTGATTGATAGTTGTGAGAGATAGAAGCACTATTATTATTCCTAAAGAGAGTGCTACTACACCAAGTAAACCTCCTAAAGGATTATCGATGACTCGTCAAGAAAATAAAGAATTAGAATTTACATTCTCCTAATTATAGAAGAATGTTAATTAAATGAATGGTACTTTATTGAAAAAGGTGTATTTATCAACTTATGATGAAAATTTTAAAAGAGAAATGAAGGAAAAAATGGAAAAGAAGATGAATGAAAACTAGGAAGAAATAAAAAATTCCATGAATACGATGGAAAATCTTCTCTTGGAGAGACTTGCCAAACTTTTCTGTAAGGAAGTGCCTTATCAAATATTTGAAGTATGAACCAACTAAATTACAAAATTTCTTGCGAAAACTATGGCCTAAATTTCCAGTTGAAATTGGAGGGTACACCCTTGAAATCATTCAACATGCCCGAAAATAATTAACTATGTTATCACCAAAACATGATCACCTAGCTATTCCTCACTAGGTGGATCGAAATACACAATGTAGCTTTAATTTTAACATAGTAAAATCACTTTCACTATAGGAAATAATTTAGTGAACCATTTTTATTAAATTATTTCTCATTAAAATTAAAAAACCCCATGAGAATAATTGAATAAATCATTTATTATTTAATTTTCTCCAAGAAAAATTATTAAATTATTATCTGATAATTATTCCTTATCACATTTGACTAAATCACCTAGGAATAATTAAATAAATCACTATTTATTTATTATTCCTTAATTATATTTTTAGAATAATTGTTAAATCACTATTTAATAATTATTTCAATTTCATACTTTTATTAATTCTCGCAAAATAATTAATAAATCATTTTATTTGTTAATTATTTCTAAATAAATATGTTTGACATTTTTGAATATCTTTTCCCTCTCCAAAAATATAATAAAGTATTCCTAATGGTTAGATCTTGATTTGGTCAACAATGTTTTATTATTTCCAAATTTCAAGATCAACCTAATATTTTTATATCAATAAGAGGGTTTTCCATTCATTCTTCACCATGATCATTATCATCGTCACTATTAATGTATTCTTCCATTCTATCTCTCAATAGAGTTCTACATATTGTTTTGGGTTTTTCACATATATTGAGAGAGACAATCAATCACTGAAGCATCAAGGACATCTAAAGGAGCCATCCCATAGAGGGGGATTTGTAGACTCTTTTCTAGATCTCCTTCCTGAGGTGTTATCAATAAAATTATTTTTCATTTAAAATTATTTCAGAATTTGGTTATACATTTGATTTATATCGTTGTTTGTTGTTTTGGATCTCATATATCATTTTAATGCAGGTTTTTCCGTTTTTATTATTGCAAATCTGAGGCACAAGCTACCACTTATTGTTGTTAAGGTCACTTGTCACCAATGACTTAAGTGAAGTGTTTTTGGTACACCTTCCAAGAAATTTCATACTAACAAATGTCGACTCCACTCGTATAAAAATTCAGTTCCTGGGTGATCATAGTTTCAGTGCATCTTATGATTTTCTGCAACTATTTATAGACTCTCAATTTCCATTTATAGCTTTATTTCTTTTATTTCTGTCATTTTTTTTGGATTTGGTCGTTTTCTGGGTTTTTCCATAGGTCACAAGTACCAGTCGAGCAATAGACAGTAAAATATGTGTGATATCTTCTGACCGATACTCTCAAGAGAAACTTTTCAACCCCATATCTATTCTCTGCAACACACCTTTTGGCTAGAAATCTGTGTTCTCCACTATTTTAGGTCAGTACCTACGTTTTGGATTTTTTCCGAGAATTTTTCAAATTTTTTGGAGATTAGCTGAGAGTGTTGTGTGTTGAGTGGGAAGGGTTTATTGTCTCTGTTTCAATCTCCATTAGGCCTTAATTCTCTTAGTTTTTTCTCTTTGAGATAGGAGAAAAGTCCCCTAGGTTTTGGAGTACACCTCCACATTTTTAAGAAGAGATTGGCTAGGTTGAGGAGTTTAGGGTTTTAAAATTTTCAACCACTAGTTTTTAGGGCCTGATACACTTTATTTCCACCCTTTAGGATAGGTTATTTCACCATTTTAACTCCCTTTTGAGTTTTATATTTCCATCTCCCTTAGGATCCCCTTGTGTGTCCTAGGTTTTTGAGCTTCTTTCATATCCTTTACAGCTGATTTCACCTCTAATGTTTGTTTTTTGTTTGCACCATTTATAGTATCTTAGCACCTTTAGAGCACAATCACTTTTACATTAGATCTTGTAGTACTTTTGCATGTTTTTGAGTAGCTTGTTTTCCTCTCCTTGCTTAGCTATTTGAGAGGATTTTTTGGGTGGGGTTTGTGTGCTTGGATTGGTTGTTTATTTTACTGTCATTTTACAAAATTATTTTTAGTTTTTCATAATTTTCCTTTAGCACCATGGGGCATCATCAAACATGCTTAATTAACTCATACACTAAACATATTTTTTCACACACATTTGCAGACCCTAAGCGAACCTGATCTTGGTTAACACTGCCAAGCCAATACTTGAAACAAACCATATAATATTAATCTAACACACATAGATTAAGCCCACTTAGGCACCATGACCAAACAAACTATGTAGTTAGCTATAGGATCGGTGGGATAGGATTCCAATAACATCATCAATAATTTACATTGAAACATATAATTTTAATTTATAGGGAGCTTAAAATCCTTCACCATCCTACGGTCCAAAGTCGACATGAATTAGAAACACAATTCATAGGGGGTGAGGATAGGTCATTAGGCGAGTATTTCTCCACGGGGATCTCCAACCCATGGTAGGGAATTCGATGCAGTGGATGATCACCAAGAAGCTCAAGACTCGACCATCCCCATTGGACGAAGGTAACCATAGTGACGAATCATAGGAAAACACCCTATAGGACAAGTTGTGGGAAGCAGTCGGTTTTCTACCCCACCTTTTTCTGGACAGCTCTGCTTATGAGGATCAGATTCCATCAAGTAATAAGTTCTTTGGAAGGCCATATAAAATATTATATTTAGTATTGTTTTAGGATTTTGACCACCTATAGGCTAGATTTAAATTTCTTTGATAGGACGTGCTTACTTGTATTAGAGTAGCATCTTAATATAGTTAGTTTACACTTAGCACCACTACACTAGGTGTTTTCTTGCTATTTGTTACTCTGTTTCTCCTATTATCCTTTAGTACTTAGAGTCATCATTGTCTTCACATATTTTCACCCCCTTAGCATTTGTCATAGAGAATCTTAGGCCTTCACCCTCAGTTTCCATTAGGATATATTACTCCTCCCCATCGAGTTAGAGTTCATCCTCCCAATCCTCCATCGAGTCCCCATTATGACTTTGGTTCTATCGATTCTTCCAGTTCTTCCTTTGATTCGACGTCTTCTCAACCCCGTACCATCACCATGTTAGGCACCAATGCGGGTGTGGGAAACCAAGGTGGTAACCAAGGTAATAACCAGGGTAACCCCACAAGCGGAACCTTTTCTGGTATTGTCACTCCTACTCCATTACTACTCTTCATGGATGGATTGAATCTCCCTCGGTTCAACAATATTATCAACTATATACTTCTCCATGACCCTATTTTTCCAAATATGCCAACCAAACTTCATTCCGACATAACCAAGTTTGATGGAAATCCTAGAGAAGTTCCAACAAAACATGTTCGCTCATTCCATATGTGGTGCTCATCCAATTCTATCACTGAAGACCCCATCCGTATTCGCCCTTTCTGGTACACTCTTACTAGAGTTGTTGATAAGTGGTTTGTAGATCAACCCAGAGCCACTCATTCCACTTTCATGAATGTTGCCAAAGAATTTGTGTCCTATTTCTAGTTACCTCTTCATTATGACACCGATATCGAACTCTTGAATTCTTTCCATTAAAATTTTTCCACTCACCTATCTAACCATGTTCAAGAATGATGTAAAAGGAGGAGCATGTGTAGGGACCCTAAATTCGAATACTGATTTTACATGGATTGGTTCCTTAAATAAAAAATTTCCCCCATAGTAAATATGTCACTCCACACTTCCCTCAATCTGAGGAAGATGCACTCCAAGTAGCTTTGAAATATGACCTTATCTATGCACCTATAGGCTATGTTTATATCGTTCTTCCTGATCTACCTCGTTCTGGTGATGCTAATGCATCGGGGGCATCTCATGTCGTGGATGGTATCATTGAATCCCTTTCACACCCTCAACCTCCACCATATACTCCACCTTAGATGAGTTATGATCAACCCGAGGGGAGGACGAGTTCCTCTTAAACTTATCCCCCATTAGGGGAATTTTGAGGTTTAAAATGGGCTTGCTAAGGAAATTATAAAATAATAGTGGAAATAATAAAATAAGATTTGATGACATCATCAAATTTTAGAGGGAAAAAAGAAAAAACTACTTTTTCAACTCGTATTTTCAACTTATCTCCAAAAATTTTTACTCACATTTCGAGTGTGAGTACTCATTAGATGAAAAATTTAATTCCTCATCCAAGAAGTACCCATGTTGCATACTTTCGATGGATCCTACTACACGAAAAATGAGAAATACATGAAAAACATTATTGTAATCACATTTTTTCATGTATTTCTCATTTTTCATGTAGCAGCATCCATCGAAAGTATGCAACATGGGTACTCCTTGGATGAAGAATTAATTTTTTCATCCAACGAGTACTACCGCTAGAAATTTGAGTAAAAACTTTAGGATATAAGTTGAAAATACGAGTTAAAAAGGTAATTTTATTATTTTTTATTTTTTATTTTTTTTACCCTTTTACTTAAAAAATGGTGAATCATCCCCCATGGTTGACATCATCATCTTGAATCGTATTGGTTCTTATAAATTTTATTTTGGTTGTACATTTTTCTTAGCAGGCCCATTTTAGACCTCAAAACTCCCCTAATGCCTCATAATCCTTCACATGGAAACCCTTATTCAGGTCCTATCGCATCATATTCATATCCCCATATGCATTAGTAGATGTCAAGGATATTTTTTGCTCCATATGTCTATCGCAATGTTTCCCCATCTCCTTATTATCCATATGCACCACCTAGCCTCTAGCCCCTCTAGAACTAGCGCCCCAACCCCCCATGTCTCCTCCACCTCTGCCGAAAAAACAACCTCCTCCACAAGTTTAAGTGTATGCTCAACAAATTGTATCCATTACCCCCAACCCCAAGAAAATAAACAAGGGGAAAAGTAACGACAAATAGAAATCTCAAGGTAATCAGGGTAGCGAAGGTCCACCACCTAATTGTTGAAAAGTGTAACTAGGTCGGTCTTCATGTTGACTATGTAATTATGTATCTATTCAAAGAAGATGTCAAAAATAATAAAATATATTTTTGGTGTACTTGCTTCATGGGTTTCATGAGAAATCTTTTATTATGTAGATATACTTCTTCTTGATGTATATTAGGTTTATGTCATCTAGGAATAAATATAATTAGGGGTCATATAGACATGAAGGATTTAGTTTAGTATGCTCCAAAGACCTTGTAAAGAAGCTCTCAAACAGCCCTCAAAGAAGATGGGAGACAAGCTCTAAAAAGCATTGAAATTTAAGCTCTTATACAACATAAACAACCCTCCAACATGCTGGAATAAACACCTCATGAAGTATTATTTAAGTTGGCCTAAATTCAACTTGATGAGTCAGCTTGAAGACTAGGAAACATACACCTATATATAATTTTTCTACGGTTCATTTGAATACAAAATTTTTTGGACAAGTGAGTTCATAACAGTGCAGAGCTCAAGGTAAATACGAAGGTCTAAAGTCTGAAGATAAAAGCGAAGTATAATTCTGAAGATAAATGCGAAGTTTGAAGGTCTAAGGTTTGAAGGTTAACGCGAAGGTCTGAAAGTCTAAAGGTAAATCCGAAGTGTTGAAGGTAACCCCGAAGTGCTGAAGGTAAATTCGAAGTGCTGAAAGTAAATTCTAAATGCTGAAGGCGAGGTACTAAAGGTTAATGTGAAGTGCTGAAGTGTAGAACTGAAGTGTAATAATGTTAACAAAGAGACAACATCATATGCAGTAGAAAAGGAAATTATAGAGGTACAAGCTAAGGTGTGGAAAAGTGTAGGAAAGTGTTAATTCAGGGTTGTTGATTTGAAGAAAGATTTTATTAAAGATAAGACAGTCATCTTAAGGAAAAGAGGCAACAAGAAAATTGTTTAAAAGAAGAATTAAAGTTGAAGAAGAAAGGTCTTGGAATCATATCTAGGTCAAGGGTCTAAGTCTCGGTCATGGTACTTGTCATTTTAATATCTATAAGAATAATTCTTTGCAGGTTTTACTCTCCAACAAGGAGAGGTTTTTCCCTGGCTCTAGGAGCCTAAATTTTGTGTCTTAAGTATTTTGATAATTGACTTGATGAAAGATTAACTAAACTAAAAGAAGAAGAAGACATAAGTATCACAAGTAAGGTCACAAGTAATTATCAAAGAAGTGAATTTGTATTAATCACCAGCCCTTCAAATTCTCAACATGGAATCAGAGCTAAGGTGTTGAACTTAAGGGTTGCTTGTCAACAAAGACACTCAAAGAAGCAAAGATCAAAGTTTGGGTTGGAAAGACAAATCAGTTTGCAAGGAATACTATCCAACTACTTCATGTAATATCTCCCACCTCATTCAAAATATCAACTCATTCAGGAAATTAATCTTTGGCATCAAAGATTTTCACTCAAGACATTGTTTGAAGGAAATATCAACTTCTGGAGATAGTAATTATAATCAAGGGTTCAAATACAACAACATTGAAGAAAGGAAACCCTTGACTTCATTCTCAATCATCATCAAGGAAGCTACAAGAAAATCTAGTCAAGTAAGTATTCATGACCCTATCTATCAAGATGCCTTATTGTAAAGAAAGCAACAAGTTGGTTGGCTCATCAAACTTCAGTGCATGGAAGAAGAGAACAAACTTGAATTTAATTGAAGACAAAGTAATGGAATATATTGAAGGATCTACTATTCAACCTCCAAAATAAGATACTTCAGCCCATGCCAAGTACATGAAGGGAGAAATTAGAGCCCAAAGGATTGTCATAGAATCCATCAAAGACTCTCTCATTCCCTATGTATCAAAACTAAAGACTACAAAACAAATATATGAGAAATTGGTGGATATATTCTCTGTGAGTACTACTGGAGAAGCAATCTCTCTTAGACAATAACTATACATAATGAAATTATGAAGGGAAGTAGGAATCGCTCCATACTTTATGAGGAGTTTTGAGATAAGAGATCAATTGAAGGAACTACGAAAAATGATGTCTGACAATGAGATGACAACAGTGGTGTTGAATGCTCTACCAGAGGAATGGGGAAACTTCACTTCTAATCTATATGGGAAGAAATAAGCCACTCCATTCCATGATTTATAGTCTCTATGTAAAATAGAGGAAAAAATACTAAAGGCCAAAGTTGATACAGGACCAAGTGAAGAGAATCATGCCTTTGCAGCCTCATACAGGAAGAAAGGGAGATTCGAAAAATTTGGCCCTCGGAATAAAAGAATAAATATGGACAACATGCGATGCTTTGGATGGGATGAGCTTGGACATTATAAACTAGATTGTCCTAAATCTGGAAAGGACAAGAGGAAAAAGGAAGAAGCTCATGTCACTTATGAAAGAGAAGAACCTGACGCTAAAATATCTAAGAAGGAGGAAGAAAGAGATATGTATTATGATTGAGATCATCTTCCTCTGTAAGTGATCTTTGATTAGTTGTAAAATTGTATGATATCATGTACATTAAGAAGCATCTCAATAGAAGCATGGAAGGATCTCTCAGTGAAACAACTTTTGGAAAACATCTCTACTAAAAGTAAAGTAGTCATCAGATCAAGGTTCATCATGGAGACATAATTTTGGGATGTGATGACATATTGTTGAAGCAGGTCAAAGGAATGAAGCTCTTCATTCAAGATAAACTGCTACAGGATGACTCAAGGAAAAATAGGTATGAGGTATGCAAACATATATGTTGATATTGGATGCTGTGAAGTCATGTCATATGGTTGCAGGTAATATACCTCCGTCTTTAGGAGTATGATCTATGAAGAAGGATCTCTCAGTGCACTAACAGATGAAATCAACATAATATGACCTCATAGAATATGAGGTGGTTGTACATAAAACATGAAACTATAAAATTTCTAATATCCTAGGAATGAAGAATATGCAGAGAGGAAGAGATCATGAAGTACAACCATGTCAAGAGGCAGTTATCATCCGAAGGCCAAGAAGATGTGACTAGGAGATCTCCTAGGAAGATATGTAGACTTTGAAAAAAGTTTGGTAAAGTAGAAGACGCTTGGAAAAACATATCATTAGGAAACATGTCAATCTTTATGAAGGATTTCGATGCCTACAGGACAATGTCATGGTGAAAGATAATCGCTAAGGTAAATTTTGTTCTAAAATTTCATATGAATATGTTTCTCTAGATAAATTTGTGCAGGGCTGCCAATCATAAGAAAGGATGTGTGATCCTTGGTGATGATTTGAAGGAAAGCAGCATTGCATAATAGTGGACTAGATAAGGAAGTCTGATGAATCACTCTCTGATAGCTGACATGACTCGAGATGTAAGTGATGGATGATCTGTGCCCTATGAAACTAAAAGTTGAATATTCCTCAATATCGAAATCCATGACATCAAGGACAAGAATTCTTCATGAGCAGCTGGGTGTCTCAACATTGCTGCTGAAGGTCCCTGGTTAAAAGGGAGCCTGGTGATAAGTTTCTTACTTGGAAGAAACTTGGTAATTCCTAAAAATGAGCTTAGGTGTTGTTATCACTCAAAAAATTTCCAAACATCATTTTGACAGGGTTACAAAATTTCATGGGTTGAAATAGGGTTTTAGGAGTCATTTTAAGATTGATCAAGGGAAAATTTTAGATTTTTTATAGTTTGAAGCTCACCCTAAGGTTTAAAAAAAGCCATATTTTAAGCTCTTTCATGTCAAGCATTCATCATTATCCATTGCATTTCATTTCTAAAAGTTTTTGTATCAAAACCGCCCAATTAGCCAAGAAACCATAGTTTCGTAGCGCATTACGTTGAAAAAGTCACTTTTTGCTACGAAAGTGCTGATAGTTTCGTAGCACAAACAACAAAAATTACACTATAGGCACTATGAAAGCATTGTTTTTTAGCTGTCTTTTCAATTGAGTTGTCAAATGTCAGAAACTGTTGGGAAAGGGTAAGATAGATACTTGTTGAGTTATGTAATGATGAAATCGAAGTACACACCCACGTTTGCAGTCATCATGGTTAGGCTAGGTTATGAGTAAGCCATTATTTCAGTTATGAGAAGACATTTAAATTTCAAAATTATTTCCTAATTAGTCATTTTCATTCCTTTTGCCTTCATGTGTAATGTTTGAGCTTTGAAGCATTATTGTATCGAGCCAAACTTGTGGTTGGTTCTTACAAAGGTTTTAATACATTCATTCAAGCGAGGCTGATACATTTATTCAAGCGAGGCTGATACACCCATATCAAGCGAGGATGAAATATTTATATCAAGCGAGGCTGAAAGATTTATATCAAGAGAGGTTGTGAGGTTCTATGAAGAACTATGGAAGAAGAAAGAAAAATACACAAAGGAGAAAAGTGCTTAAGGCATGAACCTGAAGATATGAAGGCAATAATTGAAGACCCAGTAGTGACGGAAGCATTCAGAAGAGCAGTTTGTTTACAGTTTTGTGAGAAATTGCAGGGTTGTTGTTGGCATGTGTTGTCCTTGATGGCAACCTACTTAATGAAATGAGATTGTTGGCAATATGATGCAATGTGTTGTCTTTGATGGCAACCTACTAGATGAAGTTGTCCTTAATGGAAAATGACTTGATGAGTTGTATTCCTTAATGGAAACTGACTTGATGAGTTGTCTTTGGATGGAAACCTACTTGATGAAGTTGTTCTTGATAGAAACCTGCTTGATGAGTTGCCTATGATAAGAAACCTATGTGTTAAATATGTAAGGAAGATGTATCTTGTGTTAAATAAGGAAGGATGATGTATCTACAGATCAGCTCAGAAGTAACAGAAGAAAGGAATTCCAGTAAGTGCTAGAGAAATGATAAATATGACTTGTCACAAAGCATACGCGGGTTTGTAGAGGCGAAGTAGCGTATGTACGTGGAAAAGTATGTGCCAAGTCGCGTATGCCCTTTTGCGCTCCAAAATTAGAATACCAAGGGGCATTACCATGGTATTGGCCCATTGTATTGAGCGTTGGATTATCTATTTGATCCCGTCCAGGAATACCATCAGAAGTTGTGTGGTTTTGACTCATGGTATTGATAAAGGCTAAACCTATATAAGGAGAAGAGGATCATAGTGCAAGGTGTGCATGAGTAAGGGTTGTTAATGAATAAATCTCTCTAAAGGAATATCTGCATGGATGAACTCTGTTCTTAATTAATAGATCTGAATCTATGATGCACCTATGAATACAATGATGGATGAAGAAAATGATGAAGAGGAATCTCTGGATCTGAAATGTCTTTGTATTTTCTAGATCTGTTTATGGAATTTTTAGATCTGTGATCTGGCGAATCTCTGCTGAAGAAGAGGATAAGATCTGAATTTCTTATCTGATTTGAAGAGCTGCACAGTCCTGAAATGTCTGAAGATATATACGCAGGTTCGTGGCAGAGAAAGTGCGTATATACGCGGGTTGGCTTCAGCAAAAGCACGTATGGAATGTGAAATTAGTTCAGAAATATGTGCAGATGTATACACAGGTTTGTTTCTGTGAAAGCGCGTATACACACAGGTTCAGTGAAGTAAACGTGCGTATGAAAACTAGGGTTTTGCTGAAGTGTGTGGAATGAAATGTCTGATCTGTTCTGCTGTTTTACTGCTATCTGTCAATGATGTATTCACACAGATCTGGGTTGTTTGAATGTTGATTATGTTGCTGATTATGTTGATTAGAGATCAAGTTTTTGGTTGATTAGCTGATGGTACAATGAATGAATTGATGAGGTTATGAGTTTCAGTTTGATGTATGATGAGCTTAAATGTGTGGAGTGGGTCCAGTATGAAAATTGATGAAACGTGGTCCGCAATGGTGCTGAGGGTCGAAGCCTTCAGTGAGGGAGTTGAAGCTCCCTTCCAGTGGTAGCTGGTAAATGAGAGAAGGGGGTAGTAGCTCCCTTCCAGGAGAGGCTGGTAAACGAGAGCAGGGGGTCGTAGCTACCTTCTAGGAGAGGTTGGTAAACGAGAGCAGGGGGTCGTAGCTCCCTTCCAGGAGAGGCTGGTAAACGAGAGCAGGGGGTTGTAGCTCCCTTCCAGGAGAGGCTGGTAAACGAGAGAAGGTTTTAGCCTTGCGGTGTGGGTGCCTTCGTCTTTGGTATGAGTTTGCGCCGGTACACTTATTTGTAAGAAGTTTTCTTTTATAATAAATATTGAAGACTGAGACGACGACAACGGTGGTTTTCTCCCGAATTGGGTTTCCACCTTAAATCCCGGTGTTCATGTGTGTTGCTTATGTGTGATGATTTATTCTGTTCTTACTGCACATGTTTACTGCTTACTAAACATCTAATGAATGAATGATGCAAGGATATAAGTAAAGAATTATGAGATCTCTGGTAATACGCAAGTTTCATTGAGGATATTCACATGTATACGCGACTTGGGTTCATTAAAGTATCATATGGGTTTTAGAGAAAGAAAAAGTAAAAAGTTTTCAGTCTGCACTAAATACTGATTCACCCCCCCTCTCAGTATTTTTCCCAACAATTGGTATCAGAGCTGGTCCTTCTGAAGGAGCTTGATCGCTTGAAGGAGATTCGTCACAATGGGAAGGAAGCAAAAAAAGAAGGCTACTCAAAAGGAGATATCTCAAAAAACATGTGCAGCAGAAAATGAGGAAGATGAAACAGGTATTGATTGTTGTTCTTGTGATTCACCTTCTTATGCATGCTATGGTGAAAATAGTGTTATGGATCTAGAAGAAGCTCTCAAGAGTAAAGTTGAAGATCAACAAAGATCATTTAATAAGAAATAATCTATCCACAAAGAGATGATCTCTAGAATGAAGGAACAGATAGAAATGTATCAAAGCCTGCAGGTTAAAGCAACCTATCAAAGTAGAAGACTTGAAGCAGAAATCCTCTTTCTCAATACAAATCTAGAAAAATCAAATAAGAAGAATGAAGAACTTGAAGCAGAAATCATCTCCCTCAAAGAAGATCTGGAAATATCAAATAAGAAGAATGAAGAAATTTTACAAACTTTTGAAGAACAAGAAAATTAGTTGAAGGAAGAGGTTTTAAAATTGAATGATCAAGTAGAAGAAGGAATAAGGAAAGAAGAAAGCATGAAGAAGCAATTCCAAAGTTTGGAGGTTGAGGTAAATATTTTGAAAGGTAAATTAGAAGAAAAATATAAACTCTTGAGGTTTCAAGATAGTACTAAGATTCTGGATAATATTCTTAGTATTCAAAGGTCTCCCTCTATTAAATTTGGTCTTGGTTTTCATGAAACTGTTAAAGGAGAAACTAGTTCACAAGGAAGTGTTAAAGATTCAAAGGATATCAATGCAAAATCTGAAGTGTTGAAGGAAACAAAATATCAACTGACAATCATGAACTCTAAAAAGAAATCATTCCCTCCTATGATCAATAATGTTGAATGCTTTAAATGTCATAATTATGGGCATATTGTAGCTAATTGCAGAAGAAAAATGTTTCAGTCACATACAAATAGATTCTACACAAAAAGGTACTCTGGTTTCTTCAAGGGATATTGTTTTTCATGTAGCAAGTATGGTCATAAAGCAGCTGATTGCAATAGAAGAAAGAATAGAAGAACACATTATGATCCTTATGCTTACTTTTCTGGTCATGCAAGATGTTATGCCTGTAACAAGTATGGACATGTAGAAAAATAATGCAGGATGAATGGATCTGAGAAATTGGATAATTTCCAGCACACAATAAGAAATTTCAAGAAAAGCTGGAAAAGGAAGGAGGATTGGTCAAAAAACTTAGGGGATAATAATCCTACTGCAGTCATCCGCATCTAAAGCCTACTTCTCTCAACGGCTGTAGGATGATGTGAGATACAGGGATTAGTAATGTATCATCACAGGGGGGAGCAATGTATGATGATTCCCATGGCTAGTTTGGTAATTCTGGTTATGTTAATTTTTGACAGTTCATCTGATGTGAAGAAGATAGGTACAGGTGGTACAAATTCAGGGGGAGATGAAGTTGTGAAATTTTTTGTATTTCACTTTCCATATGCGGGTTTAGTGAAATAAAGCCGCGTATACACGCGAGTTCTGTTGGAGACAGTCGCGTATGCTTTTTTGATAAGAAAAACGATGGGGTAATAAGATCGGGGAACACGGAGTTCGGGGGAGAATCAGTCTAACTACTAATGATTGCATTAATGGAATTGTATCTGCTTATTCCTTAGTTCTCAAATGATGATGACATGATACATGGTTTCTTATGATGAGATTATGGATGAACCCTATTTTCTTTTTGCTGAAGAATATCTTTTGTTTCACACATGGATGAGTTGGAAGTCTTATGATTCAGAGATAAGAATAGATCATGCAGAGTTTGTTGCTATGGTTGAGACCTTTTTTTTCTTACGCATATTACATCATGATGAATCTTGAAGATCTTGGTGATATTAGATCACATGGATGATTGTTTGACACATATTGTCTATTGAAGAAGTTGTTCTGATATGATAATTCCTCTTGGGAAGAATATGTTGTTGTTGCAAAGAGTATGAAGGCTTGGTTACTGATGTGCTTATGCTACAACTGTTGGATGACACTTGAAAACACAACTACATTGTCCTATCTATCTTTTCTCATATATTATAGGGAAGAATTCAAATTTCTTAGACAGAAGCTAGGAGTTGTCTCTACCTCTCAGAAGATCAGATCTACTTAAAATCAGAATATTAAAATTGGATACGCGGGTTTCCTGAAAGACAGTCGCGTATATACGTGAGTTTATTCACAGAAAACCGCGTATGGGTGGTTGCTGACAGAATGTCTCTGGGTTAGCATTTTTCAGCACAACTGCAGTATTGTTTGGTATCTCTGGTGGTGTTTCAGCTCTCATACTTTTGTTTCATTCTCTGATATCTGATGAAGATGCATTGATGATTTGCTGTTGAAAGTATTCAGGATGCACAAGCTAAGGGGGAGCATTGGTCATATGGAAAGTAATGCATTGTTGGCATTATGATGGTTTTGAAATATGATCTCTCTCTTGAGGTATTTTTGGTATTGGTCATAAAAAATTCATATTTGTAATTTGATGAAAAGGTCATGTTGAGACCTATGATGTAAAATTGTAATATTTAGTCATGTAAGGACTTGATCAAATTTGTAAACCCACTTGGTTGGGTAGTTGAGTCAAAATGTGTAAACCCACTTGGTTGGGTACTTGAGTCACATATGTAAATCCACTTGGTTGGATCATTCATGTAAGTATGAGTCCTTGGTGATAGGAAAGGTCATAGAGTCATGTACTTCATTGAAAAATATGTTTTCAGCATGAACTCAGGGGGAGCATGGTAACTTCAATGCACATCAGATCTACAAAGCTCTTCTTTCTACAAGAGAAGAAAAACCTTGTTTTGGCTTTGATCCGCCCTTTGCCCTTGATGTCAAAGGGGGAGAGTAACATGGTGTTTTAATAGGGGGAGAGTATCATGGTGTTTTCATAATGGTTATAATCAATGTATCTATCTGTTGTGGTGATCAAACACCATCATGGTTGCCATCAAGTCCAAAGGGGGAGATTGTTGGCATGTGTTGTCCTTGATGGCAACCTACTTGATGAAATGAGATTGTTGGCAATATGATGCAATGTGTTGTCTTTGATGGCAACCTACTAGATGAATTTTTCCTTAATGGAAACTAACTTGATGAGTTTTCTTCCTTAATGGAAACTGACTTGATGAGTTGTCTTTGGATGTCAACCTAATTGATGAAGTTGTTCTTGATAGAAACCTGCTTGATGAGTTGCCTATGATAAGCAACCTATGTGTTAAATATGTAAGGAAGATGTATCTTGTGTTAAATAAGGAAGGATGATGCATCTACAGATCAGCTCAGAAGTAACATAAGAAAGGAATTCCAGTAAGTGCCAGAGAAATGATAAATATGACTTGTCACAAAGCATACGCGGTTTTGTAGAGACGAAGTAGCGAATGTACACGGAAAAGTACGTGCCAAGTCGCGTATGCCCTTTTGCGCTCCAAAATTAGAATACCAAGAGGAATTACCATGGTATTGGCCCATTGTATTGAGCGCTGGATTATCTATTTGATCCCGTCCAGGAATACCATCGGAAGTTGTGTGGTTTTGACTCATGGTATTGATAAAGGCTAACCCTATATAAGGAGAAGAGGATCATATTACAAAGTGTGCATGAGTAAGGGTTGTTAATGAATAAATCTCTCTAAGGAATATATGCATGGATGAACTCTGTTCTTAATTGATAGATCTGAATCTATGATGCACCTATGAATACAATGATGGATGAAGAAAATGATGAAGAGGAATCTCTAGATCTGAAATGTCTTTGTATTTTCTAGATCTGTTTATGGAATGTTTAGATCTGTGATCTGGAAAATCTCTACTGAAGAAGAGGATGAGATCTGAATTTCTTATCTGATCTGAAGAGCTGCACAGTCCTGAAATGTCTGAAGATATATACGCAGGTTCGTGGCAGAGAAAGCCCGTATATACGTGGGTTGGCTTCAGAAAAAGCGCGTATGGAATGTGAAATCAGTTCTGAAATATGTGCAGATGTATACGCAGGTTTGTTTCTATGAAAGTGCATATACACGCAGGTTCAGTGAAGTAAAAGCGCGTATGAAATCTAGGGTTTTGCTAAAGTGTGTGGAATGAAATGTTTGATCTGTTCTGCCGTTTTACTGCTATCTGTCAATGATGTATTCACACAGATCTGGGTTGTTTGAATGTTGATTATGCTGCTGATTATGTTGATTAGAGATCAAGTTGTTGGTTGATTGGATGATGGTAAAATGAGTGAATTGATGAGGTTATGAGTTTCAGTTTGATGTATGATGAGCTTAAATGTGTGGAGTGGGTCCAGTATGAAAATTGATGAAACGTGGTCCGCAATGGTGCTGAGGGTCGAAGCCTTCAGTGAGGGGGTTGAAACTCCCTTCTAGTGGTAGCTGGTAAACGAGAGCAGGGGGTAGTAGCTCCCTTCCAAGAGAGGCTGGTAAACGAGAGCAGGGGGTCATAGCTCCCTTCCAGGAGAGGCTAGTAAACGAGAGCAGGGGGTCGTAGCTCCTTTCCAGGAGAGGCTGGTAAACGAGAGCAGGGGGTTGTAGCTCCCTTCCAGGAGAGGCTGGTAAACGAGAGAAGGTTGTAGCCTTCTGCAGGTGGGTGCCTGCGTGCTGGTATGAGTCTGCGCTAGTACATAGTTGTAAGAATTTTTCTTTATAATAAATATTGAAGAATAAGACAACGGCAACGGTGGTTTTCTCCCGAATTGGGTTTCCACCTTAAATCCTGGTGTTCATGTGTGTTGCTTATGTGTGATGATTTATTCTGTTCTTGCTGCACATGTTTACTGCTTACTAAACATCTAATGAATGAATGATGCAATGATCTAAGTAAAGAATTATCTGCATAATGAGATCTCTGGTAATACGCGAGTTTCATTAAGGATATCCGCGTGTATACGCGACTTGGGCTCATTAAAGTAGCGTATGGGTTTTAGAGAAAGAAAAAGTAAAAAAAATTCAGTCTACACTAAATACTGATTCACCCCCCTTCTCAGTATTTTTCCCAACAGTTGTCATACACAGGAATTCCAAGAGGTCAAGAAACCTAGTTTAAAGCATTCAATTTTAATATGGAGCAGTGTAAAGAATTCATGAAGCCTGAGCATATTGATATGGATCTCAATAATGCTATTCCAAGAAGCTACATCAAAGATAACTATTCAAAACTACTGCTCATCATTCAGAAATACTTTACATGTGAAGGCAGATATCGCAAGGTTTATTCATACCATTTCAAATTACTTCTACACTTCACTGGTAAGATTTCCCTTGAATTTCCTTTTTATCTGCATAGAAGTCTTTCAAAGATGGCTGATAAGGTTCAAGCAAAGTTTGAAGGGAGTGAAACATCATTGTTTCATCATGGCTTAATAAAATTATTGATTTTAGATGAACTTCAAATGGTTGGAAAAGATTGGTCCTCATTCTTGTTTGTTAATGGTTTTGAGTTGGATACTTTAACCCTTGCAAAAAATCCTAAACCTAAGAAAGTCTCACCATCACTAGCAACAAAACAGAACCAACCTTTGGTGGAAAAACTAAAAGAACCTACAAGAATAAATCTAAGTAAGCAAGTTGAGGAAAATTCAGAACAAGTGCAGAGTCTTGACGCACCAATTCCCCCACCTGCAGAAAATAAATCAAAGGTGGTCAAGAATACAAAACAAAAGCAAGCTGCTAGCAAACAAGTGATTAAAATAATGACTAGAAGTGAGATAGTGAGTTTGAAAGAAAAGACAGGGGCTACAAAAGACAGAGAAGAAATAAAGGGGAATCTAGAAGATATTATTCATGCCATTGACATAGAGGAAACACCTATTGTCCAAGCTAATTTTATTGGAAAATATGTGCAGAAGTTGAAAAAGGCCAAGTCTACAAAAAGATTAGAGTTTGAGGGAGAAGATGCGGGTTTCATTTTTCAGGCAAGAAAACCTATGACAAGGCATTCTAAGAGATTGATGGAGAGTAGCAAAGAAATCCAAATATCCACTGAGATAGCTCAATCACCTAAGGATATTATTGATCTCTCATCACCCAAAGTAAAAGATACAGTCAGCAAACTTAAAAAGGGAAAAGAAAAAGTGATAGAAAAGACAGAGTTGCAGCTCCTTGAGGAAAAGTTGAAATTGGAAAATCAGGAGATTGCTGTCATGAAAAAAGAAGCTAAGAGACACAGTGTTGAGAAAATGCAATTTGAAAAGATGAAGGTAGTTTGGAAAAAACAGGTTGATGTTGTATCTAAAGACTTACAATACACAGGAGTTTGTCAAGTGGGCAGTTCTAGCAAGAGCATAAGCTAAACATATAATAAATGTGAACACTCAAATGAGAGCTACCAATAAAAGTCCTAAAGATCAAGTAAAGGATTTACAAGAGCAGCTTGAGATGATTCATGATGAATTGCAGAGTAAAGGTATCAAAATGACAGTGATTGAAGAACCATTAAGTCAACCAATTATAAATGAAGAAGAGGTGCACTAAGGAAACTAAAATGTAGTTGATTTATGGTTTGTATGGTTTGCAGATGATGAAAAATAGGTTATATTATAATTTTTTGGGCAATTACAATTTTCATTTGACAAATTTATGAAAAAATCTGCACTTTCAGCAATTTCATAGCGCCTCCAGGCTTAAAAAGCAGAAAAGCACTACGAAACTGTTGTAGCTGCGTTTTTTTCTTCTTCTAATCAGAATTGAAGGTGATAAGGGTTGAGTTAAGTGCTGAAAATGTTATGAGAGATGTGCTGAAGGAGGATGAAGATGATGCAAAAGGAAAGAGTCAAAATTTTTGAGGACAAAGGCTTGTAAGGCAGCTCTATAGAAAGCGCTACGAAACTGTTGTATTTTTGTAGCACAATGTTTTTAATATTTTGGAGCAGCCTTTAAAGTGGTTTTTGAACAGCTGGAGGAAATGGAAGAGTCATGGACTATGTCAATACATGATTAAATATTCAAGACCACGAATTAGAGATCAAATGATAACCAGAATGCTCAAAGAAGAAAAAAGATCCTTTGCCTAAAAAATAGGGTGTTGTTTCCTATTTTTGAGGAGGTCAGCTAAGTGGTCATGAAGGAATGAATGCCATTATCCAAATTTGACCATGTGATGATATAATTGTCAATGATGTAATGTGAAGTAGATAAGGTTTGTTAAAGATAGTAATAAGGAGTTTGAGTCCTTTTTGAAATAGGACTGTCAAGTAGGATAGGTGTCCTTTTGTATAAATTTCATGTTTTATAGTTATGAAAGGTGTCAGTGGACATAAATTCAATGTATCTAGCCTAGAGGAATATCATCTCATGATGTAACATCTCTATTAAAGGCCATTTGGTCGAATTTGTCAAGGGTTGGACATTTTTGGCAAAATTACAGCTTGTTGTGAATTAACTGTTTCAGCTAATACAAAGATATTTTACTTGACCAACTTGAGATTCTGAAGGATTTTAGTGTTTTCCTATTCTATATATATATCTTATATATCTCATTGGCAGTGATGTTCATCTATATTACTCAGAATTCATCTATAATATGCTCTGAATTCCTTTATAAGTGAACTGACTGTGTTTTTACATGTTTCATGTGTGTGTGCCTTATGACTAAAAAATTTGATATGCCTCAAATTCCATGTCAAGTAGACTCACTGAATCACTAAAATGCTTTGACTCCATAAGCCCAATGTATATATGTTGATGTTATTTTCAACCTACATCTACCACAATCAGTTTATTTCCTAAATAGAGTTAGCCATCTATATCTTTATCCATATCATTAACCCTTGAGAGAGCCCTCTCAGGTTGAGGAGGCTAAGCCTCAGTCACAAGATTGGTTTGAAATAGTTACATGAGATTGTCTAATCAAGCAGCCTATCAGGGAGAAATTTTGTGATAACAGGTACATTCCTTGTATAGGAATGAGTACATTCCCTTGTGGAATAGGTCCTCCCTGGTTGAGAGGGAGAGATAAACACATCATTCTAGTCTTCACTTGGGAAGACAAAATGGAGGATTGGGTAATCATTTGGCATTCGATACTCTTTAAAAATGTGTTAGGGAATTCAATATAAGAGTAGTCGGGAATCGATATTCTTTGAGGGCTAGCTACCCAAGAGAAGAATAGTCCAAGAAGGTCATACTTTGGGAACACCCAGGTGGAGTATGTACCTTGGAGAGATAATGAAGGTGGTGTCTATAAGTCATGTGTCTCACCAACATTGTAGCCCATTGTCTCATTCAAATATGGGGCTGTTAGTCAAGGCCTTGCACTAGGACAATGCTGGTTGATATGATGTTATACAGATGTGATTACCAATCTGATGCTTCTTATGAGATTCTTCAGTCTGAAAGTAACCATGTACCTGTATGAATACCTCCCTAGTTAAGAGGGAGTGTTGAAAAATGTAACTAGTTTGGTCTTCATGTTGACTATGTAATTATGTATTTATTCAAAGAAGATGTTAAAAATAATAAAATGTATTTTGGGTGTACTTGCTTCATGGGTTTCATTAGCAAGATTTTATTGTGTAGATAGTCTTCTTCTTGATGTCTATTAGGTTTATGTCATCTAGGAATAAATATAATTAGGGGTCATATAGAAATGAAGGATTTAGTTTAGTATGCTCCAAAGACCTTGTAAAGAAGTTCTCAAACAGTCCTCAAAGAATATGGGAGACAAGCTCTAAAAAGCATTGAAAGTTAAGCTCCTATATAGCGTAGACATCCCTTCAACATGTTGGAATAAACACCTCATGAAGTATTATTTAATTCCGCCTAAAGTCAACTTGATGAGTTGGCTTGAAGACAAGGAAACATAAACCTATATATAATTTCTCTATGGTTCATTTGAAGACAGAAATTTTCGGACAAGTGAGTTCATAACAGTGCAAGTCTGAAGGTAAATGCGAAGGTCTAAAGTTTGAAGATAAAAGCGAAGTATAAATACGAAGTATAAATCTGAATATAAATGCAAAGTGTGATGGTCTAAGTTCTGAAAATTAATGTGAAGGTCTGAATGTCTGAAGGTAAATCCGAAGTATAAATGCGAAGTGCTGAAGGTAACCCCTGAAGTGCTGAAGGTAAATTCGAAATGCTGAAAGTAAATGCTAAATGATGAAGGCGAGGTACTAAAGGTTAATGTGAAGTGTTGAAGTGCAGAATCGAAGTGGAATATTGTTAACAAAGAGATAATATCTTATGCAACAGAAAAGGAAATTATAGAGGTACAAGCTAAGGTGTGGACAAGTGCAGGAAAGTGTTAATTGAGGGTTGATGATTTGAAGAAAGAGTTTATTAAAGATAACACTGTCATCTTAAGGAAAATAGGTAGCAAGAAAATTGTTTAAAAGAAGAATTAAAGTTGAAGGAGCAAGGTCTTGGAAGCAATCTAGGGCAAGTGTATAAGTCCGGGTCATGGTACTTTTCATTTGAAGATCTATAAGAATAATTCTTTGCGGTTTTTCCTCTCCAACAAGGATAAGTTTTTCCCTAGCTCTAGGAGCCTAAATTTCTTGTCTTGAGCATTTTGATAATTGAATTGATGAAATATTAACTAAACTAAAAGAAGAAGAAGACATAAGTATCACAAGTAAGGTCACAAGTAATTATCAAAGAAGAGAATTTGTATTAATCACCAGCCCTTCAAATTCTCAGCACTAATGAACCTAACGAAAATCATCCTAATCCTACAACCCGCCAATAAGGTGGACAACCCAAGAAAAACAAGGCTCTTCGTACGAACAAACCTTGTGTTTGTTGTAGTGTTTTTTTCCATTATACTCATGAGTGTCCCCTTTCACCTCAGATGTGTCAAGTATGGGAAGCTAAAGAAGCTTCTTCTTAAGCACAACAACCCATTTCTCCACCTCCTTCCCCCTACTTCATCTCAACTAGCTGTGCTTACCAATCATTTTCCTCATCAATGATATCCTACTTCTGAACCTACATAAGGTCATGCAGATTCCCAAATATCACAATCTGGTCAAAATTCTTATCATATCCTTATGATGAATTCCGATGGAGTCAACATCAAACAAGTTAACCTTCAGACTCGATCGTGCCAATATGACAAGCCACCTTCCAGGTCAGTGACTAAATCTGAACCTCAAGTTTCCACTCGGTTGTTGTCATCATCAAATGGTACTTTATAGATCCCTCCACCTAAGGTAGATGTTATTTACAAGATCCCCAAAGTTCCATTACATCGAAACATTGGTTCTCCTAAAGTCGCCCATACTTATAACATAGTAAATGACTTGGCATAGTCTCCTACTTCCATGCCAATGTTGGAAGTCTTCCAGAAGTGCCCATCCTAACGAAAAGATATGCTATCTTCTTTGGGTGTTGTGGATCCTTCTGGTGATCATATGGTTTACTTTGACTGTAAAAATCGGAGCATCCCCCTATACCTTTATCCATTTCATTTCAAATACCAGTCTCCAAAAGAAACACCACTATTAAATGGTTTAACATAGACGAAGGTTTATCCACCTTTGTGATGGTCCCTCCTCTTTGGAAGAACTTATTTCAACTGACCTATGTCCATCCACCATCATTCTCCATGCTTGGGACAACTATCCCTCATATCCACTTAGATTATATCACAATTTTCCTATCACTGTTGTCGGCAAGTCTGTCTCTATTGACACTGAATTCATTGATTCCCCATTATATTATAACATCCTTTTGGGTCGTAGTTACACCTATGTTATGTAGGCTATCACATCTTCAGTTTCCTTTAAGATGTTCTTTCCTCATAATGGAAATTTCATCACTATTAATCAGTTGACATAATATGATCCTAAGTCTCAGAATTCACCACAGTCCAATATTTCATCAATGATTGGAAATAAGATGGTCTCATCCCTCACCAATGTTTCACCTTGAGTCTACAAAGATTCTAATTTTCTTAGTTCTTATTATGGTCCACCTCCTACCCCTTATGAGACTATCTCATCTAGTGTTTTCATGCTTCAAGCATCACGATCTTCTCCCAAGTGGTCTGGTACTCCTTCCCAACAGCGGGAACCTCCGCAACCTATTGTTCCCAATTCAACCCAACCTTTAGGTATAATTCCTCAAAGACAATTTCCTTCTCCTGGTATCTCTCCTAGTCCTTTCCAGCCTGGAACTTCTCCCCTAGGCCTTAACCATCTCGAAGCAGTTCCTCTAGGTCGTCACCCTTCTGTCCAGATACCCTTCTATTCCCGCCACCTATAATTTTTTGTTGTCCTTGTCATGGCTATGTTTAGTCTACCTAATATCACCTTGGGGATCCCAATATGGTACATTGATCCTCCCTCAAAAAATCCTCCTGATCAACTCAAACCTTACACTACTTTGACCCCAGTTCAGTCTGTTGTTCCTACCCCTTCCTTTGCTTCAGTTCCAATGTAACCTCAATAGGAACCTACTCATATTGCGAAAGAATCAGGTGAGGGGGGGAAATTACCCTAGAAAAAGGGACCCAAATACAAGGCACACCAAACAACTCCAGCTCCTCCTAAGCCTCCAAAGCCTACTCCTTCATGCGCTTTGTGTGACTTTGTTGGAGCACCACGCATAATTTTCTTGATCTTCCTCATATTAATAATGTGGTTTATGATACCTTTCCTGACTTCAACATCTTGAAGTTCCATGTCACGTTATCCGAGTGAGCTAAGAAAAACCATTTTTATTTTTGTGATAACTATAGCCATTATTCTCATCATTTTCCATGTCTCGAAAATTTTCATGATACCCTTCACGTTCTTCACAAGTTAAACGTCACTTGGAGAGAGTCCACCTCCTCTCTGCCTATAGGTTATGGTCCCACTATTTTTCCAGAACATGAGGTATCTCAACCACCCCTTCTGATCCCTCCTCCTGATGTTGAGATGACGAATAGTACCATCCCTATTCTCTACCTATCATCACCCATGGGACCAATGTATTGGGAATATTTTGGAGTTTCCTATTTTGATTCTGTCAAACCTTCTTCAACGAAAACTTTAGTCTCAACATCGGTATATGTCTGATCTATTAGTCATTTGTATCCCCTTCTTAATCATGTGCATGTGAACCTTGTCTCTCATGTAGATGCCTTAGGTAGATATTCTTCATTATGTGGTCTATATTCTTCCCATCCCCCTATATTTCATTCATATGAAGACATCATGCAAGCCACAATCACCCTAGATTATCCTTAAGACAATATGCACCACCGTGTGTATTTCGTTCCATAGAAAACCCATGATAAGTATGTTGTGGTGTCCTAATACCTCATCCATGGTGAGCGGGATTGGTTCAAAAACCCCTTACTTCGAATACAAGAATTCGATCCACATCCAACTTGTGTCCATTACATTGACACTTAATGTATGGGTATGGGGGCATCCACTTTTGAGAGTGTAGGAGAAGAAATTATCCCCAACCCTCATAGTGCATCTAGTTATGTTGACTCTAGTATAATTACTCTTCAACATTTAGAAGGACCTATAGAGTCTTGTATCACTTTATATCACTCTAGGGATGATATAATTAATCATTCCTACATCTTAATTCAACTACCCAGTCCCTTAGATATTGTTGTTCTTAAGACACCATGTTGTGTAGATGAGCATCAACTCAGTATATCCCAAGCCACTCTTTGGTATAGTGACACCATGTATGCGAACCCATATTTTTTTTCCATTTGATTCATATATGTAGGGCCAAGTGAGATTGGTAATCCACCATTTCATTTCTCATACTGCACACATCATACATTCTTCCCACCAAAATACAACCATAAACAAAAAATGGTGACCCACATCATCAAAATGTGTTTGGAGTCCACTACTATAAATACATCTGATGTTCCAATAGCATGCTACATACAAAAATGGGGGGCACACATGCCCTGCCACATCATCATCACCCTTTGGAGGATCTCTTGCCAATTGGACCGAATGTTTCAATCCATTATTTGAGCACTTGGAACACAATGGTGCTCCACAAACACATCCATTTAGGGGCATCATTCACACCTTTGAATACCTAATCAATACCCTCCATCATCATATACTAGGTGGCAGTATCTAATGCTTGGGGGCATGATGGAATTTCCTAGCCACTCTCTCACTAAATCAATATAAGTATTGGCCTAGACTCCAATGATATAGGTATGGTTGATTATCCTCCCATTCTTTGGATAATGTTTCCTACCAGCCTCTCCAACGAGGCATATCCACATTATCATATATTATTGATACCATATCTTCAAATATTCTTCTCTATGTGATGACACACTTACCACTCGGTCCCCATGTTTGACTTGGTGGTTGGAGATGATTCTAGACCTCTTCTAGTAGTTCATTCTCCTATTCTTCTCATCTTGATTATTCATCATGAACCATCCTTCCAAGAAACATTAATGCCATCTGTGGATAAGTAAGGCCACCTACCCGAAGGTCGTAGATCCAGAATCTAACAATTGGAATTTTCAATACAAGTTTCCAAGATTTAGGGCCTTATCCTCCACCCCAAATTCTCCAACAGCTCACTATGAAAATGAATTGGATTTGGGGGTAAGAATTCCTTTTATAGGAAAACCACTAGTTTTTCCGTCGCCCATTGCAACCAAACCATAGCTCGTTTTGATGTACCATCAACACCATTGGAAAGCTATCAACGATTTCTATGATGGGTATCCATTTTTTTTTTGTAATTTGACACTTCACCTAGAAGCCATTTTTTCCACGATGTTTCACTTTGTCGCCGATTAAAATTGAATTTCTTCATATGAGTCTCTTGTACTTTGGTAACAGTTTACCTTTTCAATTATCGACTCATGTTTCGATTTTCGTCATGAGTAACCATTATTTACTCATGAATTTATGATCCCCCCTGAGCCTTTCGCATGTGGCATCATCATCGATTCACCCTTATTCAGAGCATCTGAGATGAGTCACCCTTGCATTCATTGAGTCTATTCTAAGTCCCATTGAGGGCCTATTACAATGTCCCATCCATATTTGTGTAGCATTCATCCTATTTTTTTCACTTGGTCCTGCAGCTATATTGTGATGTCTTTGAAAATCCTTCTTCTGAGTAATTGACCATCTCCTTCGAAATCGATTCAGTCGCTACCAGGTCAACCATACATATTATGCTCTGAATAGGAATTTCATTAGCCCACCACTCCTCTTCTTTCCTTCCATCATCATCCTCGGTGTCAGTCCATCAGTCACTCTAATATGATCCCTTGTGCCTTTATTGAGGACTCCTCATTGGCCCAACTCTGGAGAGACCTCTTATGTCGATTTCAAATCATTTATTCCTGAAGTGAGGGTGGTATACCTTGGTTCCAAATTTCATCCCCTTTCGATGCCTTTGATCGAGAAAAGGGACTCATCATTTCCCTTTGACTTGGTTTTTTCTCACGTGCTCGACTCCAAATCATTATCGCACTATTGAGAATCGTACATTTGATGGTTCGTTGATTTAGTAGATTGTACTAGTGATTCTCGGGTGTCTGTGAGATGTTCCTGACCTCATGTGGGGATGACCCTTCAGGTAGCCCCCCACATGCCCAGATGTACGTAGATTACTATCCAACCTCAAATTTTGTTCCACATATTTGATAGGTTTGGTTTCAACTTCTTGCAACAACCACTGCATGCATGTCCCCTTCAGATGAACCATTTAGATATTCAGAGCCATTTCATCTTTAGCAGGGCTTCTTTGTTTGTTCTTACCCCTCACATTGTCATCTTGACGGGCATTATGTATCATGTACTCAAATGTTATTGTATTCAGTCATGGTCAATGTTTTTCCAGGTGCATTATGTATATGAGATTCATTGTATTATTTTTTGGCCCATTGATTCCAACATATCGTGTATCATGTATTGTGTACTTTGTAGCTCAGTCCCACATTGTTGGGCCCGCCACTATTTTTTGTAATTAGTTATATCAACGGCTATGGGTATGCCTCCCCTGCCTCATTTGAGATCTTGTAATCCAAAATAAAAGGATACTTATATCATTTTAATAGGTATCTCCCCCTTCATTCCTTCATCCTTACTTACATTGCTTCAATTGTATCTCTCTCTCTCTCTCTCTCTCTCTCTAACTCCCCTTTGATGTCTCATGGAAGTGTAATTTACAAGGTATTTAGGTCATACGATTTGATCCTAATATTCATACATTGGGGGGCATCTATTACCACCAAAAAATGATCACCTAGCCATTCCTAACTAGATGGATCAAAATACACCATGTAGGTATAATTTTATCATAGTAAAATCACTTTCATTATAGGAAATAATTCAGTAAACCATTTTTATTAAATTATTTCTGATTGAAATTAAAAAACTCCATGAGCATAATTGAATAAATCATTATTTATTTAATTTTCTCTATGAATAATTATTAAATAATTATTCCTTGTCTCATTTGACTAAATCACTTAGGAATAATTAAATAAATCACTATTTATTTATTCTTCCTTAATTCTATTTATTGAATAATTTTTAAATCACTATTTAATAATTATTTCAATTTGACACATTTATTAATTCTTGTGAAATATTTAATAAATCATATTAATTGTTAATTATTTATAAATAAAGATATTTGACCATTTTGAATATCTTTTCCCCTCCAAAAAATATAATAGAGTATTCCTAACAGTTCGATCTTGATTTGGTCAATGATATTTTATTATTTCCCAATTTCAAGATCAACCCAATACTTTATTATAAATAAGAGTGTTTTCCATTCATTCTTCACCATGATCATTATCATCATCACCATTAAAGTCTTCTTGCATTCAAGCTCCCACTAGAGTTCTACATATTGTTTTGGGTTTTTCACACATATATAAAGAGAGATCATTAATCACTAAAGCATCAAGGACATTTAAAGGACAAATCCCACAGAGGTTTATTTGCATGCCCTTTTGTAGATCTCCTATGTCGGGTGTTATCAATAAAATTACTATTCATTCTAAAGTATTTTCGAATTGGGTTATACATTGGATTTATATCTTCGTTTTCTATTTTGGATCACATATATCTTTTTACTGCATGTTTTTCTCTTTTTGTTATTTCAAATCTGAGGCACAAATGGCCACTTATTGTTGTTAGGGTCACTTATCACTAGTGAATTAAGTGAAGTGTTTTTGGTACACCTTCCAAGAAATGTCAAACTAAAAAACTATCTATTCCTTTCTAAACCTAGCCATAGTTCAATTAAAATCCCATTATCCTTTGGGTGAGGTTTGTAGTCATTGTACTAATGCACGTATAAAGAAATGCACATGAAAGGAGTATTTCCGATGATATATTTTGTAGATCCAAGTCCTATTGAGAGGATTGTAGGAATTTAAAGAATATATCTGTAGAAAACTACCAACATTTTTTAATGTTCAGAGAAGAAAGGTAAGCTTCACTTCCATTAATATTCCAATGAGTGACAAGGGAAGAAATTACATAGATACTATTATTAAGAGTCTTCAAGCAAAAAAATCCACACCCCCTTCAATGGTTCTCAAGTATTTATTAAATATTACATCCAAAACAATTATAAGATAATTGTTAAACTTCCCTAACTACTTTCACTATTTTCAATTTAAAAGTTTCTAAAATGTACAAAATACACTTTCTCATTATCGAGAAGCAATGACTATTGGAACACTAACTTTTATAAGTAGTTCCTAGTTCCGCAACCCAAAATTGAATATGATTAATCAACCTTTGACATTTTTTCCAAAGCACTAAATTTGGAAGTGCACACAAGATCATTTTCTAAAATGAAAATTTTAAATTTGTTAGCTTTTTGTAGTTTGGATTTGTATCAAATAAAATTTTCATCAGTAATAGAATTTGGAAATCCCTTTGTAAATTGTTTATAGTTATTCCATTAAATATTTTGGTCTTCTCATGAGTAGGATCTGGCTTTATTTTGACTACCACTAATTCTTTCTCATATAATTCTCAGGAGAGCAAATTTCCTTGTTAAACCCAACAACTAGGTAAGACATCTCTGGTTCTTTGATGAAATTTAGAATCAAATAAGGAGATTGATATTTGGAGTTCTTTTATCTTGTTCTTAGAATGAATACAAATAATTTTTTCGCATTCATGTTACTAACCTACATGATCACTGCAAATTTGTATGTGATATCTAACTCCCTTAATTCAGTTTCAGAACTTTCATTCATATATCTAACCATTTTCTTAGCCTTTAATGTGTCTTTATGGACATGTTTCTTGCATGTATGAATATCCATTTCAGATCCTTTGATCATAATCTTCTGTTGAACAATTATATGGATGCATTCAAATATAGAATGGATTTCCTGAATAATATTATCCAAAATTATTTTCCTAGCTTCAATCATGGGAATTTTACCCTTTAGTTTGGTTTTCATCTCTTTGATTTCATCTTGTGATTTCTTATGCTTTTTTATCAGTTAATTATTGTTTTCATTTTCTATATTCGATTTTCTATGCTTTGTGTTTAATTGTTCTCTTATCACAACCAAATCATTATGAGTTTTCTTCAATTCATCTTCTAAAACATTGATATTTTTCGTTACCCTTGTTAGTTTCTCTAAAGGGTCATCTGATTCGGCTGAAAAAAAAATAGTACGCATATGTATATTAATAGGCTGTTATAGACTTTGTACCTATTTCTAAAAAATAGAAACCTCTTTATTTATGTCAATTATTTTTCCTATCGACAATTTATTTTGTGTTTCCACTTATGATAATTCAACCATTTTAGCATGTTTTGTAGAAGGAATTTTCAAATTTTTCCTTAGTGATTATATTTCATATTTTTTATTTTGTAAAAAGGTTTTGATGGCTTCCATGTCCTCAAGAGTATATTCACAATTTAATAACCAACTTCTTACAATCCTCATTTTCAATATGTAGATCCTTGGAATTTTATTTTTCTTACTTCAGTTGGTTTGAAACATTATCGAAGAATTTTTCCGCTTTGTTAATTGTCAAAGAAATTTTTCCCATGTCATTGTATAAAATTTCTCCAACTTTCATGTGAAAAATAATATTATCAAGCAATGGAATGTCATATACATTTATAGATATGTCCATTTTTTTGAAATTAGGTCTTTAAGGCTATATTAAACAATTGGATGCATGAGGGACAACTTTAATTGATTTCCCTCTAGGTCCATAGCAGAAAGTAGCCTTGTGTGATAAGTTGGGATTGTCCGTGCTTCTAGTTGGCTTGCCATATTACTCCTTATCATATGAATCCTTTCTTCAATTCGTTCATAATTATTTTTAAAATTTTCCATTGTGGAGGGAGTTTCTTCAATGGATAATGTTGTCAAATCAGTATAAGTTGAGGAGGGAGTAGAGCACTATGAATTTACCAACTGCATTTGGAAATCTAGTTGGTTTGAAGGAATTTTTATAAATTTGGTTATTCCTTATTTTTCTTGAACCTTTTTTTTTCTTTTTTTTATTGTAAATATTCCATCTCAACATCAATATGTTTAGGTGCATTTCATTTCAGGATTAATATTGGAGTTTCAACATCGATTTTTTGTTGCAATTTTCCATGTGGGTATGTTTCTTGATAAACCATATTTTCAAGTTAAGGACTGCTTTCATGAAGATAAGTTGCATAATTTATCTCCTCTATTTTATTAGAACATTTTTTATGGGGATCATATTTCCACTTCTCTCATTGCTCAAATCCAAACTCCTTCACAATTTCTTCAACTTGTGGGAGGGATTTTCTGTTATTCATAATGAATTTCCCAATAATCCTTGATAACTTAAAATAATACCCTTTTCATGTTGGAACGAAGTTAACTTGGTTAACATTCAGACTTTACCTTATTAATTCAAGTGAAAATATTCTTATAGGAAAAAAGGTTAATAACCAGTATCGTTGCATTTCTACTCCATACAAACTTATTTTAGTATATTCTTAAAGGATATACCAATCACCAAGCTTGCTATATTTACTGAGCTATAATAATTTCTTTGCCTATGGTATAATTCTCGGAGATTGTTGGATGATCATGATTGTATATAAAGTGGTTATGAATGATGTTAAGTAGTAAGAAAAGCCTATATTATCCTCTTTCTTCATGGAAATACTAGTCCACTTAATTAGAGATCTATTTTTTACTCTTTGAATCCCAAATATTCAGACCCAAATGAATAAATTTATCAACATGTGCATACAAGAAGAGATATACCAAAAGAGAAGGGTATCTGAATCAAATTTTTGAAACTAAAAAATGACATGTTTTGATAGATAGGAGGTGATGTCTAAAATATTGTCTTGTTGCAACATTACACTCAGATTCCTAGAATTTTTTCATTTACAATTCCTATATCATCTTCTCCCAAAATAGACAAAAATATAGTGAGAACATACTCTGGAGTTTCACATAATCGTGTTATAAAATATTGTATTTTGTTGGAGTTTGTGAATTGTGTTGCATATTAATGTTTAATATAATTTATTTGTCTTTTTTAGGGAGTTTGTTATAATTAAGAAGCAGGGAATTGTCAATGAAACCCTTGGAATTTTCTACCACGCGAAAATTTAAACATTTATGGATTAATTCTGGAGTAACTTAAAAAACATTCTCCCCCAATGAAGAAAAAATAAAATTCCTTTGTGGAACAAGGTAAGATATTAACCAAATGATAAATTCAGGAAAAATTTAGGAGTGTGGGAAAATAGCATGATAAAGGCTAGATTGATATATAAGAAGAGATCATCTAATTCATTGAAATAATTGAGAAGATTATGTTGAATCTCCATTAGGTCAAAGGGACAATGAGATTCATATATTTCAACCTCTCTATCCATGAGGTTTATGAATTGATGGAAAAGAGATTGTAGGTTTTATAGCTAATTTTGGGGCTTTCTCCATGTTTACAATTTGAAGGAAAAACAAATAAGGGTGCAAGACTATGAATTACTCAATGGTTGGAGATGATAAATAACTAGGTATTGATTTGGATTTGATAGTGTGTACTCTTGGACATTGGTCCCTTTACTTCATGAGTGAAGGAAAAACCAAATGAATGGCAGGGATACCCTTTTTATTTTTGTGCATCGAGTAGGAAAAACAAAAAATTTATGACGTAAGAGCATAAGGGAAGATGATCTGAATGTAAAGGTGCATTTCAAACTGCCATAATTCCATTGTGATCTTAGCATAATTCCAACACACAGAGATCCACTTTAGACTTTTGAACCTTTTAACTTTTAATTTTCGAAAAGTGCAGAGTCATTTTACTATAGTTTCAGTCGTTGTTCTTTAAACTGAAATGTTAAGCTTTAATATGAGTACAATCTTTACAAAGACTTCTACATATAAAAAACTTAATTGTCCTTGTATTCAATCTCTTCATGAGTTTTTTTCAAATATATATATATATATATATATATATATATATATATATATATATATATATATATATATATATATATATATATATATATATATATATATAATTTTTGAAAATAAAAATTAAATTTGAAATACTTGAAAATAAAATTTTAATGAGATCCCAAACTTCATTCCTGTAAGGTCTCAATCTAGGATGTTTATTCTGCATTGACCCTTTATTTTCTTGATCACCAAATCAGAGTCTGCAAATATTGATATATATATATATATATATATATATATATATATATATATATATATATATATTATTTTTGAAAATAAAAATTAAATTTGAAATACTTGAAAATAAAATTTTAATGAGATCCCAAACTTCGTTCCTGTAAGGTCTCAATCTAGGATGTTTATTCTGCATTGACCCTTTATTTTCTTGATCACCAAATTAGAGTCTGCAAATATTGATAAGTTATCAATTTTTATATTTTTGGTTGCCTGCGGACTTAGAATCAGAGCCTCATATTCCATCACATTATTAGTAGTATAACCTTCAAGGTTATATGACAGGGGAAGCATTTCACCTTTAGGGGATATCAATAAAATTCCTACTCCATTGCCTTCTTTTGAATATGGCCCATCAAAATACATCTTCCAAATATGGTTTTAAATTTTTTGTGATTTCTTAGAGCAGCTGGAACTTGAACCTCTACATCATGAGCCATTTCTTCATCTTCCTCCAATAAAAACAAACAAAATCATTATATTTGCAATATATAGGGGAAGTACTAGGAATATCCTCCATTGTAACTATTTTTACCAACTTGGATTCCATATACAACCTTCTCTCTTCCCCTCCATACATTATAATAGTTGCATATGTCAAATCCAACTTTATAAAACCCCCTATATTCCTTAGCCTAGATCTGCATAGTAACATACCAAATATATCAAGGATATCAAATCCTACTATATCCATTACCAAAATTCTTACAGGAATTTGTGCCAATGAAACAACCATATCCTTAATCAAACCAATGCATTTTACTCTCCTTGAATTTAATGAATACAAATATTTATATGGCTTAGTAATCTGTAGGCATAACTCCTCCATCATAGATAAGGGCATCAAGTTATGTGAAGCATAAAGCATGTAGTTATGAAGCATTAATTCATGTATCAACAAAGTTATGTAAAAAGGATTAGTGATAGAATATTGTTCCTCAACAAGAGGTCCAAACATCACCACAAGTCGATCTTCTTGCAAATTAACATTATCTTGATTTGGTGTTACTTGAGTCTAGTTCAGGAGATTGGAAATTTTCTTTAGATAAGAAGGTTTCTTTGCCAATTATTTTAATCCCATAGGAAACTTTACCTTCTCTAATTCCTTCTCAATGCTAAAAATATGACCTCCTTTTTTCCACTTTCAACTGTTCTTCTGCTTATTTATTTTTTAGGGTTAACTGATTAGATTTAGTATTTTGTCTTGGCTCTTTCTAATATTTCTCCTTAGTTTGTTGCCTTGGTTGTAATGTTTTTCCTCCATAAACTAGAACAATTTGCACAAGTTGTTTTCCCTTGTCATCATTTTTCTTTGAAGGTTGTGGATCTTGATTACTAGTTTCACCTTGCACTCTAGATCTCTTCCTTGACCGTAAATCATATCTCTTGTGAATATAAACTTGCATTAATTATACAAATTGTTTACAATAAGTATATATTTATTCTTTTTTCAGGGGGACTGGAATTCTGTATGCATACCGTCATAATCTACTCCTTCCTTAGACACTATAGAATACTAGTTTTCCTTAAACTTCAAATATTCTTCCAAATTCTCCTTAGGTTCATTTTCAATAATCAAAGGAGTTTGCACCTGATATTCTTAGTCCTTTTTCTCCCTTTGTAACATATGGAGAGGAGGATTGTAAGGCCTCCCAAATTAGGGATTGAAGTTTTTATTTCCTCCTTTTTGCAGCTATCTTAGTCGGTTCTTGTTTTCAAGTTTTATTTTAACCAACTTGTTTCAAAACTTCCTAAAATTTTTGGTCATCTCCTCTAATTTTTTATCTTGTGAGTCTTTCTGCTATTTTTAAGGTCCAACTTACTATTTTCCATTTATTTTCTTAGGATGATCAAATTTTCCTTTCATTTTTCCTTCTATTGTTAGATTTGCTTGAATTGCTAAGGCATTAGTCCAAATTTTATCAAGAGTATTTGACTTCATTTTCTTGAGCGTAAAACAAAAGGTTTCTAGTAAAGGATTAACTTGTGATAATATCCCATTATAGATCTTATGAAATTTTTCAATAAACTCTACAAAATCCTCATTATGCTTCTTCTTGATATTATTGAATTCATTCAAATAGTAAACATGTTCTTTCTTTTCACCCAACTTAGTTATACGAGCATTTTCCAATTCTTCCCATGTATTTATTAAATTTTCTAGGAGAGATTTTAACCATTTCCTATCTTTTCCATCCAAAGGATGAATAAAAATCCCATCACTACATCTAAATACTCAACATTCAATTTTTTGGCCAATGCACAAAAAGTTGAAATATGTTTTTTTTATTGTAATGTCATATTCCCCATTGAACCTAGGTAGCAGCTTTCCGTAGTCCTAGGGAAAAGCATTCAATGGTTGAGTGAGGTTGAGAGGATGATAATGATTGGCTAAAAAACCAGGTATTAGCATATTAAAAGGTGAAGGTGGTAAAATTACTATTTGATATGAATAAGAAGGGGATGTTACTGAAATATGAACAACTTGTAATACAACTAGAACTGGTTGATATCTAGTTATTGTAGAAATTTATTTTATTTATTGAAATTAAAAAATTGAAGGGAAATAAAATGAAATTGTTTCAACAGATTTTTTCTCCAACATGGGTTCTTAAAAAGGAAAGTTAGGTGCTAGAAACTTCCCTTCAGAAAAATGTATCGTTTTAGGAGAACTTTAGGGATATTTAGCTCATATTTATGTGAAATTGAAGTAGATGTTAAAGGAGCATATATTTTAGTTTTGGGAATTACCGGAGACTGCTTATATCTCCAAAACCTCTCAAAAAACAACTTAGGGTCAGAAAATTATGGATATTTCCGTTCGAAGTATCAGAACGAGTGTGTGGCTTTCTTGGAGCTAGGTTGCAAATAACTAATTTCCTTGGGTGAGAAATATCAGCCCACACTTTCTTCACTCACTAGACAAGGAAATGTTCAATAAATACCTAGGGAAAATATTCAACTTCACTCCCCAACAATGAATTCAATTGATGTTGTCACCGCAGAGCTAGTTCTTAGTTGAACTAGAACGAGTGCCTAGGACATTAATTTCAAATTCAATAAATTCATTTATAGTTTTTTCTAGATACAAACACTCCTTTGTGTAGAGATGACTTAATCCTAGAGGTTGTAAACACTACTAAAATTGGATAAGATTAATGATGACAATTTCTTCTAAAGTTATAAAATGATAAGAATAAAATACAGAGTGAGGGTTTTATGTTGTGGTATTTGTAGAATCCATTATACCAAACCATAGAACAAAAAATTCAATGAAGTGAAAAATAAAATGTAGAGATGTAGTGGAGCAATTATTAAGGATTTTGCAAAGAAATAATCACAAGTATCCTCTGAAACTATTAATAAACATAGATAAATAAGCTCATTTAAATATGAAAACTTGTTGCATTCATACACATTCTTCTCCCTCTATCTCTCCCTCTCTCTCCACCCCTTCTCTCCCTCCCTCTCTCCCTCCCCCATCTCTCTCTCCCCCCATCCTAGTATCTTCCCTCCCAATATATCCTAGGTTCCTCCAACACTCTTTTACCCCCACCTACTGTCTCAATTTACCTCACAATTATTTATCCCCTCCCTCTCCCTCCACCCTTCCCAACTCCTTCCTTTTCCTCCAACCCTTCATCCATTTACCTACATCCTCTCCTTTCCCTTTATGTCTCCCATTTCTTGCCCTCTCTTTCCTCATGTAATTCTCTCACCCTAACCTATCTCACCCTCATGAAATCCCCCACTCTACATCCCCTCTCCCTCCCACCTTCTCTCTCCATTATTCCCTCTAGAAACCACGACTCCATCCAAATTATCTCCTTTCCCTCACTCTCTTTCCCTATCACCCTTACTCCCTATCCCCCTCTCACCCTCCCCCTCTTCTCCTTTTGTCATTCTCTCCCCTCAACCACCATTTTTCCCACTAAACCCCCTCTCCATCCCTCCCTACCTCTACCCCTCCTTCCCTTAATCTCTTTTCCCTACCTAAGCCTTCCCTCTACCTTTCCATTTCCACTATCCACCATCCCTATTTCCCTCCCTCCCTTCCTCTCTCTCCCCCTCTCACACCCCTTCTCCTTCTCTCTTCCTACCACCCCCTTCCCCATGACTTACCATGTTTATTATTTTGAATTCAATCTCTCACCCTTGTTCCCTCTCTTTCGATACACCCTCACCCTCCATTCCTACCCCACATTTCATCCTTACCCTTAGAAGCCACCCATAGGATCCTTAACCATTTGCCTCTCCCATCTCCCCATATATCCCACACTCCTTCTATCCCCTATGATACAAATACTTCCCAACACCCACTTATCCCCCCTACCTGCGTCCCTCTCACCCTCCACCTCTAATCATCCATCTCCTTAAAAAAATACCCTTCATCCAGCTCCATCCTTGCACTTCCCCTCTCCTCCTCTCCCTACTCCCCTCCCACACATCACCCCCTCTCCTCGCTCCTTTCTTCCTTCCACCCTTCTTTCCACACAATTCCCCCTTAATCCTACCCTTTCCCCACTCTCCCCCTTCCCTATGTCTTAACCCCCCTTCCCTCCTCTTCTAGACCCTCCCACCTTCTCTCCCCCTACTCCCAATAAAAACCCATCCTCTCCCTCTCCTCCTCCCTCCGACCACCCCTTTGATTCAACCCTTCTCGACTTCCTCTCCCCCTCGCTACTTCTCCCTCTTTCCATCCACCCCTTCTCTCCCTCCCTACCCACTCTTCACGCTCAACCCCTTTCCTCCATCCAATCTCTCTCCTTATCCCTAAAACCTACAAAACTCCCCAAATCCCTCTTAACCTTTACTTCCCACAATCCCCCTCTCCTTCCCTATCACCTTATTTACCTCTACCTCTCCTCATCCCACCCTTACTTTATATTACCTCTTCACCTCCTCCTCACCTCTTCTCTTCGTCCCTTCCCACACCCACTCCCTTCCCCTCTGCACCCATCCTCTCACCCTCCTCCTCTCTCCTCCTCTTCCTCCTCTTCCTCCCCCACACCCCTTCCCTCCCCCCTCACACTCCCTCCCTCTACCTCTCCTCCCACCCTTCTATCTATCGCTCCCTCTCCCCCTCTATACAACCCATCACTCCACCTATCCTCCTCTCTCTCTCCATGTACCTTTCTTCTCTACCATTCCATTTTAATTAGTCCCACCCTCTCCATCACCTCCCCCCACCCTTGTCCTCTTCTCATTCCCCCCTCCTTCCCCTCTCTATCCCATCCAACCTCCTAAATACCTCTGACTTATTCTACTTATTTTATTTATTCCCGCAATGGAAACCCCTCCCTCATCCTACCCTCTTCATCCTCTCCTCCTCCCCACTTCACCCCCTTCCTCCATCCTAAACAACTCCTCTCCCTCTCATCCTACTCACTTCCAACCACCTTCCTCTACTTCTCCCCCTCAACATCCCCTCCGCCACCCACCCTCACTCTCCCCACCTCTCCCATCCTCTCTTTATTTCCATACTTCCCGACCTAAGCCCCATTCATCTCATCATTTACACGCTCTCCAACCCAACCCTTATTACCTCCCTCTTCCCTACCCATATTCTTTCCCCAACCCTCCCCATAAAATTTCCTCCTCTCCCTCCTATCCTCCCTCTCACCAAAGCCCCAATACCATGCTTCTCCACTCCCTTTACCCCTCACCCCATATCCTCTTATCCTCACTTCCTTCTCTCCCTCCTTATTCACTCTTCTCTTTCAACCCCCATCTCCTCCATATTTGTTGCTAACTCCCTTAACCCTCCTCCTCCCCTTATTTTCCTCCTTATGTGTCCCACCATCCCTTGCTCTCCATCTCATCCTCTTTCCCTTCTCTCTATCACTCTCTCTCCCTCTCCCCCTCCACCCTTCTCTCTCTTTCTCGACCTCTCCCCCCTCCCAAAATCTATTTTTTCTCCCCTCCATCCCTCTCCTCCTCCTGCTATTATCTCTATCACACCCTCTCCCCCTAAACTCCCTCGTTTTTTATCCCTCCCCGAACCTCACTCCCTCTCGCTAATCTCCACATTCTTTCCCACTCCCTTTCCATCCTATCCATCTTGACCCTATTCCCCCTCCTCTCCTTGTCCTCCCCTATATATTATTCCAACTCCCCCACTCCAACCCTCTCCCTCTCTACTTTCCCCTCCCTAATTCCCTATGCTTCCCCTCCTTACCCTTACAAACCCCCATCATGCTCCCTTATTCATCCCCTCCCACTCCCTTTCCACCCCACTCTCCCTTCCTCCACATAACCCCCTCCATACCCCTCTCTCTCCCTCTCCCTCTCGTCCTCCCACCCTTCTCTATATCATTACATCCCCCCCTCTACTTCCCCATTATCTACCATACTTCTCCTACCCTCATCTCTTTGTGCATCTCCCCAAACTCCCTACCCATCCTTCACCTAAGACCCATTTCCTCCCCCTTCCCCTCTTCCAACTCCCAACTCTGACCCTTCTCATCTCCCCTTCCCCTTCCCTACCTCACCTTCCTTCTCCATCCTTCCACTTAGAAACCCCCCATCCTCCTCTCTTCATCATCTCTACCTCCTTAATTATCTCCCCATCCTCTCCTCCCAAAGCCCCTCCTCTCCCAAGTTAGAAACCCAGTTCCTCTCCTTTTCCCCATTTCCACTCCCTCGCCTCTACCTCGACTTCCTTGCTCCTTCCCTCCCTCCATGCCTTCATGATTACACCCTCCATTGATCTCTTTCCATCATTCCGTTTACCAATCCAATTAACGTTCTCTCCATCTCCCTCACCTTAATTCTCTTCCACTCCCTCCCAACCTTTGTGCCTACTTCCCCCCTTCCGCTCTCTACACCCTTCCCCCTACCAATCCCACTTCACTCCCCTCCCTCTCAAACCCCCCACTTCTCTCCCCTTCCCCCATCCCCCTACATCATTCCTCTCTATCTCCTCCTCCATTCCCCAAACCCAGTACCCCTCCTCCCCCTCCAAATTCGCTCTCCTTCTCCCCTTCCCCAGTCCTCCCTACCCTCCTCTCTCTTTATCCATCACCAACTTCCATACTAATCATTCCTTTCCTCCCCCCTCCCCTCTTATAACTCCCCCACTCCCACCCTATACCTTCACGTCCTCCCTCTCTACCTCCCTTGATTTCTCCCTCATTCCTCTTACAAACCATCCCATCTCGCCCTCTTCATCCACTCCACCTCACCATGTCTCTCCACCTATATCCTTATCAACCTCCCTTCTCTACCTCCCATCTAACCTACTCCCAATATTATTTCTCTCCTTCTCCCTCTTTTCTTTTCTACTCCCAACCTAGTTCCTCTCCTTCTTCCCCTCCCCATTCCTCTCTTCCCTCCTTTCCTCCATGCCTTCCCCATTCCCTCACACTCTCCCCATGCCTCCCACTACTAATATCACTCCCTTTATCTCCCTCTCCTCTCCTTACTCCTCTTTGTCTCCATCTTAGCCTCCATGCTTCCCTCCCGCTCCCCTCTCTACTTATCTCGCCATCCCTCTCCCAAAATAGCCTTCTTATTTATCTCCTCCATTACCTCATTCCTCTATAAACCCCCTCATATGAACTCCTCTCTCCCTCTCCATCCCACCATCCTTCTCCCATTGTCACTCCCCCCTCCCTACTCCACCATTCCTCCTCCCATTTTCTCCCACTTCCTTCCCTCCCTCTAACCTCCTACTCGCACACTCACTCCTTGCCGTCTCCCCCGGACCCTTCACTCCTTCTCTTACTCCCTTTTCACTCCCTCATTCCTCCCACTTTATCCCTCCTTTTCCCAACCAACCATTCTCATCTCCTCCGCTTACTTCTCTCCCACCTCCTACCCTATTTGTAAAATCCTATCCCCACACCCACTCCCTCCCCTCGCCATCACACGTTGCACTTCAATCCTTCTCTCCCTCTTCACTCCCTCCCTCCTCACACTCTGGCCCTCCTTCCCCTAACCAATCCTTCTCCTCTCCTCTCCTTCTTTCCTTCCCTCCTTCTCTCCCACTTCTTACACCCAATCAGCCCTCATAACCCTCTCCCCCACCTCCCTCTCTCCCATCTACCTTCCCCCTCCTCATCCCTCCCTCCTTCCCTCCACCAACCCCCATCTTACCCTCCATAATTCCTTCCACTCTCGCCCTCCCACTTTTACTTCTCTCTCCCCTCCCACATTCCTCCCACTCTCACCCTTCTTTCCTACCAACCCTTCTCCTCTCCTCTTGTTCTTTCCTTCCCTACTTCTCTCCCACCTCCTTCCCTCTCTCTAACATCTTACCCTCACAGTCACTCACTCCCATCTCCATCACCCCCTGGCCTTCATTCCTTCTCTTCCTCTTCACTCCCTCCATCCTCCCACTCCCACCATCCTTCCCCTTGACCATCCCTTCTCCTCTCCTCTCCTCTCCTTCCATGCTTCTCTTCCACTCCTTACCCCCAATCCCCCCGCACAACCCTCTCATCCATCTCCCTCCCTCCACCAAACCCCATCCTACCCTCCCTTTCTCCCTCTCTCATCTCCCCTTCCACCATTCTCTCCCCCTCTATCACCCCAACCACTCTCTCCTCCCTATTCCCCATCTCCCTCTCCTACCATCTCTTCATATCCCTCTCCTCCTCCCTCTCTCTCTCTCTCTTTAAAAACCCCCTACTATCCTCCCCTTGTCCTTTCCCTCTCCCCTGACACCCCCTCCTTCCCTACCCTCATCCCTCACCCCCTCTCCCCCTCCATTATATCTAGTCCTACTCACTTCCCTCACACTCTCTCCCCACTCTCCCCTCCCTCTCTCTTCCCTACCCACTCCCTCCAATCTCCACTCCCCACATCCTCTCTCTCCCCCCTACCCACACCCTCCACTCCTCACATCCTCTCTCTCTCCCTTACCCACTCCCTCCACTCCCCACATTCTCTCTCCTACCCACTCCCCACTCCCCACATCCTCTCTCTCTCCCCTACCCACTCCCTCGACTCTCCGCTACCTCCTCTCACTCTCCACTACCCCTTCCCACTCTCCACTCCCTTACCTACTCCCTCCACCCTCTCCCTTGCCTCTTCATTCACCACTCCCCCTCCCATATTTTTATCCCACTCCCCACGATCTCCCCCTCCCTCCACGCTCCCCAGCTTCCCCATCCCTCTAAGTTCCCTAACAATTCCACTTGCCCAATCCTCCCCTCTACCCCTTATTTTCCTCCCTTTATTGTTCACTCCTCCTATCCCTACAACTCTATCTACTCCCCTATACCAACACCCCTTCACTCACCTCCCTCCATCCACCCCCGCTCTATCTCTAGCTCTCTCTGCACTCCCTTCCTCCCCCCTTCTCTCCACCCACTCCCTTCCTCCCCCCTTCTCTCCACCCACCCCTTTCCTCCCCCTTCTCTTCACCCACTCCCTTCCCTCCACTCCACACTTCTCTTCCCCAAACCCTCTCCCAATGATATCCCTCCTCTCGCTCCCATATTCTCTCAATCAACCCCTCACACCCTTCCCATGTCCCTCTTCCCTCCTCTCTCTCCCCAATTAAAAAAAACTTCAACAATCTCCATCCTCCCATCCCCAAACCACTGCCTTACTCGTCTCCCATATACAAAAGAAGTAAAATAATGCATATACCAAACTCATATTCATGAAAATAAACACTAAAAAAAAATATGCTGGAAACAAATAAGTTGAGAAAATAGTACAACTTTATATTCATATTTTACAAAAATCATTATATATAAATAAATTTTAAAATATGATAATAAATAAAAATATTAAAAATATGAAATGATAACTTTTTATTATTACATAATAAAATACACATATAATATTATACAAGTAAAATTATAAATATAACTAATAATTTTATATAAATATAATTTATACAAACTCATTACATTAAAATGAAATTTACAAAACCTATACGAAAAGCAAAATGTAAATATACCGTTATTTTTAACAATTTAAAATTAAGAAATAAATATTATTACAAAATTACAATAGAATTAATATTCACTTTTATATTGTAATATTGATAAATATAATATAATGAAATAAGTTAATAAAAGAGAAATGATTATTTATAGAAATACATATTAATATAGAATATATATATATATATATATTTTATTAAATCTTAATTTTTAATATAGAAATAAAATATACAATATAATAAAAATATTAATATTATATAATAAATAATAAATTTATAAATTAAATATTTAGATTTAATAAATAAATAAACTATATTTCTATTGTAAATTATAATTATATGGTTGTCGATGAATATTTTTAACTGTATCTTGAGCTCAAGGATTTGCCTGATTCGCCTAATGTTTTTTTGTGAATTAGGTGAACCCTTTACCTAATCGACAAAAACTTGAAACTTATTATAATAAATTTTAAAATTAAAAATATTTATTATTATTATTATTATATACATTAAAATATAAATATCATATAAAATACATATAATTTTAATTGACAAAAACATGTTTATTTTTTATTTTTAAATATTATAAATTTAAATATAAACAAGAAAAAAATATTCATAAATTTCTCAATAATAATAATATATATTAAAAATATAACTACTTAAATATCATATTAAAATATATATAAGAAAATCGATACAAAATATAGAATAAAAAATTTAAAATAATATATTTCAAAAAATTATTAAATATAAAAATATTTCAAAAAAAATCGCACTATATAATACTAGTTTTTCTAATGATATCTTGTCACATAGTCCACGGGATAAGAAAATCGATACAAAATATAGAATAAAAAATTTAAAATAATATATTTCAAAAAACTATTAAATATAAAAATATTTCAAAAAAAATCGCACTATATGATTACATCGAAGGTGTTTTTTTATGAGATTGATGGGGAAACACTGTTCATCCCAACGAATCCTTGTGCTCCATTTATCGCCCTTCTGCCCTGTCAAAAATTGACACTTGGCAGTCATCCATCCCACCCTACTGCTCTCAACTCCTTCCCTCTCGTCAACTCCTTCCTTCGTTATCCGTGCTGCTGTTCAATCGCTCGGGACGACACGCCTTCGGTGTCCCGTCGGCTCATTTTAATGAGCAAGTACTAGTACTAGTTTTTCTAGGCGAGCCTTATTTCCACTTCCATAGGCCCATAAATGCACCCAGGCAGGAAATGCCCACCATCAGATCAAAACTGTAGATCATCGTGCGGTGAGCATTTCCTGCCTAGGCGCATTTATGGGCCTATGGCAGTGGAAATAAGACTCGCCGTTTTTCTAATGATATCTTGTCACATAGTCCACGGCGCGTGGCGCTTTTCCTAAAGATGTCGTGTCACTAAACGGTTCCTCCCCCAAGCTGGAAACAGAGACAATTTGAGTAGTCATTGAGAGGAACAGCGGCGACCACAAAACAAGATCTTAGCTAGAAAGCCAACGGATAGAACGAGGGAAAACCCATCACTATGGTGGTTTCAATTCTTTTAAAGTGAAACTATACTCCACAGCACGAAGTGCGAATATTAAACTCGAGTGGATGAATACCTTGTTTGAATATTATGTACGTGGGTTGATTATTTATCTTCATGTTTTTTGTGCGTGGATTATTTATTTATGTATATAAATCATTTTTAATTATGATATTCCTTTTTTTTCCCAAATTTTTTTCTAAAAATTATTTTTAAATTTGTTATTTTTTTATATCCAAAATTGGAAACAAATATTTTAATAATTTTTTTTAATTATTATTTATTTCAAATATATACAATTAGTCTAGCTATATAAATTAAATGATCGGGAAATTTTGATAAGCATCAATCAATAATAAGCATCCAAACATTAATTTCATTATGCATCTTAAGTTTTTTTTTAATGAGGTATGTTTTATTGATTGCAAAAATAAATGTTTACATATCAAATTAAAAAAAGTTAGGTCGGTCTCTCAGATGGAAGATCAGACCTACCAAAAATATACTCTCCCTAGGTAGAGAGAGACACTTGAGAGCTAAAGGAGACCCAAGTAACTAAACTAACAATGAGGCACTAACCTAATTGACCTTGTACAAAAGTAGTTGTAAATATAAAATCACAAAACATAATCATATCATCATGAGTCTTAGGGGTTAGAATTAGAGCTTATCATAAGGATAGGAGTTGTTGGATCCACTAGAGGTCTTCCTATTGCTATAAATCTTGCGATATTGTGCAGTACAGTTCTCAATTTGATGGTGCATCCAACTATGTTCCCTACGAGCCCACTCTTGATAATAAGCTACCCCTTGTCTCACTCCAACTCGTTGACACGTCATGGAGTCCCTGACACCTAGAATCCCAATTTCAAACCTTGTTCCACACTAGTTAAGAGGATTCCAATAGAAACACAACTGCCCTAATCTGTTATAGCTAATGACCGAGAACTAAATGACATAATGACTTGCTAGAATAAAAACTTTGCCAACCATGAACATGAGCAAGGAAGAAACTAATTTCTGTAACCACCATCAAACCTTCCTACTCCCAACACCACACTGACAAGAATGACATCATGAATTCAAAGAAGACACAATAACACTAGTTAGGGAAAATAAATATGCCAACGCTTGATCCAGAATGATGCAAGGGATCAAAATATGCTAACAAATTAAAGTGCTTGGAATCACTCAAAGTCGATGCCAAATCGCAGATCTCGTTGTTTTGATTCCAACGATGCTTGAATCGCCTCAGTGAGACACTATATGTGAATTTTATTTCGTTTTGAAGTTTTTGGGAAACAACTAAATAGTAAAAACTCAACTTGCAAGATTAACTAAGCTACTCACTGGAGAGGTCGTACATTAATGTCATGCTAATGTCAACACGTGACTGTGTAGGGTATAGTGTCAGATGGGCCAATCTTATGCTCACATGTGCATGATCATACAAGTATAGATGTCGTATTTTGATTCGCTGATTAATTGTTAAGTGGCCCAATAAAAAGATGCCATTTGGCCCAATGAAAGGGCGCCATGTGGCCCTCGATGATTGGCCGTGTTGTACTTCGTTTTATAGAAAAATTACATGGTCAACCGGTGGACCACGATCAAAATTACCTTGCATATCCAATGACTACTCATGAAATTTAAATCATTGGGAAAAACTTCAATAAGTTGCATCCAACGGATATCACCAGCTGAAGTCTCCCAAATCTTTGGAAATTATCTGTTCAATGATTACTTGTGCCATGCGGAAATATTCTCCACGATGGAATAACAGAAAAGCCGCTTTTTCTAATGATGTCGTGTCACATAGTCCACGTGGCGCAACGCTTTTCCTAAGGATTTCGTGTCACCAAACGGTTACTCTGCCAAGGTGGAAACAAACATAAGTAGAGAAGTAGTTTCGTTCATGAAGGTAGGGAGAGGGAGAACGGGGACCACAAAAATATATCTTAACTGGAAAGCCAACGGATGGAACCAGAGAAGAGCAAGCACTTTGTAGGTTTCAATTCTTTTAAAGTGAAACTATATTGCAGAGCACGAAGTGCGAATATTAAACTCAAGCGGATGAATACCTTGTTTGTATATTATGTACGTGGGTAGATTATTTATCTTCATGTTTTTTGTGCTTGGATTGCTTACTTATGTATATACATCATTTTTAATTATGATATTCCAATTTTTTTCCAAAATTTTTTTATAAAATTATTTTTAAAATTGCTAAAAATATATAAGTATTATGGAATTTTTTATATATAAAAGATTGGAAACAAATATTTTTTTCCAATTATTGTTTACTTGAAATATATATAATTAGTTTAGTCATATAAATTAACTGGTCGGGAAATCTTGATAAACATCAATCAATAATAAGTATCCAAACATTAACTTCATCGTGCATCTTAAGTTCTATTTTTTTGTAGGGTGTGTTTTATTGATAGCAAAATAGATGTTTACATAAAAAATTACAAAAAGGCAAGTCGGTCTCTTAGATGGAAGATCAGACCTGTCTAAAAATATACTCTCCTTAGGTTGGAGAGAGACACTTGAGAGCTAAAGGAGACCCAAGTAACTAAACTAACATTGAGGCACTAGCCTAATTGGCCTTGTACAAAAGTAGTTGTAAATCTGAAATCACAAAACATAATCACATCATCATCACGCTCAGGGGTCAGAATTAGAACCTGGCATAAGGAAAGGAGTTATTGGATCCGCTAGAGGTCTTCCTATTGCTGGAGTAATACTAGGGTGCTAGTCCATCCTCTTCATCCATATGTCAATAACCCTTAAGTTCTTGTGCAAGTATTAAGGGATTAAAGAATATTTATATGAGAGTCATGGTGATCCAACTAAGTTCATCCGAATATCAATTCCATTTTTCAATATAAATCCATTATTTTCATTTACTAATTAAACCAACCCATCATATGACTAATATCTGGGATCCAATCTGCCCACTTAGTTAGAAATCTAGTGATTGAGAGGGGGGTTATATGGGAAGTGGCCTCCCCCTTCAATTTGGTAAGTTCTTCCTATACATGGGAAAGAGTTATCTCTCGATATTGTGCAGTAGAGTCCTCAACTTGATGGTGCATACAATTATGTTCCCTACGAGAGTGTTGTTGATAATAAGCAACCCCTCGTATCACTCTAACTCGTTGACATGACATGGAGTCCTTGACACCTAGAATCCCAATTTCAAACCTTGTTCCACACTAATTGAGAGGATTCCAATAGAAACACGACTTTAACAATCAATTATAGCTAAAGACAGAGAACTAAATTTCACAATGAATTTCTAGAATAAAAACTTTGCCAACCATGAACAAGAGCAAGGAAGAAACTAATTTTTGTAACCACCATCAAGCTTTTCTATTCCCAACACCACACTAACAAGAATTCCACCATGCATGAAAAAAAGACACAATAACACCAGTTAGGGAAAAGAAAGAAGCTAGTGCCTGTGATTGAAAGAGTGTGATAAAATCAATACTAGAGCTAAATTATTTCACCCATTAGAACTCAACCCACCACCTAAATTCAAGTTGTCTACCTAGATAATATAGACTCTGCGAGGACACAATTACATAACCATGAAGTATGAAAGTACCCCAACCCACTAGAAAAACATCCCAAGCATATCCAAGATAGTGAAAATACCCCTCAACCACCCAATCTCTATCTATTGGCCAACCTTAAGTTGTCGGGTGACCCAACAAAGGAAACCAATAACCTATGTATCATTACCAAAATATTGGAATAAACTTAGAACCACTATATGAACTAGAAAAACTGCAACCACAATTAGAGAAAAGGATTAAAAATAATAGATAGATATCACCTAACACGCGAGGGGGGAAAACCATATTGTAAGCAATAATGATGATAGAAACAATACCTCACTCTTCTATTACACTATTTTCGAACCAGAATGTACACATATTACTCATATGAGATGTGTAGTCCAATAATCAATGTGTTGGTTAGAATTTTCCCTTACAATAGAGCTCTTCAAGCCTAAGGGATAGTCTCATTATTCAATGGTAAGCAAGCTATTGACTCGAAAAATACTTCATATCAACCAATTATCCCATGGCTCTTCTTGAATTAGTGCCCTTCATTCCCTGTTCCTTCGCCTAAACTGTAATTAGTTACTTAAATTTTTATTCCCCCACCCACTGTTGGTAGCACTATAAATGACTCAAGATTTATCAATGCGAAGGCCATCATGACAACCTCGCTCTCCACTCGAACCATGCTATCAAATAGACCATCATGTTTTCCCATCATCAACTCCATTTCAAGCATATTAATGATTAATATTCCCACATTTACACTTGCAAGGGGTGCATTTCAACATCCCCTACGTCGTTATTTGGGTGGGTTAGTGACAACCCACCACCGCCTACTCTCCATTGTGACTGTATTTGAGGTTGGGCTTTCTTTCTGAGACTAGTATCAACATGCTTCCTTTAGGGGATATTTTGGAAGGTAATTCCAAGTTGACGTCATATGAGGGGAAGAATCAAGGCTACCATAGTTTTCTAGAAAATCAACAATTTTGTTCCTTGTTTGTATGAAAAGTAATGTAATAAGAATTGGGATAACATAGATAACATGTTCCTGTAGGGATTCCAGTCTTTAGATCCATGACACCTTACAGATTCTAGCACTAGCCTAGAGCCTATAAATCATGTTTATGATTACTTGTGAGTCCCATTCCGTGAAGAGCTTAGTGTAACATTGGTTTTGAGTAAACTTAAAGCCCATTCGTAGACCCATTAACTCAATTGTGTTGTTGATGTTGATATTGATTATTCTTAAATAAATGCAAAATGGCATTCCTGCATGATATCTAATTATTTCCTCATTCCCTCATGGACCTAGATTACCTTTGGTACTGTCATTGAAATTCAGTTCTAAGGAGGGAAGTGTAGGAATTTAGTTTAATGGACTGAACACAGAAATATGGGTAGGGGCCTATAAAGAGGAAGGGATTAGAGGAGGTTAGGGGAGCCAACCATGAAGAATCCATTCTTATAATCATGAAGCTGACCAATATTGAGGGGAACACTTGAGTTCTAGGATCATTTATTTTACTTCGCTAATATAGGAATTTTATATGGAGTTCAAAGGAATTGGTCGAACATTTGGAAATCCACCTATTATGTCCTTTCCTAAGTCCCAAGAGAAGAAAGCGAGATTTAGAACTGGATTTACAAAGGCTTGAGCATGTTAAATATAAAATATTTTTGCAAAAGATATCTATCCGATCTCAGGAAATATTCATGAACCTTCTTCCATAGATCTATACAAAATGTGTAGGGTTAAATAAATTCTCTCAAGTCTCATCATGCAGTTGAAATAATGGGAAATAAGAGGGGGCCTAGAATTTTCTCTTTTGAATATTCTCTATTTTTAATGTCTGATCATGCATCAATAACCATAGGAAAATCGATACTTTTGGCCAAGAGTATATCTTTGATATTTAGTTAAGACCTCTTCCAAATGTTGATCATGATATCCTACTTATAGATGGTAGGATTCATTGATGGAGAATTTACCTTTGGATATGTATCCCCATGTTCATTTATCCTCATTTAATATTGGGATTATTTTATGCTAAATAGTTTTTCAAAAATTCTCCAATGGGATCCATATGTTCCTGGTCCAGATTTTTTTAGCTACCATAATCATCCAAGATCTTTTACTTCTTTGATGTTAATAGAATTGCATTTAAAAGAGCATAAAATAACCATATGTGCATGCTTAAACAAGAGGAAACATAATGATGATAATAAAATCAAGAACTTGACACATTTGATAATATAGTTCATCTAGTGTGGGTTACGTCTTTGGGCCCAGTGTCAAGATAGTAGAGGTCGCTTCATATAATGTTGTTAATAATGATGATATACATAGCATTTAGAAAAATAACCTCAACAAGAGTGGCTTATCTCTCCACTAGACGTTCTCCCTACATGAACTCTCACTCAAAATGGGCTTTCCTTCAGAATGACAAGCTCATACAATCTCACAATAATGTGGTAAAAATCATCCCTCAACATAGTGTCAAACAGGGATCTCAATAATAAGATATCATCTCAACAATAAAAAAAGGAAGCATAACATAACTGCACCATATAACTCCACTTCTAAAGATGGTCGAAAAATGGAGAGCTCAGCTGCTGAAACTAACACCGGTATTGGATTCTCGGCGCTAAAATGTGAAAAAACAACTATCCATTCGTCAAATTCTAACAAATTCACCTTTTGCAGCCCAAGGAATCTTTTGATACTCCCAAGATTTCCTTGGCCAAGGTTCTGGCCTCTTCTTGCCTCATGCTTTTGCCACTTGGCACGCATGTGTTTCATCTTCGATCTGTCGTTGTTCCCGTGCAGATGAATTTGAGGAGGTTTAATTACAATATTTCTGGCGAAATTATCATAGCCGTGGTCGTAAACCTAATGACTAAGTTTGGAGAATAGCATGGAGGTCGGTCTGGTTCAAACCCCGCCCTTTCCATACTTGGCATGATTTTTTTAACAAACTTTTTAAATATGGTGTGGTTGTCATAACAAATTTTGGCGTTTTATTTTAATTTTGGGGTCATTTTAATGTGGTGTTAACCATCGGAAAGTGCTCTCAATGTTACGTGGTGGTTGTGAGACTTTCCGTGGGGGTCGGCCATGTGGGTCGTGCGGGTTCGAGCCCCAATAGTCTCGGCCTTAACTTTGACATATATTTCATATGTGGTGGGTGCGATCTGCACCACGCGGCCCTAAACCAACCCTTCTCCATTCGTTTTATTATGTTGTATAGGGGTGGAAGGGTTTGGCCACCTACCACCACATATTCAATATTATCCGATCGTTGGGGGTAGGTGGGTTCAGCATACCCGATCTGCCCCATTTTAATTTTTTATTTTTAATATACATATAGAACATTAGTTAATATTCATCGACTAGAAAATAATAGATATAGGACAAATTAACCATCCTACAAATTCTCCCATTCTCGAGAGCCAGATTCCATGTGTTGGCCCTGGTAAATTTCTAGGAATTGAAAACCTAACCCAGTTTCCCACTTTGACCAAAACATTGACCAACCCTATCTCCTTCATACAAAAATGGATTGGACTTTCATTCAAATCGTTGGAATCAGGGTGATGAGCACTTTGATTTGGTCCTGGTTTGGAAGAAATTTGACCACTTTGAATTTTGACCTATTCTAAGTCCTCTTTGACCTCTGATAATATCTGGATCCACCTGGATCATTCCTCCCCACGGAGGAGATTTTTTTCTCCCAAAAGCATGAACATAATATGCAGCTATCATGTACATTGTTTGCACCACAAGTGTCCTAACAAGTCACCCTTCCTTCTCAGTCACCTTTGTTCTTCGGACCCATAAGCGATGAGTCGACACTTGCATCCTCTGCAAACTTGTAGTACAATATTTTCAAATTTCATGCTCAATTACATGACCAAGTATGACCCAAGCATCCCATACTTCCCACGAGTTTATAACACATACTTTTTTGTCAATTTTACATCAAAATGGAAACCAATAGCCCAACTATCAATAGAAGGCCAATACATCGTTGTCACTTTAACAAGCAATGGAAAACACATCATCACTTTTACATTTTAAGCCGCAACACATGATTTAAAAAATATGTCCATAACAAGCTAACACATCTAGAAAAACCATATATCACTTATCAAAGTGAATGGTTCTCTCCTCGTGGCAGATTTGCTTGTCGAACAACTTTTTCAACTCGTTCATGCACAGGCACTTTGTTCTTGAGATGTTGCTCCGGATGGAGCCTCCAACACTTGTCTCTTTGATGACCACCTCTGTTGCAATGTTATGAAAACAACTCCAAAAATAGAAGAAAAGATAGATCAACGCCTTAGAAATAAGCCACTTCGAGGGGGTAACCTCCAATACATTACATAAATGAACAATTCTTGGATGATACAAATGACCAAAACCTCCTTTCTATATATAGGAGTCCATGGGGTCACAATGTAATCCTAGCCGACCTAACAATAATAATGTAAGGGCACAATAATAACAATATGGGGGTTAAAATGGTACAACAATAACAATAAGGGGGTTACACTAACAACAATAAGGGACTATAATAGTAATATAACGACCTAACATGCTCCTCTCTTTCAAAAAAGTGTTGTCCTCTACGCTTGAGTAGCTCTGGGTGCTTATGTATAAAATTCTCATCCTCCCATGTAGAATCTTCAGTGGGTAAGTTCATCCATTTGATGAGATACTCTAAAATTGATCAATTTCGTAGCAGACAAGTTATTTTTTCTGTGACTGCTTCAGGTTCCAATATGGTTTTTCCTTCCCTATCAAGTTCTGGCAATATTGTTTGAACTGTAAGTTTTTCCCCTATAACTTTCTTTAAGCATGAAACATGGAAAAATGGATGCACTCGCGAAGAAGCAGGAAGCTCCAATTTGTATGCCATAGTACCAATCTTTTGCAACACCTTGTAAGGACCATAGTACTTTAGAGATAATTTATTATCCTTCTTAGCTTGCTTGAGGGACATTTGTTTGTATGGTTGTAGTCGTAAAAATACCTAGTCTCCTACATCAAAACTTCTCTCGCTGTGATGTTGATCTGCCTGTTGTTTCATTCGATTTTGTGCCAAATTTAGGTTATCCTTTAAGAGTTGGAGAAATTCTTATTGATGCTCGATGTGATATTCCACTGCTTGAACCCTATAATTTTCCCTTAAAGAAGATGTGATGGATGGTGGATGATATCCATAAAGTGCCCTAAATGGGGTCATTTTTCCTGCAGTATGGAAGGAAGCGTTATACCACCATTCAGCGATAGGTAACCACTTGACCCATTGTGCTTGCTTCTTAGATATAAAGCAATGAAGATATCCTTCCAAACATTTATTCACTATCTCAGTTTGACCATCGGATTGAGGAAGATAAGATGAGCTATGAGCTAGTTGAGTACCCAAACAAGAAAATAATTCCGTCCAAAAATTTCCTATAAAAATGGGATCTCTGTCACTTACAATAATCTTCGGGTTTCCATGTAGCTTTTGAATTGTTTCCATAAATGCAGTAGCAACTGTACTTGCTTTAAATGGATGAGATAATGCACAAAAGTGTGCATACTTGGTAATTCTATCAACTACGACCACGATGACACTCTTTTCTTCGGACTTAGTTAAACCTGTGATAAAATCCATTGAAATCTCCTCCTAACGTTGACTTGGAATGGATAAAGGTTGTAGAAGACCCAGGGTCTTAATTGTCTCAACTTTATTTCGCTGGCAAACCAAACATTCCGCTTTGAATATTAGATTTAAGGCCATCCTAGAAAAATTCTTTCTTCAGCCTGTGGTAAGTTTTTAAAAATCCCGAGTGTCCTCCTAAAGGATAAGTATGCAATTTCAAAAGAACCTTTTGTTTTAGATGGGAATTCTTGCAAATATATAAGCGATATTTGTACCATAAGGAATCATTTTTCCAACTAAATGTATCAGATGTACTAGGATCTTGCTAGAACTTTTGAATGAGTGTCCACACTTCTTTGTCCTTCTTCTATTCATCCCTTGCTTCGGTTATCCAATCTAGTTGGATAATAGAAATGGCACAAAGCAATGCTTCTACCTCTTCATCCTTTCTTGAGAGTGCATCTACAACAACATTTAGCTTCTGTTTTTTGTAGATGATTTCAAAGTCATAACCCAACATCTTTGTGACCCATTTTTGCTACTCTTCTGAAGATATTATTCATTCCAAAAAGTTTTTAATACTATCATGATCAGTTTTTACCTTGAAGTGTTTTCCCATTAGGCAATGTCGCCATTTCATTAGTGCATGTAGTACTGCCAACATTTCATTCTCATAAATGGAATTTTTTAAATACTTTCCTTTGATTGGATGGCTTTCAAAAGCAATGGGTCTTCCTTCTTGCATTAAAACAACACCAATTCCATTTCCTCAGGCATCACATTCCATAATAAAGGTTTTTGTAAAGTCTGGCGTAGCTAAGACTGGTGTTAGGAACATTTCCTCTTTAAGATGTGAAAAGGCCTTAGTGATATGAAAATTGAAGTACTTGAAAATGTGTGAAAGGTATCCATTTCCATTAATTAAATGTGTGAAAAATTCTCCAAGTCTAGCTGATTAAACAACTACTTAGATCTATTCCAAAGATTGACTGTAGGGGCATTTACTGGATATGTCACCTTTGATAAAGGATGATATCCAGAGGCTATCTGGCCCTTTACAAACTCTTTCTTTAGAACTTGTAGAAGTTAACACTCACAATTTCCATCAAATTATATGTGAAAACTGTTATTCATGTCTTACAATTGAAACAAAGTGTTTATGGAAACTGTATAAGAGTTTATGTGTAAAGGCAAGTTAATTTAATTTGTTGTTTAACATATTAAATCAGAAATTTTCAGCAATATATCTTCAGCATAACATGACACAAGTGTTTGATGAGCAGTTCACCCCTCCTAGGCTACGTCTGCTGGATCAAGCCTCCCAAAATGAGCTTGTCCTCTTGTATTAAAATGCTTTCAAATGCTAATAAAAGTTTAAAAGTGTCTCAATAGACAAATATGAATGCAAATACTGATTCATAAGACAAGAAAAAGCTAATAATGCCTTTCCAAATTCACTAAACAGTGAAGAATTACCATATACAGTGATTTCTTCAATAAGGCCCTAACGGCTCTTTGAACTCCTATGAAGCTTTTTGGGCTGTATAGTCCTCAAACAGATCTGAAACCTCTTCCATTAGGTTCAGAAGGTCGAAATTAGCTGAAAATGATCTTTGATTCACCTCAAACAGAGAGGTACAACTCAAAACAGCTCTAACCCCAAAATGGCCCTAGTGGCCCTGAAATCTCTCCTGAAGGTTTTCGGCCTCTGAAAGTCTTTAAAAAGTTCTAAAACCTCTTCCATTAGGTTCAGAATGTGGAAAATAGCTGAGAATGGTCTTTGGTTCACCTTAAACATAAAGGTACAACCCAATATAGCTCCATTTCCCCAATGGCCCTGATGGCTCAAAAAGCTTCCCTGAAGCTAAAATGGTTGTAGAACACCTCTAATATTTCTGGAACCTATCCCAATGGCTCTAGAATGCTGAAAATAGTCGAAAATGACTTTTGGTTCACCTCAAATGGTTAACCATAGCTCAACACAAATCCAACTCCCTCTTGGCCCTCACGGCTCTCATTGCTTCCCTGAAGAAAAAGGGACTGAAGATCAACTCCAATGGCTCTACAACCTATTCCAATGGATCGAGAATGCTCTGAATACCTGAAATAAAAAAAAAATTCGTCCAAAAAGGTTTTGTAATGGAGAATTTATGGCCAAAACCATTTTTTCCCAATCTGCCCTTGAAAACCTCCACTAATTTTGGGCCAACTCCAGTTAAGCCTGACAATTTTGGCCCGTCCGCCAGATTTGGTGGGCGCGCTCCATAAATAGCGCAAACCGCTGACTATCACATTAAATGTCATAGGACGTGTTCACATGCGCAAATATTCCAGCGGTTAGGGTGGAGTTAACCGCGACTTAGCTCCCAGTCTTGGTGACAGGGTCACATCAGGTGGGTCTAGCCCTTAAATCCTCCGTCGGTTTTTAATTTAAAATTTAAATAGCACATCGGAACTTGATATTTTATGAAACATAGAATAGCCCGCCCGGTCGGGTCACCCAGCTGGCAGCGCGGAGACCGCGGTTCAAAACCTGAGTAACAAAATTTTGACATGCTAAATATTTCCATGGCCTGGGGCCATGTGGCGGCCTCCGGGCCTGCCATGTGGCAGCCTCTGATTGGCCACAAAAAACCAAAGTCAAACCATTGTCGAATAACATGCTGCCACTTGTCAAACGTAGACTGGCCCAGGTGGAATATTCTAGGGAATATTCTGAGGAATATTCCAAGAATATTCCTTTTTTTAATTTTTCAAATTTGGAAGTCAAACCTAGTCAAATTGGTTTTGCCTGAAATTGTGAATTTTCAAACTTGAATAACTTTCACATACAGTGTCAGATTTGAGTGCCGTTCATGGCATTAGGATCGTATCACCGAGGCCTATCCGGTCGTTCAGGTTGTAAGTGATTTTGAACACTTTCAATTTTGAGCTTTTTCCATGGCTTGGACTTGAGCTCCTGATCAAACCTCCCAAATGAGAAGATTTTAGACCCCAAAAGCTCACTGAAATGATGAAACTGATATGTAGTACAGAAAATGAGAGAATATCAACATTGTCTTCTCTTCAGCCTCCAAAAATTTTCCTGAATTTCCAACTATTCACATGGTGAATTTCGCTGAATGAGCCAAGTACTTGTGCCGAATCCCGACCAAGTTTTTCTCGCCATACCAATTTTCCATTCTGAAACCAACAATGAACCTTGCTGAAAATTGTGCCCTCTTTTCTTGTATGCCTTTCCAACTCATGGAATCTTGCACTGCTTTGCACTGACACTTCATTCTCTGCACTAATCGACACCAAAGGTACCTTGTGGAAATACAACATCAACAACAAGTTGACAATGAAATGTGCTATACAATTGACGGACAAAATTTGTAACAAGTGTGCACACAACCGACACAAGTCGATAAACATGTGTGACATAATCAACACAAGTCAACAACAGGTGTGACACAAGCGACACAAGTCGATAAACATCAAGATACATCTTGAAAAACACATGTGTATGTATTGTATGTATCATGTACAATGAACTATATATAGTTCGCTAATTACACATACAACCTCTATGTACATGTGTAACTTCAACACTTCTTTTCAAATACCAACAAGTACATCACCCCAAAAACATGTGGATTACTAAGAGCTGAACCAAAAGACATTGCTGCAATATAAGTGAGTATCATACTCCTCTTTTACACCTCCATGGCGAAAATTTGCAACAACAAATAAATTCCTTCAACTGAAATTGCTTTTATATGCAATATTCCATCAAATTTTCAACTGAAATACATGCATACCAATCTGAAATTTGCATGTACAAAATGAAGATGACTTACTGCAATAAGAAGTTAATCCACTTCCTACCAAGCCAACTCCATGGCGTCTTTTGTGGTTGCAATACAATTTCATGTGAATGTTCCATTTCCACATCGATAATGGACTCCATAGATCCACTTGCACCAAACTTGTTGTCCTCTAGCTGCCTGTGCTTTGGACGACTTGTTGGATGAAAAGTCCAACAATGAGAGACATCATGTCCCTTCCTTTGAAAAAATGTGCAACTCTTAAGCAATTTATGAGAAATTTCTCTTTGCCTCTTCTGCTTCCTGTGTGCTTTCCTTTTCAACCAGCAACTTGAAGCAACATGGTTAAATCCACCACAAAATGTGCAAAAAAAATTCTTTCATTTGAACAAGAAAAATTATCATTCTTTGCTGAAACATAATCAAATTGATCATGTGAATAATTATACCTATTTTTCTGCATGGATTGTCCATCCTTTTTGTCTTCGAAAGACGATGAACTAGTAGAGGAGACAACTTTCGTTTTTAGACTTTCATCACAATTCTTGTCTTGAAAACTGTTTACATTTGCATGCTCGCCATAAGCAACATGTTTACCCTCTACTTGCTGAAATGATGGCTTAAAACAATGGCAATCATCCTTAGAAAAATTTGGACATATATGCATAGAAAAACTTGGAATAAAGGTTCTCTTTAAATTTGCATCGCATGCATTCAAGGATTTGGAGTCTTCGCCATTAAACTGCACATAACCAAGACCAACATTCTTGGGTCGCTCCACAACTGAAATAGGGTCAACCATACCTTGTGAATTCTTTCCCAAAGCTTTGCCTTCATGATATCCCATCTTAAACATTATTTTGGACCCGATTCCCCTTGTATGTTTTTCAAAAGAACCAACACACTTTTCAAAGGAGGAAATTGAAGACAAGTTGGAATGATATACCTCTTCCTCAGGAATTTTCTTGGAAAAAGCTTCTTGAGCTTGAAGGATTTGTTTCTCCATGTCATGCAACCTTTGGAGAATTCCTTCCTTCTCATCCTTCATAGCCAACAATTGTGCGTGAAGCTTTACACTTTCTCTTTGATCCTCAATGGAGAATCTGCACCATGTCCTTCACCTTAATGAACTCATTCTTCATGTCATCATTGAAGAATATTGTGAAGGAGGAAACTTCACTTGTAGAAGAAGTTGGCATTATGTAAATGGTCAAATTAACAAAAGTAACTTCTAAAGAAAATTTCTCAAAGCTTTCCAACAAATGACAAACTTTTAACCAAATGTCAATAAAGACCCCTTCTTATTCAAGCAGCCATAAAACACAAACTCCAATAGCTTGAAGCAAGCACTAATCAAGTGAGTTTGTTTTCCAAATATAATCTTGGGGTACTTTGGGATAAGGAAATAACCTACAACTCTTTTTTCCTTTCCAAGACTTAGCTATCAACAACTATCTTTTCAACTCAAGAAAACTCATACAATCAGCCAATTTGCAACCAATAAAATAGTCAATCTTTTAAACTGTTTTAATACCTTTTGCACAAAAAAAATGCTCAAGATGAGCACAACCAAGCTTAACAAAATCTTCGATACCATCTGATCTGAAAATGGAAGTACTTGAAAATGTGTGCAAGGTATCCATTTCCATTAATTAAATGTGTGCAAAATTCTCCAAGTCTAGCTGATTAAACAACTACTTAGATCTATTCCAGAGATTGAATATAGGGGAATTTACTGGATATGTCACCTTTGATAAAGGATGAGATCCAGAGGCTACCTGGCCCTTTACAGAATCTGTATTTAGAACTTGTAGAAGTTAACGCTCACAATTTCCATCAAATTATATGTGCAAACTGTTATTCATGTCTTGTAATTGAAACAAAGTGTTTATGGAAACTATATAAGAGTTTATGTGTGAAGGAAAGTTAATTTAATTTTCTATTTAACATATTAAATCAGAAATGTTCAACAATATATCTTCAACATAACATGACACAAGTGTTTGATGAACAGTTCACCCCTCTTGGGCTACGTCTGCTGGATCAAGCCTCCCAAAATGAGCTTGTCCTCTTGTATTAAAATGATTTCAAATGCTAATAAAATTTTAAAAGTATCTAAATAGACCAATCTAAATGAAAATACTGATTCAGAATATAGGAAAAATCTAAGAATGCATTTCCAAATTCACTAAACGGTGAAGAATTACCATATACAGTGATTTCTTCAATAAGGCCTTAACGGCTCTTTGAACTCCTCTGAAGGTTTTTGAGCTGTAGAATTCCTCAAAAAGATCTAAAACCTCTTCCATTAGGTTCATAAGGTCGAAATTAGCTGAAATTGATCTTTGGTTCACCTCAAACAGAGAGGTACAACTCAAAACAGCTCCAACCCCAAAATGGCCCTGGTGGCCCTGAAAACTCTCTTGAAGGCTTTCAGCCTTTCACAGCCTTCAAAAAGTTCTAAAACCTCTTCCACTAGGTTCAAAAGGTGGAAAATAGCTAAGAATGGTCTTTAATTCACCTTAAACAGAAAGGTACAACCTAATACAACTCCATTTCCCCAATGGCCCTTATGGCTCAAAAAGCTTCCCTGAAGCTAAAATGGCTGTAGAACACCTCTACTACCTATAGAACCTATCCCAATGGCTTTTTAATGCTGAAAATAGTCGAAAATGACTTTTTTCTCACCTAAAATAGTTAACCATAGCTCAACACAGCTCCAACTCCCTCTTGGCCCTCATGGCTCTCATTTCTTCCTTGAAGCAAAAGGGATTGAAGATCAACTCCAATGGCTCTACAACCTATTCCAATGGCTTCAAAATGATTTGAATACCTGAAATAAAAAAATATTCGTCCAAAAAGGTTTTGTAATGTAGAAGTTATGGCAAAAACCATTTTTTCCCAATCTGCCCCTGAAAACCTCCACTAATTTTGGGCCAACTCCAGCTAAGCCCGACAATTTTGGCCTGTCCGCCAGATTTGGTGGGCGTGCTCCATAAATAGAGGAAACTGCTAACTGTCACATTAAATGTCATAGGACGTGTTCACATGCGTAAATATTCCAGCGTTTAGGGCAGAGTTAACCACGGCTTAGCTCCCGGTCTTGGCAGCAAGGTCACATCGAGTGGGTCTAGCCCTTAAATCCTCCACCGGTTTTTAATTTAAAATTTAAATAACACATCAGAACTTGATATGTTAAGAAACATAGCATAGCCTGCCCGGTCGGGCCGCCCGGCTGGCAGCGCAGAGACTGTGGTTCAAAACCTGCAGAGTAACAAAATTTTGACATGCCAAATATTTCTATGGCGTGGGGCCACGTGGCGGCGTCCAGGCCTGCCATGTGGCAGCCTCCGATTGGCCACCAAAAACCAAAGTCAAACTGTTGCCGAATAACATGCTGCTACTTGTCAAACATAGATTGGCCCAGGTGGAATATTCTAGGGAATATTCCTTAGAATATTCCTTTTTTAAAATTTTTAAAATTTGGAAGTCAAACCTGGTCAAACTGGTATTTTGCCTGAAATTTTGAATTTTCAAACTTGAATGAATTTCACATACAGTGTCAGATTTGAGTGTCGTTCATGGCGTCAGGATTGTATTTCCAAGGCCTATCTGATCGTTCAGGTTGAAAGTGATTTTGAACACTTTCAATTTTGAGCTTTTTCCATGGCTTGGACTTGAGCTCTTGATCACTTAGTTGCTTTAGGAGTCCATGAAAATGCATCTTTCTTCAATAATGTTGTTAGAGTTGCTGCTATTCTCCCATTATTCTTAACAAACTTGCGATAATACCCTGTTAACCTGAGAAATCCATGCAACTGCTTTATGGTTGTGGGGGATTTCCATTACTTAAGGGCTTTAATTTTGTTAAGGTCTACCTTAATACCCTCGTGAGATACAATATGACCCAGATATTCCACCCCTTGTACTCCAAAGAAACATTTGGATTTTTTTGCATATAATTGTTTCTCCTTCAATAGTTTGAGCACCCTGTCAACATGTTGAACACGATCCTTCCAAGACCTGCTTTAGATTAGTATATCATCACAAAATACTAGCATAAATTTTCTAAGGAAGGGTTTGAAAATGGAATTCATTAACCCTTGAAATGTAGAAGGTACAATGGTAAGGCTAAAAGGCATGACCAAAAATTCATAATGACCCTCATGAGTTTGAAATGTTGTTTTCAGAATATCTTCAATCTTCATTCTAATTTTATGATATCCTGAATGAAGATCCAACTTAGTAAAATAAATTGCTCCATGTAATTCATCAATCACAGGAATGGGAAAATTATCTTTAATAGTGAGCTTATTGAGCTCCCTATAATTCAGAAACATGCGCTATGATCCATCCTTCTTGTGCACCAATACTATTGGAGCAGAGAAAAAACTTTGACTAGGTTGAATTATACCAGCCTCTAGCATTTCTGCAATCATACGTTCAATTTCTCTCTTTTGGACATAAGGATATATGTAAGGCCTAATGTTTGGAGGAGCACTTCCTGGAATTAAATGAATCGCATGATCATGATCACGAATAGGTGGGAGTCCTTTGGGAGTTTCAAACACCTTGGAATGATTGTCCAAGACTTTTTCGAGATCTTGAAAAATAGATGATTTTGATGTTGGAACTTCTAGTGAGCATAATTGTGCAATTATGCCTTGTTATTCTTTCTTCAGAAGCTATGTCATGACATTAGAGCTTATTATCTTTCCTAGCTTCCCTGTGATACCCCATAATTCAATTTCATTTCCTTCCGAAAAATAATTCAAGAAAATTTCTTGAAAATTAAAAGCTATTGTCCCCAAAGATTGTAACCATTGTACTCCTAGTACAACATCAGCACCTCCCATTGGAATGGAAAGAATTGGAGTATTCAATACATATTCCCCCATGGCTAGCTTGATATTATGGAATTTTCCAAAGCAATTTATAGTTCCTCCATTTGCAACCATCACTTGACATTCTGGTGTTGGGTATAGGAAACAATTCAATTCCTTGGCTACCTTACAATGAATAAAATTATGGGTACTACCCAAGTCAATAAACACTATTACCTTTTTCTTCTTGATATGTCCTTCTATCTTGAGAGTTTGAGGACTGGTAATTCCCGCCAATTCATTACACGATATGGTCAGACTCATTTCTTTTTCTTCTAGGGTTGGTTTCTAGAGTATATCCTCTTCTTTGGAAGTTTCTTGTTCATTTTCTTCCTCCTCGTCACAATCTGTGTAAAATAATTTCTTCTCAGCACACTTATGACCTTTAGTGTATTTGCTATCACAATTATAACAAAGTCCTTTTGCTATTTTTTCTTCCAATTGTTGTGGTGTCAACCTTGTAGGTTTTGGAAGTCTAGGAGTAGTAACACTTTCATATTTATAGATGTGAGTGGTAGGCTTCCCTGTCACCATAATTTTACATTCAATTTTTCTTGCCAGCGTGAATGCCTTCTCCAATGAATCAGGTTCCCAAATGCGAACTTAATGTTGGATGTTGTCCTTTAAAGTACCTATGAAGACATCAATCATGTGCTCCTCTGGAATATCAGTTACCCTTATATTCAATTTTTGGAAGTCCTAAATGTGCTCCACCACTAAATCCTTTTGTTTGAGATTTATCATTTGGCTAAAGAAGGTGTTTCTCTTTGTATCCTCATAGTGTGCTATCATTTTCTCCGTTAAAATTAACCTAGTGACAATTTTTTTATGGGAGAAACTCCATCGATGCCACAAAAATGTATTTTGTTCTAAATGTAAAGTTGCAATGCGTACCTTTTGTGTGTTTTTCACATTATTGAGATCAAAATATTGTTCCATTTGTAGTATCCATGTTACGAGATCCTTGCCATCAAACTTCCTCATATCCATCTTTGGAATATGGTGGTTCTTCAATCCAAAATTAGAGTTTATGAAATCACGAATAAATTTATTTTTTCTCATCATGAGTTTCCTCTACTAAATTTTCGGCATTAGGAAACATTTCTTATATCAACTTTGTCAAACCTTCCAAGTCCTATTTTAGATCATTCTTCATGTTTTCCATGTTTTCTTTCATTTTTTCTTCCATTTCATCCATCTTATCTTCCATGCCAGCTTCCATGGCATCCATATTAGCTTCCACACCTTTATTCAAACCATCCATATTATTCTTCAGACCATCCATCTTCACTTCCACACCTTTCTTCAAAACTTCCATTTCATTTTTTGTTTCTCTTTCTGAGAGAAAAATTCGGTGCACTTGCTCTTGTACTTTTGACAGATTGTGTTGCAATTATTAATCTTCATGAGTCATATTAGAGTATTCCGAGGGCTTAATGGGTGTTGAATTCTTTTTAGGGGGCATTTTATAACCCAATACTATGCGCAATAGGCCCTTGGAATCACTTAAAACTGATTTTTCAAACAAGACTTATGCAATTTGAAAAAAATACACACCTTTTTCTTGCTTTTGTGGAGCTCGATATTGAAACTTAATTATCTCTATAATTGCAGATATTCGATATCTGAATTTTCATCCTGTAGTATTCCTCTGAATCTTATTTCAAATGCCACAGGTCTGACCTGATTTGGATACTTCAAGCCAAAGTTATGCTGAATCTCCCACAATGGCCTAATTATGGATTGGTTCAGTAGAGCACAATTGTACTGTGTGCCACATCTAATTTTTTCCTCCTTTGGCTCTGAAATTGATAAAAAAGAAACTAAAGTCTGTGCACTTGCGGCCACTTTTGACAGAATTCTAATCCGATGTTCAGAGAGAGAGTTATAACGATTTTACCAAGGTCACCTCTTTGAGATGAAATTCGGGAGCCTAAACAAACCCTAACTTGCTCAGACCATAACCTCGAAAATATGGGGAACCAAGATTTGAAATTTTTACAGGAAGTTCCTGAGGATTTCAAATTTTCTCTTTAATTTTTCATCTTCTGTAATTTCGTAGAAAAAAAGGTTATTGCGAAAATTCCATGAGGACCTGTTTAGGCGAAATTAGGGAGTCTGAAAAAATCCTAACTTCCACAGATCATATCTTTGAAAATATTGCGAAAAAATATCATAAATTTGTATACGGTGTTCTTCGGGATTTCGTCTTCTCTCTATGAAAATCTTAGGTTCTAAACATTCATAGAAAAAAAGTTATAGCAAAAATTCCACGATGACAGGTTTGGAGTAGCGAAACCCTAGAATCTAAAGCTCTGATACCAAATGTTATGAAACCAGCTCCAAAAATAGAAGAAAAGATAGATCAACACCTTAGAAATAAGCCACTTCAAGGAGGAATCCTTCAATACATTACATAAATAAACAATTCTTGGATGATACAAATGACCAAAACCTCCTTTCTATATATATGAGTCCATGGGGCCACAATGTAATCCTAGCCGACCTAACAATAATAATGTAAGGGCACAATAATTACAATAGGGGGGTTACAAGGGTGAAAAAATAAAAATATGTGGGTTAAGCTAAAAACAATAAGGGACTATAATAGTAATATAGGGACCTAACATGCTCCTCTCCTTCAAAAAAGTGTTGTCCTCATGAATGCTTGAGTAGCTTCGGGAGCTTCTGTATAAAATTCTCATCCTCCCATGTAGAATCTTCAGTGGGTAATTTCTTCCATTTGATGAGATACTCTGAAATTGATAGATTTCGTAGTTGCTGAGTTCTTGTTTCTGTGACTGCTTCAGGTTCCAATATGGTTTTTCCTTCCTTATCAAGTTCTGGAAATATTGTTTGAATTATAAGTTTGTCCCCTATAACCTTCTTTAAGAATGAAACATGGAAAACTGGATGCACTCGTGAAGAAGTAGGAAGGTCCAATTTGTATGCCATAGTAACAATATTTTGCAGCACCTTGTAAGGACCATAGTACTTTGGAGATAATTTATTATCCTTCTTAGCTTGCTTGAGGGGCATTTTCTTGTATGGTTGTAGCTGTAAAAATAACGAGTCTCCTACATAAAAAATTATCTCGCTGCGATGTTGATCTGCCTATTGTTTCATTCGATTTTGTGCCAAAATTATGTTATCCTTTAAGAGTTAGAGAAATTCTTGTTGATGCTTGATGTGATCTTCACCTACTTGAACCGTAGAATTTTCCGTTAAAGAAGATGTGATGGATGGTGGATGATATCCATAAAGTGCCCTAAATGGGGTCATTTTTGCTGTAGTATGGAAGGAAGTGTTATACCACCATTTAGTGAGAGGTAACCACTTGACCCATTGTTCTTTCTTATGAAATACAAAACAACGAAGATATCCTTCCAAACATTTATTCACTATCTTAGTTTGACCATTGGATTGAGGATGATAAGATGAGCTATGAGCTTTTAGAGTACCCAAACAAAAAAATAATTCCGTCCAAAAATTTCCTGTAAAAATGATATCTCTATCACTTACAATAATCGTCACGTTTCCATGTAGCTTTTGAATTGTTTCCATAAATGCAGTAGCTATTGTACTTGCTTTAAATGGATGAGATAATGCACAAAATTGTGCATACTTGGTAAGTATATCAACTACCACCGTGATGACACTCTTTCCTTTGGACTTAGTTAAATCTATGATAAAATCCATTGAAATATCCTCCCATTGTTGACTTGGAATGGATAAAGGTTGTAGAAGACCCAGGGTCTTAATTTTCTCAAATTTGTTTTGCTGGCAAACCAAACATTCCGCCACAAATGTTTGAATATCAGATTTAAGGCCATCCCAAAAAAATTGTTTCTTCACCCTGTGGTAAGCTTTTAAAAATCCTGAGTGTCCTCCTAAAGGAGAAGTGTGCAATTCCAAAATAATATTTTGTTTTAGTTGGGAATTATTTCAAATATATAAGCGATATTTGTACCATAAGGAATCGTTTTTCCAACTAAATGTATCAGATGTACTAGGATCTTGCTGCAACTTTTGAATGAGTGTCCACACTTCTTCGTCCTTCTTCCATTCATACCTTGCTTCGGTTATCCAATCTGGTTGGATAATAGAAATGGCACAAAGCAATGCTTCCACCCCTTCATCCTTTCTTGAGAGTGCATCTGCAACAACATTTAGCTTCCCCTTTTTGTAAATTATTTCAAAGTCATAACCCAACATCTCTGTGACCCTTTTTTGCTGCTCTTATGAAGATAGTATTTATTCCAAAAAGTTTTTAAGACTATCATGATCAGTTTTTACCTTGAAGTGTCTTCCCATTAGGTAAGGTGGCAATTTCTTTAGTGCATGTAGTATTTCCAACATTTTCTTCGCATAAATAGAATTTTGTAAATAATTTCCTTTGATTGGATGGCTTTCAAAAGCAATGGGTCTTCCTTCTTGCATTAAAATAACACCAATTCAATTTCCTAAGGCATCACATTCCATAATAAAGGTTTTTGTAAAGTCTGGCATAGCTAAGACTGGTGCTAGGCACATTTCCTCTTTAAGATGTTCAAATTCCTTAGTTTCTTCAGGAGTCCTTGAAAATTCATCTTTATTCAATAATGTTGTTAGAGGTGCTGCTATTCTCCCATAATTCTTAACAAACTTGTGATAATACCCTGTTAACCCGAGAAATCCATGCAACTGATTTATGGTTGTGGGGACTTTCCATTACTTAAGGGCTTTAATTTTGTTAGGGTCTACCTTAACACCCTCATGAGATACAATATGACCCAGATATTTCACTTCTTTTACTCCAAAGAAACATTTGGATGTTTTTTCATATAATTGTTTCTCCTCCAATAGTTTGAGCACCCTGTCAACATGTTGAACATGATCCTTCCAAGACCTACTGTAGATTATTATATCATCAAAAAATACTAGCACAAATTCTATAAGGAAGGGTTTGAAAATGGAATTCATCAACCCTTGAAATGTAGAAGGTGCAATAGTAAGGATAAAAGGCATGACCAAAAATTCATAATGACCCTCATGAGTTTGAAATACTGTTTTCAAAATATATTCAGTCTTCATTGTAATTTGATGATATCCTGAACAAAGATCCAAGTTAGTAAAATAAATTTCTCCATGTAATTAATCAATCACAAAAATGGGAAATATATCTTTAATAGTGAGCTTATTGAGCTCCATATAATACAGACATATGCACCATGATCCATCCTTCTTGTGCACCAATACTACTGGAGCAGAGAAAGAACTTTGACTAGGTTGAATTATACCAGCCTCTAACATTTCTGAAATCATACATTCAATTTCGCTCTTTTGGACATAAGGATATATGTAAGGCCTGATGTTTGGAGGAATACTTCCTGGAATCAAATGAATAGGATGATCATGATCATGAATAGGTGGGAGTATTTTGTGAGTTTCAAACACCTTGGAATGATTGTGCAAGGCTTTTTTGAGATCTTGAAAAATAGATGATTTTGATGTTGGAACTTCTAGTGAGCATAATTGTGAAATTATGCCTCGTTGTTCTTTCTTCAGAAGATTTTTCATGACATTAGAGTTCATTATCTTTCCTGGCTTCCCTGTGATACCCCATAATTCAATTTTATTTCCTTCCGAAAAAAATTTCAAGAAAAGTTCTTGAAAATTAAAAGCTATCATCCCCAAAGATTGTAACCATTGTACTCCGAGTACAACATCAACACCTCCCATTGGAATGGAAAGAATTGGACTATTAAATAAATATTCCCCCATGGCTAGCTTGATATTATGGCATTTTCTAGAGCAATTTATAGTTCCTCCATTTGCAACCATCACTTGACATTCTGTTGCTGAGTATAGGAAACAATTCAATTCCTTGACTACCTTCCAATGAATAAAATTATGGGTACTACCTGAATCAACCAACACTATTACCTTTTTCTTCTTGATATGTCCTTTTAGCTTGAGAGTTTAAGGAGTGGTAATTCCTGCCAATGCATTACACAATATGGTCAGACTCATTTCTTCTTCTTCTAGGGTTGGTTTCTGTTAGAGTCGATATCTTCATCCCTCTGTCAGAGATCAAAATCTCTTTTGTTGCATTTCATTTTAGGTGTCTCATTCAGTTCAGTCATCTGCATTCCATTAGGAGCATGCATCATCTGGAAGAAGGGTCTTGTCACTCATATCCCTCATGTCATGTACCTGCTGGTCTGTGTCTATTCATCAAAATCAATTTTAAAGTCATTTACAGTCATGTTTGGCCTCATGTTTGTCAAAGAGTCATTTTAGGGTTTTTAGTCTCATTAGGTCTAGGGTTTCGCAAATTTAGTCTTCAAAATGTCTAACAATGTCAACAGGCACATGAGGAAGTTTCAAATAAGGTTTTCAGTGCAAAATTTCATCGTCATAATGCTTAATCATGATTCTTCTTCAAAACTCTGTTTTGAAGAAAAATTGTCAAATTCATCCTTTGTAATAAATGTTATGTAATTTTCAAAAGTTGTTTCAGTTGTGAAGTTCTTTAGGCACAGCCCTGGTCACCTTTTCCAAATCCCATGCCTGCTATCCCTGCAAAAAATAGACAAGAGATTCATCATTCAGCTAAGAAATCAAAAAGGAAACAAAAACAAAGTTTATTTAAAAAAAGTGCAAAGTGCCAAAGTCTGCAACATTAGAAAGTGGGTTTGTCAAAAGAAAAATCAAAGTCCTTTGTGTATATAAGATATTTTCATATTCAAACAATTCATTTGCACACCAAGAGACATCATTGAGCTGAGTCAAAATGTGGAAGAGCAAAATAGTGTTTGAAAGGCGGACTGTGGGTGAGATTGACAGTCGCGGCGCGTTGGGTGGAGGTCGCGGCGCACAGGGCAGTTTCTCACTGTGAAATTATGAACCGGCACAGTGCACATAACCGTCATGGTGCACTGGGCCTCTGTCGCGGCGCACAGGGCCGACATCCAAATTTTTTCATTGCCTGCAACAAATTCCAAATTCCTCGGTCCCATTTGATCCATGTAAGTTCAAATCATCTTGAAATTGCCATTATTCAGTGTTGGGTGTTGTTTGAAAGGTTGGTTTTGATAATTTGAATGCCAAACTATAAACCCTATCACCTTGCTTAAAACTGCTCCTTAGGGTTTTGAAATTAGCCTTTTAAAAAGTAATTGTGGTGCCCAACTTGTTCATTTCCCATCTTTTTCATCCCTTCCCTCACTGTAATCCTATCATCACTGTTAATATTACCATTACACTCCTCCCCTATTCCCTTATATCCCAAGTCATTTCTCATCATTTTTCCCCTTCCCATTTCATTTGTAAAAAATTCCCAAAACCCCAAGAATCTCAAAAATTCAGTGGCTGTCCCTTCTCCCAAAGTTTGTCAAATTTTCAAAGGGAAAAATATCACTTGATTAAACCCATTGTTCCCACTGCCCTATATCTCTTGCATTCCCTCCCATACTACCACACAGTTGGCACATATTTGGCAATTGAAACAAAGCACCAAATTCTCATTTTCAAAAATCCAAACATTCACCTTCCATGGACATTATGGAGACAGACACTGATACATCATATGACAGAGATAGTGATTCTACCACTGAGCTACATGCACCGAGAAGGCCTCGTAAAGGTGGCAAACATGTGAGAGAGGAGCCCACCTCATTGACTCAATTGTAGGCATGCCCACTTGCAATAGCATGTTTTCGAGAGCAGTCATGTTATCAGTATTGTGAGATGATTGCTAGGATTCAGCATCATCAGGAGTTGGCTCGATTGTTTGTGTTACATTTGCATGATGGTTAGGTAACTCTTGCTGGTGTAAATTTCACTTTGACACCGAAAACCATATCTCAAGCAACTGGAATACCGAATGTGGGTGAACAGTGGAACAAGAGACAACAGGTGGACAAAGTGCATTATGAACCATACATCAGGCCTAGCTATGTGAGACAACTCTGCAGGGTGTTCCCATTCCAGTTCCTAAAGGAATCCTATGCACCTTTGATGAAACTTATAATCATATACTTCAGTTGTGAGGGCCGGTTCTCATGCCTCTATGCATACCACATCAGGTTATTGATGCATTTCACTAGAGTGAGGATGATGAACATACCTTATTTCATGTGCCGCAACATCAAGCAAATGACCACTCTTGTGCAGAAAAAGACTCTTGAGCAGCAGTACAACAATATTTATCACTATGCACTCATCAAGATTGTTGTTGTACATCAGCTTATATTGCAGGGTATTGCATGAGAGGATTTCATTTCCCATGACTTTTTTACAGCTCCTCAGGTTCCTCCGGAGGTTTTCCATGATGCAGGTGAAACTTCACATCAGCCTGAGGGTCACGAGACAGAGCCTATCAGTGTGCCAGTGTTTGTTACTTATCAGAGAGGCACCAGAGTATTATTTGCAGCAGCCTGACGAGTACTATCTCCACCCGGGGTGGAAGGGGTCTTGTTGCCATCATCAGCAACAAAGGTACAAGTATAGGACAAAGGTAAGAGGCCTATGCAGGATGAGGGCCCTTCAGGAGGCCAGGATACTGATTTCATACTTATTGATGAGGATTTGAGCTCTCCAAGCTCAAAGTTGAGAGAAATCATTCAGGAGAAGAAGGCTGAGATAGACACATTGAACAACAAATTTCAAAGAGCTCAATGGATCATAAACTATCTGGAGCAGTGGAACAAACAGTTAGAGGATCAGCAGACAATCATGGAGTTGTAAAACATCCGTGAGAACCGGCAGGCTGCCCGAAGAAGCCCAACAGAGATGACACCCATTAAGCGGGAGATTGAGGCTGATAGAGAGAATTGGCTTGAGAGGGTCAATATTCATCTTGAGAAGCTGTTGGCGAAGTAAAATAAGGAAAAGAACATGCTTAGACACATGAAGAACCATTATTGGGCGCGACATCATGTTTGCAAAGCGAGGATCAAGATCCTGAAGGAAAGGCTAGGGAGGGCACTAAAGCGTCACAAAAGGCATGATAGGCTCCAAATTTTGGCTGAAGCTTCTTTGGCCCAGCATAGTGCTTGATGAGGGACCTTCAAAAATTTTGTCAATTTTGAATTTTTTGGTCTCAAAACATATTTTCCTACCCGACGCGTAGCGCCACTTGGCGCGCGCTTATAATTGGCAGCTCTTTAGGAGAAAAAATTTGCATTTCTATATTTTTCATCAAAATTTGTGCATTCCTATGGATTACCTAAGGATTTCATCAAGTTCTAGGTTTCCTAAAGGGTCAAAAACACCCTAAAAATGGCCTTTCTGCCACTTTTTGCACACATAGGAAGCAGTGTTGGGAGATTGGATTTTTGGAGGGGAAAATGGAAACCAAATCCATAAATTCCACTTGGGTTGGAAATTAGACAGGTAGGGCTTTCCAACGAGCTATCCTGCACTCAATTTTGACTTTGGGAAGGCCCTCAAAATCAGCCTCAAACTTGTGCTACGCATAGAGATTTCAGGTGCGACGCATAGGGAAATTTGGCCTATTTTTCACTCAGCAACTCAGAATTTCACCTAGTTTTGGCCAGTTTGACTTTTTAATGTAACTCTTGATGTAAATTGATGTAATTTCATGACCATGATGTAATTTTGGCACATTTTTACTCATCTTAGTAGATTCATTCACCAAAAAGTGAAATGTAAGTGAATGAATCTGTTTCCTACCATATAGAGGCAGGTTGTTTCATTGCCTTTTTTTCAGTTCTTAGTTTAGATATGGTTGAAACAGCTCCTAGAATGTTGAGCTCGACCCCTAGAGGCATGGGAATGAGTTAGGCTTGTCTATATCATGTATTTCTTCAGTCATTTTCAGGGTTGGACATTTGGCATTGCTTGGCACTTCATTGTACATTTCATCTCTGCAATTTTGGCAAAGGAATAGACCAGGGTTTGCAGCACTCTTTGGGATCCATGTGGCTATGTGTTTTGATGGTGTTTCTGTCTATGTAATTTTAAGTTCACTGATGTTTATGTGTATCATTTCTCTTCTCCTTTCTTCTTATATTAAACAAATGAGTGATAAAGGTGGAATTCAATAGCTTGCTTTGCTCTGCCTTCAGTTTTGTTTAATTTTCCATGTTTTCATCTATTTGAAGAGGATTCTTGAAAGCCTATTTCCCTCTTCAGCTCCTCACCAGTATGAACCATCCATTCATTCAATCTAAAGCATCAAAAAAATTTCCTTCATTGCCCCAATCAGAACTCTGCAAAAACTAGGCCTCATCCCCGAACCCAAAACTTCCTTTCCCTTGATTCCAACAAAAACCCCCAAAATCAAAATCAAATCCTTTCACCTATATACCTAGCCTAAAATTAGCCTTTATTTCAAGTCATCTCAAGCCCTATTGATTATTTTTGCTGAGATTGATGTTGGCGAGAAGTCAGGTCTCGCGGACAAGACCCAGGTTCAAGAGTTGTGGCCAACAAAAGGGTCCGGTGTAGTCTAGGAACACGCCGGCATTTTCACCCTGCTCTGGAGAGCAGTGCATCTCACCCGAGGCGTGCCGCAACCACATGCAGAAGGGGATGAGATCAATGGCAAGGAACAAACCCGCAACTAAAGAAGGACAGTGCATCCATTTCATATACAAAGTTATATACGCAAGATCACTTAATAAGCATTCAGACATTCATAAATAAAATTTTAAACCAGCGTGAACGCATTACAAGCAAATGAACATCTTATTGAGACATCAACCTTCCATTGTATTAATCTCTTGGCCAAACACATGATTACATAGCATTCTCACTGATAGCTCACAAATCTGACACAGAAGGATCTTAGAACAGAAAGGTATAATAGAGAAGATAAGAAACCCTATGAAGAACATGCATGATTCCTCCGCAGCTGCTCTGCGCGTCTTTCCCTGTCTCAAGCCTCGCAGCCTATTCAACATGCATTCATCATTCAACAACCTCCTCTTTTCGGCCGGGTGCCTGTTATTTATTCACCCACTCTCGCGACTATCGGCTCCTCTGTGTCTTCACTTCGGCTTCTCCCAGCTTCTCTCTTGATGTCTGCGTGTTCCACTTTCTATCTTCTACTGTGTTTCCTTCATCTGCACTTGTCCCTGTTCTATCTCCAGCTATCATATACTTCCGCGTCGCCTTGGTAGCTCCGCAACTCCTGGTAGTTGCGGCGCAGTCGCGGTTGCCATGTGTATTCATACTGCAACTCAAAAAGGGTCAAAACTCAAAATGTATTAGCCAAGATTTCAGAACTAAACAAAAACAAGGGCCCCAACAGGCCCCGACCACAATTCCTTGACTCGTCCGCGAGTCAATCACAAATAACAGTTTCTACTTCCATTGCCCCGCTGGCACCCGTGCTCTGTACTGCTGTGCCTTCACCCTGCGCCCTTTCCTGCTGTGCTCCGCCATCTGGTTGTTCAAAAAAGGGCCCCAACTCCAGGACCCGGCGGAGCGCTGTATCTCTAAGCTCGGTGAAGGCCGCCACCGCTTGCTGCCATTCCTGCATAAGCAAGTCGGCTTCTTGAGAGATCCGGGTGGCGGCGGCTTCGTCTATCGTCGTTGGGTCAGCCCCGAACAGCGTGGCAAGCTGGGCTTCGGCCTTGGCATCCAGCTGTTGCATGGAGTCAGCATTGGCGCGAAGGGGCGGACGAATCTCCCGGATGACGTGTTTGGCCGCTGCCGATTCAGCCTCAGTCTGTTGCATGTGAAGTTCCAGCTCGTCCGATTGGGCGTAGATCTGATCTAACCGTGCTGGGTCCGTGGTCGCCTGAATGTCGCGGGAGATTTGTTGCAGCTGGGCAGCGATAGACTGCGTCTTGACAGTTAAAGCGAGTGAGCACTCCTGCAAACTGCGCAGAAGGGCGGAAGCCGCGGCTGCAGTGGAATGGAGGGTTGCTTGCATACTAACTGCCTGCGTCTGCTTGGCAGTCACCTGTTCTGAATGGACACTTGGTGGTTCTGGAAGGGTAGGCCGTGTGGCTAACGCCGCTTGAAGTTCCTGGTTCTCTCTGCAAACAATAGTGAAAACATTCCTGAGATGGTGAGCCTGGAGAGCTATGCTGTCCTCCTCTATATTGGCAGGAAGTGGGGCATAATGAGCCCTGGCAGCGGGCCATAAGTTGGAGAGTGCCTGAGTAGCAATTTTGACCTGCTCCTGGAGGTTGGTCTTCTCCCTAGTCAGCTGATTGCGCTGTTCAGTAAGCGCCGTGATTTGATTATGCTGCTCGGTACACCGCTTCTGCAGCTCTGTGTGAATCTGATCGGCCTTGAGGGCCGCCCGCTGAATGAGCAGGTACAGCTGTGCTGGACTCCATGGTTCTGCATTGGTCGTGCTGGGTGCGCCCTGCTCTGGCACCTGCTCCTGCGAAGGCTGGCCATTGGCCACTGGTCGGCTGGAAGTCTCTGGAGGATGGACCGACGTCTGCTGCTGCACTGAAGTGGCCATATCGGTCTCCGGCCGGTCTTGCTGCGTGGTCTGCTCTGGGGGAGGGACAGCCGAATCAGCCCCACCATTTGTTAACCTGGTAGATATAGTAGAAGGACGATCCTAGGGCGTGGCCACGGGGTCAACCGGCGGTACCACGGCTGCAGTACTGGAGGTGACTTCCACCCCGTGGTCACCTCCGAAAAGTTCCCGGATCAAAGAATCTGACACAGTGGCTGACGAGTTGGATGGATTGGGGGAGGTGGAAAGTGGTCGGCCGGTGGAGGGGGCGGTGGACGGAGTGAAAGAAGTGGGAGGGAGGCGAAGGTTGAGGAACTCTGCCGGATCGATCAGAGGTTCCTCCGGAATCAAAGTTGCTGTGGGTGGAGTGGCTGGTGGATCATCGTCAGTCAGATCCACCACTAGATCTGTAGCAGCAATGCGGGCCCTCTTGGAGGGAGGTGGGCCTGATGAGTCGGGTTCTGGGCCTGGTTCGCCCATTGGTGTGATGATAGGGGTGGCAGAGGTGAACAGATTAGTGGGAATGGAAGAAATGAGGGGGGCAGTATTGGAGGGAGCACGAGACTGACCGATATGAAATTCAGCAAAGGAAGGAAATATAGGGGCACCACTTGAAGCAACTTGGGTTGCCACGTTAAGTCGTCGTACCTGGTCATTGAGGTGCTCGACGATGGGGACCAGCGATTCCGGCAGGTCCGGTGCGGTCTCAGCTGCATCCCATGGTGGTTCCGCCGCAACCTGTGAGGAGCCCGCTGCGCCGGTCGCGGCAGGCCGCTGTGCCGGCAGCATCCGCTCACAGTTATAGCGGGTGATCCCGTCGCGGTCGTGCTTGACGACCCCCGGCCACGCAGAAACCTCCCAATGAAAGATGTCGTCAGTCAACTGGAATCTGAGGGGCGCCATGTGAAAGGTGGTGTCCGGCACACAAGTTGGCCGGAGGAAGGTGTGCCTGTGGCTGACCCCAAACCACACGTGCTCACTGTATTCATCCAACAGGTGCCTGGGCACCCATTGCTGGTTTGTCACCACATCTGTCATCATCCCATACCACGCCCGGAACGCCTCCGCGTTCACCTGTCTGGTGCTGGGGTCCATAGACACCTGCCAGGGGGTATATTTCATCGCAAGCGGCTAGCTCACGGTCGTCTCCGCCGGCATCCGGACAGGAGGAAGGTGCCATTTCCACATGGCGAAAGCCAAGATCAAGTACCCGTAAATGAAACTGGTGGTATGCTTTTAGTTCTCTTCGTAGGCCGCGAAGAGTTCTTTCAGCACAAACGAGCACCAATTCAACTTGGCGCCCTGGACGCAGTGCTCGGCAATGGATATTGTGTCCAGAGTGCACTCTCCCTTCGTGTAGTGGCACATCGTCTTGCTAGCGATCAGGTAGCAAGTGAACCGGATGTCTGGTTTGTTGATTAAATCAATTTTGGCACCTTTGCCACCCCGGCGAGTGCCATACTTGGTATACAGGTCTGAGTCACCCGACTTTCGGGCGCGCTTGGAGGATGTCTGGCCAGCAGTGGAGACATCTGCACCGTTTTGAGGCAGCCCTGTAAGCCGATGAATGTCTTCGGCATGAATTGGAATTTCTTCATTGAGCCACAGGGACCCGTTCTGTATCCGACTGAGAAGGAACCGGGTGCATTGCAGGGCCAGTCCCGTGGTTCCAAAAACTGGAAGAGTCCTCAAATGCATCAAGGACGACTGCTGTAGGCCCCTGAATTCTGGTCGCATCCGACTATTGGAGCTGCTGCCTGGCGTGTAATGGTGTTCCATGTAGGTCTGCCAATGGAGGTGAGGAAATTCAGCCGGGTCAGACAAGTTGGCGTCCATACATGCTGCATTGTCATACTTGCCGACCAGCGACTCTACGTGGTGAATTCTGCTGTCCAGTACTGGGTCAGGGACGGATAGGAGAGCCCTCGGCATCCTGGTGCGACGCTGGTAAACTTGGAGGGTTCTTCTGGAGTTCCCTGCTGGGTGCGGTGCGCTTCGATGCTGCAAATGCTCTGGAGACGCTGCAACTTCCAAATTGAACTGGTCCGTCATTCTCGTGCTGTTGATCTTCATGCAAATTATGGCATCTGCTGGCACGTGCGGAGTTGATGAGACTCCATAACGGCAATTAATTCTTGCTATCCTTCGAGGCTGCGATAATCGTGCGATCAATCGCGTGCCTGTATGTAATCTGACAGTTGCTGACGGCGTCATGGGAAGATGGGCGGACTCGACGGCTGAGGGAACTGCGGGTGATGGCAAATGATTACGGTACGATTACTGTCTATTATGGTAATTTATGAACAAATCTGAGCGATCCTACGGACTGACAAAAGGACTGACGGAAATGACCTGGACTGACACTGGCACGGGGATGGATCCTACGCGAACGACACGCTGGACTGGCGCTGCGACACGCTAGACTGGTCCGCCCCGACCACAGTCGGTTGCGGTGAGGTACCCGCAACTGACCAATTATTTTGACAAACTGCCTATGAACGGAAAAGACTCTCTATGCTCATCCCGGTTGCGGGAGAGTTATTCGACTAAGCTACTCTACGGGTTCTCTCGGTTGCGAGAGTTATTGATGAAAAGTGAAAGGTACCTACTCCTGGTAGGGTTTCAGGCGTGCGCCATTCACCCACCTAGGAAGAACTGTACCGTCCAGCTGTGCCAACCGAACGGCTCCTGAGTCGCGGATCTCGATGACAAAGTAGGGTCCCAACCAGTGCATCTGGAGCTTGCCTGGAAACTTCTGGAACCGGCTGTCATACAAGAGAACTTTGCCGCCAACTTGGAAGGCTTTGGTTTTGATGTGGCGGTCATGCCACGCTTTCTGCCTGGCCTTCTGAACCTTCTGGTGGAATTCTGTGAGGAATCGGGCCTCATCCAGCTCTTGTAGCTCCTGGAGGCATTCCCGAAGTGACGCCTCTTCTGAGAATTGAAGGGACGTTGCGATCAAAAGACTGGGTATAGTGAACTCAGCGGGAATCACAGCTTCCCGGCCGTACACCAACTGGAATGGTGTCTGGTTGGTCAAACGTTTTACTGTGGTCTGGTAGGCCCATAATGCCGCTGGGAGACGCTCGTCCCAATCGTCTCGCTGAGCATTGCAAATTTTAGTCAAGCCCTTTTCGAGAATCTTTTTGAAAGCTTCCACCGTACCATTGGCCTGCGGGTGGTATGGGCTGCTTTTATGATGCTGAATCATAAATGTGGCCAGTAGTGACTTGACCATGTCATTAATGAAATGCGTACCCTGATCGCTGGTCAAACTCCGTGGGCAGCCAAAGCGGCTGATGATGTGTTCAAAAATGAACCGGGCAGCGGTCTCTGCCGAGCAGTCGCGTACCGCTGCTGCCTCAGCCCACCGTGTGAGGTAATCCGTTGCGGTAATGATGTACCGGTGATCCAGGTGGATATCGGTGGCCACCCACCTATTCCATTTGGACCATCACCATCAATTCTTACAGATTTTCACATTCAGCACAACTTACTATTTTTAGCAGGTTTTCGGGTCCTCCACTCTCGGAGCCGTTTTGGGGGCTTAATGATCCAGGTGGATATTGGTGGCCACCCACCTATTCCACTTGGCCCCCCACCATTGTCTCTTTCAGTTTTTCAGTTTCGGCATAACTTACTATTTTTAGTAGTTTTTCGGGTCCTGAACTTCCGGAGCCGTTTTGAGGCCCTAAACGACGTTTTTTGGGTATGAAAGCGCCAACGAATTTTCTGATAAAATTCGTCCCGACAGCTGTAGTCCTCGGATAGATCTTTCTAACGAGCTATTGAACGCGTCAAACGGAGATCGGGTGCCAAAGTTATGCCCCCGAGAAGTTGAACCACCAATTTACCCAAACGGGCGCCCACAGTTTTGGCGCCTCATCTCCTACGGTTAGGTTTTTGGACGTTTCAAATTCTACATTGTTTCTCAACAATAAATAGGCCCTCAAGCCTCATTGTAACACAGTTCAGAGGTCTGTAGCCACCACATCTCTTCTCAGAGATTCGCTACCAGCACCCTAGATATTTTATTTCCATTATGTCTGTAAGCATCTTTCTGTTATTTGATATTAATGAAATGAAGTGTTATTTCCGCTGCATCTCTGTATTTATGGTTATGTGTTTATTCTGTTGCGTTCCTGCATAAAATCCGGATCAACCGGGCCTTGGAATGTCGAGCAATTGGGGCGATGGGACCTACGAAATCAACAGCCCACTTTTCAAATGGCCGCAACACATGCACTGGGTGTAGCGGAAGCTCGTCCCGGTGCGAAGGCCTTCCTGTCCGCTGGCAAACATCGCAACGCTTCACATAGGCCTTACAGTCAGCATGTACCATCGGCCACCACAGGCCAGCCTGAAGCACCTTCCTTGCGGTGGGTTTCGCACCCACATGCCCTCCCGCAACACCACTGTGACATTCCCACATCACTGCTTCCCGCTCGTGGTCGAGAACACACCTGCGCAACACCTCATCAAGACCCAGTTTGTACAAATGTCCCGCGATCAATTGGTAGTCGGCCGCCCGGACAACTAGGTGGCGCTTCTGAAGCGGGGTGTAGTCCTGAGGGCACTGTCCCATGGTCAGATACGTGGCAATGTCAGCCAGGTAATCTGGTACTGCTTCAACACGGAAGAGGTCAGCATCCGGTAGCTGATCGTCCAACGGGCCTTCATTCTCTCCCGTCTCCAACCTGGATAAATGATCGGGACCAACATTCAACCTGCCAGGCTTGACAATCACCTCAAACGTAAATTCCTGGAAAAGTAGTAGCCAACGACAGATTCTTCCTTCCAACACAGGCTTATTCACCAGATATTTCAATGCAGAATGGTCCGTGAAGAATGTAAATTTGCCGCCCAGAAGATAGTGGCGGAACTTCTGGAGAGAGTACACCATCGCCAATGCCTCTCGCTCGGTCGTGGTGTAATTATTCTCCGCATTCGACAACCGACGGCTGGCGAAGTACACAGGGTGGTCAACCGTCGTCTCCCCGGGTTGCGCCAATACAGCTCTGAGTGCAATTCCGGACGCATCAATATGGACATGGAACTGCTTATCCCAGTCAGGATGAACAAGTATGGGTGCCGTTGCCAACTTCTCCTTCAACGTGTCAAGTGCCTTCCTGCACTCCGCCGTCCACTCAAATGCTTCTGACTTCCGCAACAGTTTCTCCAGAGGTGTCGTAATCCTTGCGTAGTTGCGAATAAACCGCCTGTAATACCCTGTGTGCCCGAGCAGTGCCCGCAACTGCTTCACGGTCTCGGGGGCCTCCATGTGGACGATGACCGCGACCTTGGCAGGATCAACGGAGACCCCTTGCTTGCACACCACGTGGCCCAAAAGTGTGCCGAATGGAACTGCAAAAATACATTTCTTCAAGTTCAAGGAAAGCTGCAGCTGTCGACACTGGTCAAACATAACACGCAACAGGGAGGCGTGTTTCTTCAGCAGGCTGTAGACAGTCCAGTCGTCCATGTAGACTTCCAGGAACTTGTGAATGTACTCCCGGAAAGCAGCAATGACAATCCGGGAAAACACAGCCGATGCATTCTTCAGGCCAAATGGCATAACGTGGTATGCGAATGATCCCCACTCAGTGGTGAAAGTCGTCTTTGCTTTGTCTTCCTCGGCAATGCGCACCTGATGGTAGCCCGAGAACCCATCAGTGAAGGAGTAAGCTTCGTTCCCCGCAACATGATCTAGAACTTCATCGCTGAAAGGAGTGGGAAACGGATCGTGGATGCAAGCATTATTCAGGCTCCGGTAGTCTACACAGACCCGGATCTCCGCTTTGTCTTTCTTGTTCTGGATGACAATGGGACTCACCCACTCTGCTTCTTCTACTGGAAAGATGAGACCTGCAGCCAGCATCTTGTCAATCTCCATCTTAACCTTCTCTTTTATACGTGGGTTCAACCGGTAGGGTCGGTGCTTCACCGGCCTGGCCCCCGATTTCAGCGTGATGCGCATCTCGCCCAAATCCCCCTTGATCCCCTTCAGGTCCGCAACTGAAGACGGAAACAAATCTTCGTATTCCCGGAGGAGGCTGAAAATTTCTTTTGTTGTCTCCTCATCCCAGTAATCTCCCACCGTTGCGAGCTTAGGCTTCTCGTCCGTTCCGATGTTCAGCTTCTTTGTCTTTAGGGGCTGTAAATGGACTCCCTCAGTCGTCGACTCTTCACTGACACTCCGCTCGCCTTCTTTTTCGTCAAAATAGAGATGCCTGAGGTCTTCTAGACTATCGTCCTCCGGATCGCCGTCAATCCGTTGGCAAACCAATTCGCGCCTGACCTCAGGTCGTGACACCACCGGGCCCCCAACGGGCTCGGTATGGTGGAAAAACAAAACCTCATTGACTGCCTGTAGGGCCTGAGATTCCTGCACCGTCTCCCCTTCGAACAAGAAGCACCGAACGAACTTGTCCGCAACTGCCTGCCAAGAGCAGGTTTCCCGTTTCCTTTCTTCCTCTAGGTACCAGGCCTGGGGAATTGTACCCAGGGAGTGGATAAACCTGTGGACCCACAGCTCCTCAGGGTACCGGATGCTATGCCACTGTTCCTCGCATGCCCGCAAATGGTGTCGCGGGTCGGAAGTTCCATGATACTTAAGCGTACTGCAGGGTCCTTCATCCTCTTTGAAGCGTGCCCACAGAGCATCTACCACGCACTCCCATCGCAACAGAGTGTTGCGGTGATTTTTCCACCACCGCGGCGACGTTGACTGCAAGGCCACATCCAAAAGGGCCATCTGGCTTTCAGCTGGGACCCGGTCTTCCACCTTGGCAATAAAAGTATTGACTGCTTGCATGTTTGACAATGTAGGATATCCGCGGATCTCAGTCCCTACCCACCGGACCTGAGCAATGGAGGCACATCTCCGCGTGGTGGTCTCGTACCCCCCCTGCTGCCAGTCTTCCCAAGCGAGTTCGGATCCAAGCTCCGAGCTCTGCACACTCCGCCAACTGACGGAGCCAGTCGCGGTCGGGTTAATGTAATCATCCCGCTTTCCTGCAGTCGTCTGATAGAGATGGTCCATCATCTGAGCATCCTCCTGATTGTCCACTGTTTCTATATATCACGGGCCCTGATACGGGTCGAGAGGCTGGGTGACCCGTACCTCCCCATCCTCAAAGATCATCAGCTCCTTCTTGAGGTCGATGATGGCGTAATTCTCAAAAGCCCAATCAATGCCGAGTAAGGCCGGATAGGGATCCTTGTCGCCCATGATATCAATAACCTCAAAATCGGTGTATGTCTTCACCCCCGCAACGTCGACCTCGACTCCCTCGAGCCGGCCGATTGGAAAAATGCAGTATTGGTTCGCCATCCTGAGTTGGATTGGTGAGTAGGCTAGCTGTGACCTTCCAAGAGCATCCCATGTCTTTCGTGGCAGTATGTTGACGTCGGACCCCAAGTCCAACATGGTGTCGCTGATTTGGAACCCTGCGACCTGCGTGTTAAGCCAGAATTATTTGCCTATTCTTTGCTTGTTCCGCTTGACACGTTGCACGTATTGGGGGCTAGCGTCCGCCAGATCTCTAAGTTCTGTGCGCCCCTGCAGTGCTCCGTCCAAAGCATGCTTGAGCTGCTGCTGCAGCGCAGCGTTATCAACAATCCTGAGGAATAGACGGAGCCAATCCTCGACCACAGTATCTGCGACGTTATGCGCACCAGATTCCGGGAGCCTGGGCTCCTCCAAACCTCCCTCGTTCCGCAACTGGGCGAATGCCTCAACCGCCTCCTGGAAATACTTCTTCTGGACTTCAGGCCTGATCAACTTCTTCGGGGATGCCGGCCGAACCACTCGCGCTGGCTCCTTCTCGTGGGCATCCTCGCCAGTCTTCTTTCCGCCCCTCATTACTATCGCGACGTTCTGCATGTCGGGGGTTGCGGCCCCTCACGGTTCTGAGTTTATCAGATTCGCTCCCCTCTGCCTCGCCCGTTCTTCCCACTTCTTGATGAGCTCCGGATAGTCTTCTGTAGCGTGGGCGTTGACCCGGCATTGGGAACACCAGGGTCGTCGCGAAAGGGGGCATTCTCGAGCCACGTGACCCTCCTGGTCACAGTTGTAACATTTTACTGGACCGCGTCCTCCTGTTCGGCCTCCCCGCATGCCGCCACCTCTTCCCCTTGGAGCCTCGTTCACCCTGTACGAGGGACGATCCAATCGATCCGCAAGTGCATCAAGCGCCCTGCACTGCTCAGTGTTGTGAGTTGTGGACACACAGAATTTGCAATACACATTATTCGGGACCGTGGAGTACTTCTGTAATATCGGGCACATCCGAGGAGGATGCCCCAGCGTCCAGCAAATCTCGCAGTACTCTGTGGTGGAGGAACTCGGTTGCGGTGGGAACCCCGCATAAGTCTGTTGCGGCTAGTAGGCTCCCTGCGGGTTCATCGCCGCGCCACCCCCTGGTGGTGGACCCCCCTGGATTGCTGCGACCAAGGGTCCTGCTCCTGCGCCGCGCAACCGAGGACACTCGGTTGCGACGTGGCCCTCGACCAGGCAATGAGTACACCAAAAATTCGATCGCGCTGGTCTCACTGGCTGAAGTTCCTTGAGCTTTTCGGTCAAGCTAGCGATCTGGTGTTGCAACCCTATCAAAGAAGGGTCTTGCGGGGCCGCACCCCCCCGATATTCCTGGGGGTAGCCCGCCATGGCTTCAATATTCATGGCCTGCTCCAAAGCGTCCTGCAGATTATCAATCTTCTGCTGAGTGAGAGGGGTTCGTGTCAAGGGGAGCAGAGCCTTGATGAACCAGTCCCTCTGGTGGTTTGGATCGATCGGGTAGCTAAGTTTCCCGATCGCGTCCTTGAATCGCCGCATCAACTCCCACGCGGTCTCACCTTCCTTATGCTTAATTTCCCACAGCTCTGACAGGCCCTGCTGGTCTGTCTGGGGAAGCTTGAATTCGCGGACAAAATCCTGCTTCACGTCCGCAATTACGGGGTTAGGATGCGCCTCGGACCACTTGATAAACCATCGCAGAGCCCTCTCTCTGAGCGTGGTTTGGAATTCTATTAACTTCCCTGCGTCTGGCGTTTGGCGAGCCCTCCAGATGGCTTCGCACAGGTACCAGTGTTGTTCTACATCATCATTGCCCCGGCCAGAGAACTCCGGATACCGGGTGAAAGAGCCATCCATGTGTACTTGCGAAGAGTTAACCAGGATAAAGCCTCCCGGTCCTGGTTGCGTAACGGTCCCACTAGGAAAAATACTACTACTAGTAACGCTGCTGTTACCGGGCGTTACCGATGCTGCTGAACTACTGTATGACTGACTCAATGCTTGTAACTGAATAAAAATATTACTTAAAGGTTGATACAGTACCAGGGGAAGGTCGGGATCCTGGCCATGCAGAAGGTGAGAAGTAGGGCTGCCTGGAGGGGTGGGTGCCGTCTGATCTTGAAACATCTGCTGCATCACGTCGTGCCATTCATCATTGGAACTTTCTTCGGGCTGCATCTTTCCGTTATCTTCGCTAGTCATGATTTCTCTTTCTCGCATCGCTGGGCTCCCATGCACCCACTGCACTTCCACTGCTGTCCCGTCTTCTTTTCGGGTATCCAAACCCATAACTCCCATCCTCTGAGGCGCCTCCTTCTGATTTTTCCTCTCGATCTCTCTTCTCTTCAAATCTCGCATTACCCTTCTTCACCACCTATCGGCGATCTGTGCCCGCCGATGCGCACGTAACTCCTGAAACTTGCATGCGGCCTCAGCATCCATTCCCCGCTCCCCACTTTCACATTCTACACCGCATCGGTCCCCTCAACCCTTCCCCCAGTACAGGTGGTTTACGCTTCCATACCCGTTTTGTGGAATTCAATCAACCCTTCGTCCACCATCAGGGCTTTGATCCACAGCGGAATCCCCTTCAACATCTTCCCTCTTAGCCCCGAGTGGAAAACAGCCTCGGCCTTCGAGAAGGATTGGTAGCACTCAGCAGCAAACTCCACAGCGTATCCTTCCAACGTGGTCCTTACCCAAAAATCCACTGCGCGGGTTAGTTCAGTATCTACCCGATGCAGTGCCACCAGGTCTTCGTGCGTCCACCTGCGGTTTATCTTCCGCAAGCCTTCTTGGGGCAGCGTCGCTCGTAACCTCCACAACCAATTGTAAAGGTCCGTAGGGAACCTTCCCCAGAAAATTTCGTACGTATCACTGGATGAGTCAGAGAAAAGAACAAGCTCCTTGATCGCCGCCTCCTTTTTCTTGGTCAGCTCTGCTTGCTGAGCAATGAACTGGTCAAGATGATCATCCCACCATCGTCGTATTGCTCCTTCAAAAATCCTCGATACCATGATCTAGATCCCCTTAGAACATGCAGGTCCCGGAAACGGAACCATTTGTTGGCGAGAAGTCAGGTCTCGCGGACAAGACCCAGGTTCAAGAGTTGTGGCCAACAAAGGGGTCCGGTGTAGTCTAGGAACACGCCGGCATTTTCACCCTGCTCTGGAGAGCAGTGCATCTCACCCGAGGCGTGCCGCGACCACATGCAAAAGGGGATGAGATCAATGGCAAGGAACAAACCCGCAACTAAAGAAGGATAGTGCATCCATTACATATACAAAGTAATATACGCAAGATCACTTAATAAGCATTCAGACATTTGCAAATAAAATTTTAAACCTGCATAAACACATTACAAGCACATGAACATCTTATTGAGACAACAACCTTCCATTGTATTAATCTCTTGGCCAAACACATGATTACATAGCATTCTCACTGATAGCTCACAAATCTGTTACAGATGGATTTCGGAACAGAAAAGTAGAATAGAGAAGATAAGAAACCATAAGAGGGACATGCATGATTCCTCCGCAGCTGCTCTGCGCGTCTTTCCCTATCTCAAGCCTCGCAGCCTCTTCAACATGCATTCATCATTCAACAACCTCCTCTTTTCGGCCGGGTGCCTGTTATTTATTCACCCGCTCTCGCGACTATCGGCTCCTCTGTGTTTTCACTTCGGCTTCTCCCAGCTTCTCTCCTGATGTCTGCGTGTTCCACTTTCTGTCTTCTGTTGTGTTTCCTTCATCTGCACTTGTCCCTGTTCTATCTCCAGCTATCATATACTTCCGCGCCGCCTTGGTAGCTCCGCAACTCCTGGTAGTTGCGGCGCGGTCGCGGTTGCCATGTGTATTCATACTGCAACTCAAAAAGGGTCAAAACTCAAAATGTCTTAGCCAAGATTTCAGAACTAAACAAAAACAAGGGCCCCAACAATTGACCCGGAGAGAGCCCTCTCCTGTTCTGGTAGGGCTAGCTACCAGACTGAGCGTGGTTTGATGTTACCCTGAACTCTACCTTCTTTCAGCTTGAGGTAGATTTAGCCAATAACAGTTTCTAGAGTATATCCTCTTCTTTTGAAGTTTCTTGTTCAGTTTCTTCCTCCTCTTCACAATCTATGTAAAATAATTTCTCGTAAACACACTTATGACCTTTAGTGTATTTTCTATCACAACTGTAGCAAAGTCCTTTTGCTATTTTTTCTTCCAATTTTTGTGGTGTCAACCTTGTAGGTTGTGAAAGTCTAGGAGTAGTAACACTTCCATATTTATAGATGTGACTGGTAGGCTTCCTTGTCGCCATGATTTTACATTCAATTTTTCTTGCTAGCCTGAATGCCTTCTCCAATGAATCAGGTTCCCATACACGAACTTCATGTTGGATGTTATCCTTTAAAGTCCCCATGAAGACATCAATCTTGTGTTCCTCTGGAATATCAGTTACCCTTTTATTCAATTTTTGGAAGTCCCTAATGTGATCCACCACTGAAACCGTTTGTTTGAGATTTATTAATTGGCTAAAGAAGGTGTTTCTCTTTCTATCCTCATAATGTGCTATCATTTCCTCCGTAAAAATTGACCAAGTGAAAAAATTTTACGGGAGAAAATCCATCGATACTATACAAATGTATTTTTTTTCTAAATGTAAAGTTACAATGCATACCTTTTGTGTGTTTTGCACATTATTGGGAACAAAATATTGCTCCCTCTGTAGTATCCATGTTATGGGATCCTTTCCATCAAACTTCCTCATATCCATCTTTGGAATATGGTGGTTCTTCAATCCAACATTAGAGTTTATCAAATCACAATTAAAATTTATTTTTTCTCATCATGAGTTTCCTCTACTATATTTTCCACATTAGGAAACATTTCTTGCATCAACTTTGTCAAACCTTCCAAGTCCTATTTTAGATCATTCTTCATGTTTTCCATGTTGTCTTTAATTTTTTCTTCCATGTCATCCATCTTATTTTCCATGATAGATTCCAAGGCATCTATATTAGCTTCCATGCCTTTATTCAAGCCATCCATATTATTCTTCAAACCATCCATCTTCACTTCCACACCTTTCTTCAAAACTTCCATTTCATTTTTTGTTGCTCTTTCCAAGAGCAAAATATGGTGCACTTTCTCTTGTAATTTTGACAGATCATGTTACAATTATTCATCTTCATGAGTCGTAGTAGAGTATTCCAAGGGCTTAATGGGTGTTGAATTATTTTTAGGGGGCATTTTAAAACCCAATACTATGCTCAATAGGCCCTTGGAATCACTTAAAACTGATTTTTCAAACAAGACTTATGCAATTTGAAAAAAATACACCTTTTTCTTTCTTTTGAGGAGCTTGATATTGAAACTTAATTATCTCTGTAATTGCGGATATTCAATATCTGAATTTTCATCCTATAGTATCCCTCTGAATCTTCTTTCCAATGCCACAGGTCTTACCTGATTTGGATATTTCAAGGCAAAGTAATGTCGAATCTCCCACAATGACCTAATTATGGACTAGTTCCATAGAGCGCAATTTTATGGCATTCCACATCTCACTTTTTCCTCCATTGGCTTTGAATTTGATAGTCAGGAAAGTAAAGTCTATGTACTTGCAGCCACTTTTTACAGAATTCCAATCCGATGCTCAGAGAGAGACTTATGACGATTTTACCATGGTCACCTCTTTGAGATGAAATTCGGGAGCCTAAACAAACCCTAACTTCCATAGATCATATCTCCGAAAATATGGCCAACCAAGATCTGAAATTTTTACAGGAAGTTTCTGAGGATTTTGGCTTTCCTCTATAAAAATTTCATCTTCTGAAATTTCATAGAAAAAACTTATTGTGAAAATTCCACGAGGACCTGTTTAGGTGAAATTCAGGAGCTTTAAAAAAGCCTAACTTCTAGAGATCATATCTTCGAAAATATTTCAAACCAAGATCGAAAATTTGTATACGAAATTCCTCAGGATTTTGGCTTCGCTTTGTGAAAATTTCAGCTTCTGAACGTTCATATAAAAAAATTTATAGCAAAAATTCCACGATGACCAGTTTGGAGCAGTGAAACCCTAGAATATAAAGCTCTGATACTAAATGTTATGAAACCAACTCCAAAAATAGAAGAAAAGATAGATCAATGCCTTAGAAATAAGCCACTTCAAGGGGGGAACCTCCAATACATTACATAAATGAACAATTCTTGGATGATACAAATGACCAAAACCTCCTTTCTATATATAGGAGTCCATGGGGCCACAATGTAATCCTAGCCGACCTAACAATAATAATGTAAGGGCACAATAATAACAATATGAGGGTTACAGGGGTACAAAAATAACAATAAAGTGGTTAAACTAACAACAATAAGGGATTATACTAGTAATATAGGGACCTAACATGCTCATCTCCTTCAAAAAAGTGTTGTCCTCAATGCTTGAGTAGCTCCGGGTGCTTCTGTATAAAATTCTCATCCTCCCATGTAGAATCTTGAGTGGGTAAGTTCTTCCATTTGATTAGATACTATGAAATTGATCGATTTCGTAGCTGCTGAGTTCTTGTTTCCATGACTGCTTCAGGTTCCAATATGGTTTTTCCTTCCTTATCAAGTTATGGCAATATTGTTTGAACTGGAAGTTTGTCCCCTGTAACCTTCTTTAAGCATGAAACACGGAAAACTGGATGCACTCGCGAAGAAGAAGGAAGCTCCAATTTGTATGCCATATTACCAATATTTTGCAACACCTTGTAAGGAACATAACACTTTGGAGATAATTTATTATCCTTCTTAGCTTTCTTGAGGGGAATTTGTTTGTATGGTTGTAGCCGTAAAAATACCCAGTCTCCTACATCAAAAATTCTCTTGCTGTAATGTTCATCAGCTTGTTGTTTCATTTGATTCTATGCCAAATTTAGGTTATCCTTTAAGAGTTGGAGAAATTCTTGTTGATGCTCGATGTGATCTTCCCCTGCTTGAACCCTAGAATTTTCCCTTAAAGAAGATGTGATGGACGGTGGATGATATCCATAAAGTTCCCTAAATGGGGTCATTTTTTCTGCAGTATGGAAGGAAGTGTTATACCACCATTCATCAAGAGGTAACCACTTGACCCATTGTGCTTGCTTATCAGATACAAAACAATGAAGATATCCTTCCAAAAATTTATTCACTATCTCAGTTTGACCATCGGATTGAGGATGATAAGATGAGCTATGAGCTAGTTGAGTACCCCAACAAGAAAATAATTCCATCCAAAAATTTCATATAAAAATGGGATCTCTATCAGTTACAATAATCTTCGGGTTTCCATGTAGCTTTTGAATTGTTTCCATAAATTTAGTAGCAACTATACTTGCTTTAAATGGATGAGATAATGCACAAAAGTGTGCATACTTGGTAAGTCTATCAACTACCGCCATGATGACACTCTTTCTTTCAGACTTAGTTAAACCTATGATAAAATCCATTGAAATCTCCTCCCAACGTTGACTTGGAATGGATAAAGGTTGTAGAAGACCCAGGGTATTAATTGTCTCAACTTTATTTTGCTGGAAAACCAAACATTCCGCCACAAAATTTTGAATATCAGATTTAAGGCCATCCCAAAAAAATTATTTCTTCACCCTATGGTAAGTTTTTAAAAATCCTGAGTGTCCTCCTGAAGGAGAAGTGTGCAATTCCAAAAGAATATTTTGTTTTAGTTTGGAATTCTTGCAAATATATAAGCGATATTTGTACCATAAGGAATCGTTTTTCCAACTAAATGTATCAGATGTACTAGGATCTTGCTGCAACTTTTGAATGAGTATCCACACTTCTTCATCATTCTTCCATTCATCCCTTGCTTCGGTTATCCAATCTGGTTGGATAATAGAAATGGCACAAATTAATGCTTCCACCTCTTCATCATTTCTTGAGAGGGCATCTGAAACAACATTTATCTTCCCTTTTTTGTAGATGATTTCAAAGTCATAACCCAACATCTTTGTGACCCATTTTTTCTACTCTTCTGAAGATAGTCTTTGTTCCAAAAAGTGTTAAAGACTATCATGATGATTTTTTACCTTGAAGTTTATTCCCATTAGGTAAGGTCGTCATTTCTTTAGTGCATGTAGTATTTCCCAACTATCAATACAAGGCCAATACATCATTGTTGCTTTAAAAAGCAATGGAAAACACATCATCACTTTTACATTTAAGCCGCAACACATGATTTAAAAAAATATTTCCATAACAAGCTAACACATCTAGAAAAAGCATATATCACTTATCAAAGTGAATGGTTATCTCCCTGTGGCGGATTCGCTTGTCAAACAAATTTTTCAACTCGTTCATGCACAGACACTTTGTTCTTGAGATGTTTCTCCAGATGGAGCCTCCAACGTGTGTCTCTTTGATGAACAGCTTTGTCGTAATGACTGCAATAAATCTTCTTCCTCTAGACTTTCTTAACATTATTATTTTCCCTATGTGCATAAGTCCTTTCATGCCTCATCCTCTTTCATGTTACCATTCTCTTCCAGCACTCAACAACCACATGGTTATGTAAATCTGAAAAAATACATGTTTTTATATGCCGTTATTTCTGTTAATCATTATCAAAATTCTTGTAATCATAATGAAATTTAGAATAATGGTACTTGTTATACCATTCCTAGTTTTCTCTCGTGCAATTATAATGATGAAAGATTGCCTGAGCTCTTCCGCTGCAATGTTCATTGTTATGGATGATGGAGCTGTTTTCCCGTCATTCTCTTTCTTAGACTATTTCAACAATGTCTTGGAAGCTTATGACACCTTTGAGCACTCTCCTTTATTGTATCCCAAACCTGCAAATTGAGGTATTTGCACGACCTTCAATGGTTGACTCATGCCCTGGCCATTAACACCAAGTCCTTTTCCTTTGTACCCCATCTTGGTAAGGAGCCTCATGTTAGTTCCTATAATGGGTACCTCCACATTTACAACAAAAATAAAATCACGTGAATATGAAACTGAAGAAAGATCAACATTATTTACCTTAGATGTTGATTCTGAAATAGGTGATGAGGGCTTCTCTAACCCTTCGTCTCTTTTCAACTTCTATAAGGCCTATACTTTTGTGGCTTGTAGCTGAAGTTGCAGTCTCTGATTCTCCTATTTCTCTTCTTTTAGAAGCCTCCTTAATTCAACATCCTCTTCTTGAAGGCTCTGGTCATTGCACTACAATTCTTTCAAGGCCTCTTCTGTAGCTCGCAACTGAAGCTACAATATTTGTTTCTCCTCTTTCTCTTCTTGTAGAATCATATTTAATTCAATGTTATCTACTTGAAGGTTGTGGTTGGTCTCCTTATTCAAATGATGAGAATATTATGAAGGGGATGAATGTTCACTGGAAGGTGTCGATGGAGAATCATTCTCTTCTCCTTGTTTCTCTCTTTGCTCTATTCTCTCCTCATAAGCTTCATACATTATGTCCACCATTTTGGACATTTTTAGTAAAGCTTCATACATTTCATTTTCATCCTCCATTTTTGCACGTTCAATGGTTCACACTCGCAATTCACATGAGTGAGAATATCGCTCTGATCTAGATTTTTTCAGCTACCAGAATTATCCAAGATATTTTACTTATGTGAAATCAATAAAATTTCATTTAAAAGAGCATAAAATAGCCATATGTGCATTATTAAACAAGAGGAAACATCATGAAAATCATAAAATCAAGAACACGACACATTTGATAACGGAGTTCACCCAGTTTGGGTTACGTCTTTGGGAAAAATGTGAAGATAGTGGAGGTAGATTCATATGATGTTGTTAATAATGATGATGTACATAACAAGGACAAATACCCTCGACAACAGTGGCTTGTCTCTCCATGAGACATTCTCCCTACATGAACTCTCACTCAAAATGGGATTTCCTTCAGCATGACAAGTGTTGAGCCTCAAAATTGTGCTTTATTTCACCTCATTTTTCCTCATTTTCCCTTGTCCATTGCTATCCTAGACCCAATTGATCAATGAATATAGTTAAAATTACTTCTAGAATGATTTACATAACTGACTTGCTAAGTTTTGTGATTTTTTCCATTGTAAAGCATTTTGACCGGAACTAGCTGCAGAATGCAGACATTCCGTAGCTAACCGGCGATTCTGCAGCTGCCTTCACATTTGAGTATGTTCCAGGTGGCCTCTCAAGAAAAACCGCATATGGGCATAATCCACGTCATGTCTACATGGTTCGTTGCTCATCATGGAGGAAGAAACGAATTCTGGGTACGGTTTTGGAACGTGGGAACACATTTAGGAAAACAGACTTCTATTAGGACTATCTCAGTCCAGATGTCTTTTTCCTCTTCACGTAGCCATTTCAAGAGTCCTAATGTGATTCCGATAAGGAAAGACAGTGTTCCTGAATTTTTGCAAGTCTTGTTATGTGCATTTTCTTTATAAACACTGGGGAAACCGAGATTTGATGTTAGATTTTATGCTAGATTTTGTTTAGACTCTGTGCTACATTTCTGAAGACGCAGAGTGTTATGTTCAAGTTCTTTCATCTTTAATGAAGCAGACAGTGTTATTGTGAAGGCGTTGATTTAATTTGGAGTTGAATTCCGTCAGGTGGTAGAGGGCCCCTGCCTCTTGCACGGATTTTATTTGCGTAAATTAGATAAGTATTCTAGCTGCCATTATGTTTTAGAAGTTGAATTCGTAGTTGTTTTAATTAGCTACTGTAGTTATACTCATTCTAACTCTTCCACAAGAAGAAGCTCTTCCAAAAGACTATAATGATGAATGGGAAATGACTATAGTATTGTAGGATTAGGAGTTGAATTCATAGTTGTTTTTAATTAGCTACTGTAGTTATATTCATTCTAACTCTTCCACAAGAAGAAATTCTTCCAAAATATTATAATGATGAATGGAAAATGGCTATAGTACTGTAGGATTTAGTTGTAATTTTTGTTATTCACTATCACAGTTACACTTGTTCTAATCACTCTTCCACAAGAAGAAACTCTTCCAATAAATTCTTAAGAAGTTCAAGACATGAGCGTGATAATGAATGATTTAGTTGTGTGTTTGCACTAAGTATCATCTCTGTTCTTGCTCTTAAACGCTTGCCCAAGACATCATAATGACGAGTAGGATATGAATATGATATCTTAGTTTTCATTGCTTTCAGTCCTTTTTGCTTGCATTTGCATTCAATTACACAGTCAGAATTGTTCTAATACCTCTTTCAAAAGAAGGAACTCTTCCAAAATATCACTAATGATGGACAAACAGATTGTGTAACTTCATAGAATAATGCATGATAGCATAGTTAGGATACTCCGGAGTTTAATTTCACTTAAATCATGTTCAGTTACTTTGTTCTGAGTTTGATGATGACTTGTAGTTCAGCACTGTTCTAGATTAGTGGCATCTTAAGTTCATTCTTAGATTAACTCATTGCACTTGCACTTCAAATTCAGGTTGTCATCCACTGCACAATAGATTACTTCAGTTGTTAATATTAACAAGACAGCCTTCATTATTCACAAACATCTTCTTGTTCTAAAATCTACAAATGATCCATAACCATATGAACAGAAGACCACATCACTATAAGGCCTGAAGTATCTCTGAAATTTCCTTATCATTTCATAAACAGAGTCCTCCCTCAAAAGCCTACTTTGAAAAGAAATCAATAACTTTTGAGTAAAGGTTTTGTGACATTCAATTGAATTGCAGAATAGAGATAGGAATTGGTTTTTGCATAGAAGATCTTAGGATGGTATCAATGTTTTTCCTCCAATCTATTTCAAATCTCTAATTAAGGACAAAATGTTGCATCATTGTAAGATTAGTTGTTTAATTGTTTAGTTAGAGGGTTTGGCATACTTAGTGATCATTTCTCAAGTTTAGTTTGTGTTTTGAATCATCTACTTAAAAGTCATTATCAAGCTTTGCTTTTACTTTGTCATAGTTTAGATTTGATTCTGTCTTAAGTGTTTCCAATTGCATTTGTCAGTTGTTATCCATCAATTAGGCTTAACTCTGTTTTTAATCACCAGCTCCTTTCCATTAGCTTTCTAGGCATTTTTCCTTGTAAACATAAAACCAACAAAAGACCAAAAACATCATAAATCATCACAAAAGACCAAAAACATCACAAAACACTACACACAACGCATTAGGAAACAAACACCTAGGTACATACAGTACACTTCACTTCAGCAGTTTACAAATCCTGGTTGACAATTAAATGAGCTCAGTTCAGGAGACTAGATTGAGACCAAACATTTTGGTGTCGTTGTCGGGGAAGTGAAAACTAGGTAACCTTTGTTTCTTAGCATCCAAAAACAGTTTTATGCGTAGGGAGAGAGATTCAAGGGGAAGATTTATAAGCAGCAGAGGCAGAAGTTTGATTTCTAGAATACCACTTGTTTCATCTAGATCCAGAGCTAGTACACCTTCAACTCAAACCCATCTTCCATCCTCCCTTGATCCTGGACTTCTAGAAAATCTAAGGTCAACTATTCCATTAGAGAAACCTTCCACTTCATCCACTGAACCTACCACAAAAGAAGATCTAAAGATTCCTAGTAGGGATACAAACCTTTCTACTTCCACAGGGGATTCAACCATGGCAGAAGAAGGAGGAGGAGGAGTTTTTAATGGAGAAAACACACTATTTGGAAATAGAGGTAGAGGTAGAGGAGAAGGAGGTAGAGGAGAAGGAGGTAGAGGTGCAAATGGAGGAAGAGGTAGAATAGGAAGCTCTTTTGGGTTCCCTATACTTGATGAAGAAACCAATACAACCATGAAAAACATTTCACCCTCTCTCCTTCCAAACTTCTATGGACTTAAAACTGAAGATCCTGAAACTTTCTTATTCGAATTTGAAGTGCTGTGTAGGACTTATGACTACCTACAAGATGCTCAAAAACTAAAATTATTTCCTTCAACTTTGAAGGGAGCAGCATTGAAGTGGTTTATGAGCCTAATCAGTAGTTCTATTAGAACATGGGAAGACATGAAACAAGCATTTCTAGAAAGATACTTGGATTATTGTATGCCGATTAATCATAAGGAAGAAGTGTTCAAGATGTTGCAAAAAGAAGATGAAAACTTAGAAGATTTGTTGGAAAGATTTAATTACAACATCAAAAGGGCAAAAATGGAAAACCTAGATCAAGACACCTTAAAAGCTCTTTTGTTGAAAACAATTAGGGATGAATGGCTGGATATCCTTAACATGATGGGAAAAGGGGATATATCACAACTTACATTACCTGAAATATCTGAGTTATGTATCAACCTTTCCAGAGGGAACTCTAAAACTGTCAAAGGTCCAAGAGATCCCGCTCTTGCAAGGGCAAGTAAATCTGCTTCTGGGACAGTAAGTAGATCAGAAATAGGACACATGCTTGATGACTTTAAATCTGACATCTTAGGGAGTCTTAGTGAACAAATAGACACCCTCAAGATACAAAACAAGCAAAAGGCTGAATCTGATGCCTTGGCAATCTTTTGTCCTAAATGTAGAAAGAAACATGCCCTAAGAGAGTGTCCTTTGGATGTAAAAGTTGTAGAAACCTGTGTCATTTGTTCTGAGAAGCATGAGACCAAGAATTGTCCTTCTCTTCCTGGTCTCAAGGCTGTTTTTCAGGAAGAAATTCCTACAGATTCCACAGAGTCTCTTAATTTTGTATCTAGAAGACCTTGGCAGGGACCCCAGACACAAGGATTCCATGATCAAATGTATAATCAACCTCCACCTTGGAATTCTTGGCAGCAACCTTGGCCCCAATTTCAAAATCAATCTCAATCTTGGGCACAAGGCACACAAAGTCTCTATGGAAGATACTCTCCATACTATCAGTATCCACCATCCTATCCACCATATCCACATTTTTATCCTCAAAATCCTCAACAAAATTTCCCTCAAAATCTTCAACAAAATCCTCAACAACATCATCAGAACCAACCACATCAAAATCAACCACTTCCATTACCATTCCCTCAAAAATCCAATCAATTTCCAGCTCAACCCATACCAAATCCCAATAATAAGAACCCTAAGAATACATACATGATAGAAGGCCAACAGTTTCCAACTTATTTAATCACTCCTCTAGACCTTAGTGATGTTCAACTTAGGTCTGGCAGGATACTTGAAAAGAGGAAACCTTCTGTGATCATACAAGAACAAGATAATTCTGAGGAAGACTCCCTACGGGTGAATAAAAGTCTTGAGGAAGACACATCCTTTCAAGACCCACACATTGAAAAACTAAAACAAAAAGATCCAATAAATCCAACTCCTGGATTAGAGCAACCATCCACATCTACTTCTATACCTCCCTTTCCGGAAAGATTACAAATTGATAGAGGTGTAGAGAAATAGATCATGGTACCTAATTATGATTTCTTAGATGAATTGAGAAATGTTTGCATTAAAATTCCATTATTGCAAGCCATCAAGGAAATCCCAATTTTAGCCAAAACAATAAAGGAGTTGAGTATGAAGACAACAAGAAAAAGAATAAGAGAAACCAAGAAAATTCAACTAGTAGGACAAATAGCAGACATTATGATGGGCAATATTACTATTCCAAAGTATCTTGACCCAGGAAATCCAGTTGTCAAAATTCACATCAATGGAATTGAAATCCAAAACACACTCATTGACTTAGGAGCATCAATAAATATCATGAGTAGACAAATCATGGACAAACTGAAACTTCCTAATCTTCTCTTTACACCCACACTATTAAAATTAGCAGATAGATCTGTGATCAGACCAGATGGGGTAATAGAAGACATTCCAGTGTCCCTAGACTCTTGGGAGTACCCTGTGGATTTCATGATCCTGACACCCAAGAATAATCTAGGAGGCCATCCTGTTATACTAGGAAGACTTTGTTGGCTACAGCTGATGCTTTTATTAGTTGTAGGTCCGGTGATATGTATATTTCTGATGGTAGTTCAACAAAGAAATTCACTTTATATCCTCCAGCTAGGACAATTACAGATCTAGATGACACTCAATGGATAGAGGATGAAGAAGATTTACAACCACTCTTCACAATTTCAGAAATTAGTGAAGATAATCAAATTCTGAATACTCTAGAAAACTTTGAATCTTCTCCAGAACACAAACATGAATCATTTCAGGAGGGATCCAATATTGAAATTTTGTCATCTAGGCAGATGTCTCTTCATTCTATGGACAAATTTGGCAGCTCTACAAGTGAAATTTTTCCAGGCAAAACTTTGAACATAAACAAGAACCTAGAAAAATCTCAACAAGAAGAGTTAGTCAAAGTATTACAGAGACATTCTTCTGCATATGCATGGGAATACACTGACATGAAAGGGATAAGTCCTAAGACTTGTACTCATCACATATATATAGAGGCAAATTTCAAACCAATCAGACAGCCTCAAAGACGGATGAATCCAAATCTTAGGGAAATTGTCAAGGAAGAATTGCAAAAATTGTTAAATGTTAATTTCATCTATCCTATTTCAGATAGTCAGTGGGTTTCTCCTTTGGTAATTGTGCCAAAGAAAATGGAAAATGGAGGGTGTGTGTTGACTACCGAGAACTGAATAAAGCTACTCTTAAAGACCATTTTCCCTTACCTTTCATAGATCAAGTATTAGATACATTAGCTCGCAAAAAGTACTTTTCATTCCTAGATGGGTTTAGTGGTTACAATCAAATCCAAGTAGCACTTGAAGACCAAGATAAAACCACATTTACTTGTCCTTGGGGTACCTATGCCTACCGAGTATTGCCATTTGGATTATACAATGCACCTGCAACATTCCAAAGGGCAGTATTAGGAATTTTTTCTGATCTAATACATGACTGTGTAGAGGTGTACATGGATGATTTCACTGTTTATGGGGACACATTTGAAGAGGCTTTAGAAAACTTGGAAAAAGTCTTAAAAAGATGTCAAGAAGCAAACCTTTCACTTAGTCATGAAATTTTTTTTATGATGTTCACTGAAGGTATTGTTTTAGGGCACCACATTTCAGGGGATGGGATTAGAGTTGATGAAGCGAAAGTTGAAGTTATTTCTAACCTATCCATTCCAAGTTGTCAAAGAGATGTAAGAAGTTTTCTAGGATTTATGGGGTACTATCGGAGATTTATAGAAAACTTCACCAAAATAGCATCTCCTCTCTTCAAATTACTCACCAAAGATTGTGAATTTAAGTGGACTTCTGATTGCCAGTTAGCTTTTGAAACCCTGAAAACCAAAATTTCTGAAGCACCTATATTAAGGGGACCTAACTGGAAGTTTCCTTTTCATATCTCGACAGATGCTTCCGATACAGCTCTAGGAGCAGTATTGGGACAAAAAGATTTAATTCCCTATGCCATCTATTATACCAGTAAAAATTTGACTCCTGCAGAGTTAAACTATACTGTAACTGAAAAAGAGTTTTTAGCTGTTGTTCATGCCATAAACAAATTTAGACACTATATAACAGGCTATGAAACTTTTGTTCATACTGATCATTCTGCAATTAGATACTTAATGAACAAATCAATCACTAATGGCAGAGTTATAAGATGGTTGTTACTATTGCAAGAATTCAACATTACTATTCTAGATAGGCCTGGAAAACAAAACACTGTGGCTGATTTCCTGTCTAGAATCCAAAATATCAAAGATGATACTCCGGTTGAAGATCAATTTCCTGATGAATATCTTTTTGCAATCTCTACTCAAACTCCATGGTTTGCTGATATTGCTAATTATTTAGTTTCAGGAAAATTTCCTTCAATTATGAATACAAGGGATAAAAGAAAAATCATTTGTGATAGTGCAAAATATTCATGGGTTGCTAATGAGTTGTACAAGACAAGTCCAGATTTGATCATTAGAAGGTGTGTTCGTGAAGATGAGATGCCTGAGATTCTCAAGGCATGTCATGATGAACCTTGTGGCGGACACTTTGCAGATAAGAGAACAGCTTATAAGATCCTTAACTTAGGATATTATTGGCCATCCTTGTTTAAAGATGCTAAGGAGTATGTCAAAAGATGTGACAGTTGCCAAAGGGTAGGGAAACCTTCTCCTTCAGGTGAGATGCCATTACAACCTCAGGTACACATTGAACCTTTTGAAAAATGGGCTTTGGATTTTGTAGGACCTATTAGTCCTCCATCAAGACAAAAGAAATATATATTAGTTTGTACTGATTATGTTACTAAGTGGGTAGAAGCTAAACCATTACTTGTTGCTAATGAATCATCTGTAGTTACTTTTCTTTTTGAGGATATTTTTACTCGTTTTGGTGTCCCAAGGGAAATTTTTACAGATCAAGGAGCTCAATTTACATCAAGGCTAATGGAGCAAATAATGGAGAAGTACAAGATCAGACATAGAAAATCTACTCCTTATCATCCACAAGCAAATGGTCAAGTGGAATCTACTAATAAAGTCATTGAAGGAATCCTAACAAAGACTGTTCATTTACATAGAAGAGATTGGGTAGATAGGCTTCCTGAAGCCTTGTGGGCCTATAGAACTACATGGAGAAACACAACATGCCATACTCCTTATGAGCTTGTTTATGGAAAGCAAGTTTTGTTTCCCATAGATTTCCAAATTCAAACCTTCAAGATGGCAGTTCAGCTAGGACTTGATCTAACGGAGTCACAAAAGCATAGACTGGAGCAAATTAATGAATTGGACGAGATCAGACAAGATGCAGTTCAGAAGACAAGTCTAGTCCAACAGCAAAGGGCTAGATGGCATGACAAGTACATCAAGGAGAAGAAATTCAAAGAGGGTGACTGGGCTCTCTTGTTTGATTCAAAATTCAAGGATTTTCAAGGTAAAGTTCAGACACATTGGCTTGGGCCATATGAAATTGTTTGAATTTTTGATAATGGGGTAGTAAAAATCAGAACCATAGATGAAGAAGAGGTCACTTTTCTTGTGAATGGCCATAGACTAAAGCTATACCACAAGCCACTCTCAAGGGAAGAGTTTGTCAAGAAGTTCCAAGAAAGCAATGATGTGAAGTTAATGAAGAAGAGTCTCTCTTCTTCATCAACTTGATTAAATTTTCTGAAGCATTTCTCTTTTGAAAAAATAAAAAATAAAAAAATAAAATAAAAAAATAAAAAATAAATAAAGGTATAAACATGAAAACCAATCATTGATTGGCATGTTTATACAGAAAATATAGGATGAAAATCAGAGTCTCTCTGACACTCTAACTTTTCCCATTTTTGTTTTTACAAGCAGCTGTTAAAAAAATCATAAGTTCAGATTCATAGTGCTTATGATCCATCTCATTTCATTCCACTCCATTCACTTATTCATCCATACTCCATTTCATTCCATCATTCATATTTCACTCCATTCCACATTTCATTCCATCTTCCATCCATTTCATTTTCATATCAAAATACAAAATGTGATGTCTTGCTGTAAGTGAATAAAACATGTCATGAATTGCAGTACAGTTCTTATGTTCTTTCACTCCATTTCATAAACTGAATCCATTCCATTTCATCATCCACTTCATACATATCATAATCCATCATCCATCTTCATTCATACCATATAACATTTCATCCATATTCCAAAAACACTCCATTTTCATGATTAAAATGCTCTACAGGAACATTCTACAGCTCAGCAGACATTCTACAGCTGATCAACCTTTATGCAGCCAGACAGTCTTTCCGCAGCTACAAACCCTGAAGGCATCAACCAGCAGACATTAGAATTGCAACAAAGTGACCCAGTGTATCCATAAATCAAAAGCATCAAAGAAATATTATGCAGACTCCTCCAAAGGTGAACAAGAAGACCAAGGCTACAAAAATCAAATGAAAGGCAAAGGTAACAAGTTTAAATTATAATGGCATTTCATAAAAGTTTAGCATATTTTTAGTTATGGATTGTTCGAAAAGGTTGTTTTAATTATTTTTATTGATCAAAACCAATAAACCCTCCACAGACTTTGGATTAAAATCTTCCATTTCAAATTTCATATCCGATATCATTTAAGCGGTTAAAATGGTCGATGTATTTGAATTCTTCACGTCTCTTAACCAAATCATTCAATGATGATTCCCTCTGCCGTCGTAAAAATCTCCGCCATCTCTTCAATCATTAATTCATTCCCTCCACCTCACTCCACTACTTCATTCCGTGACCACTGCCATCACTCCATTCTGTAGCCGGCATTTCATTCCGTAGACAGAGATATTCTTATCACCGAGAGCAGAGCCAAAGGATATCAGTTTGAATAGCATTGAGCATTGTAAACTCAGAGCAGAGTAGAAGGGTAAATTTGGAAGCATAGCAGCGTGAGAATTTGAAGCCATTTGATTCCGTGGGTAGACAAAGTATCACTGTGGGCAGAGATTGAGCATTTTCACTATAAACACAGAAGTGAAGCTGTATGGAGTTTGAAGTCTTTTGTCACTAGAAGGCAGAGGTGTTGCAGTGTTGAATTCGAAACCATTCTCTACCAAGAGCCAGAGGCATAGTAGTGTGGGAAATTTGAAGCCATTTGCCACTGTCTATCAGAGACATATCAGCTCGAAATTTGAAACTGCTTTCATTGTCAACAGAGGTATATCCTTCCGAAATTTGAAACTGCTTTCATTATCAAACAGAGGCATATCAGTCCAAAGTTCAATTGTCAATAGAAGCATATCAGTCCGAGGTTTTGAAGACATTTGTCATTATCAATCAGAGGTATGTCATTATGAATTTTGGAGCTATTTTCATTTAGAACTTGAAGTCCTTTCAATTCGAAGGTGAAAGTCATTGTTTTTGTGGGTAGAAGAGTGTTTATTTGAACATTGAAGAAACAATAATGGGTTTAATTGTAAGAACTGAACCAGTGGGTTCAAAATATTTAGAAGGCTACCCACAATGCAAAGAAATGTTACAACAAATAGGATGGCTTCAATTTTTGGAGAAATTTAATGGCTTCCACAAGGAAGTCACTATAACATTTGCAAGATCATTTCAAGGAACCGAAGTTGAGGTGGGAGATGTAAAATTTACTGTCACTGAAGTTTTTATTGCAGAGGCTACAGGGTTGCTCAGAACTGGAGAGAGATGGTTCAAAAATAGAGAATTCCACAATGACTCCTGGAAACAAATTTTAAAATCACCAGGTATGGATGTTACTGTATTCAAGAAAGGAATTCCCAGTTCTGCATTGAAAAACAAATGGAGAAACATACTACTCCTTCTGCAAAAATTTATTACATGTGAGGGTAGATATGGAACATTTTATGTCTACCACATTAGACTAATGATGCATTTTCTGGGGGAAGACTTAAACCTACCATATTTCTTGCTTCAAAGTCTGAAGAAGATGGCTTCATGTGTCCAAAGAAGAGTTCAACCCTATATCACCATGGTTTGGTCAAAATTTTGATTGAACATCATCTAACTAAAACAAATGATACATGGGACGATTTCTTGATAAGAAATCATTTTGAAGAGCCAAAAGAACCCTCACCAGAACCACAACCTACAAGGAGAAGTAGGAAATGGAGGGCCTCAAAAGTTGAAATTGACAAAACAGTCCAAGAGAGCAGTGAGGAAATCATTTTAGAAAAGTTGACTCAAATCAAAAGACAGCTTAAGGAAGAAAAGGTAATCAGGAAATCTGCCATGGAGAAAGGAGAGGGATCTTCTCAGCCTAGAAGAAGCCACAGACTAAAAGGGAAACTGAGGAAAACATTAATCAAACAAACAGGGGTAATCAATATAGAAGATGAGGAAACATCCATGGAAGAAGATGTTGAAGAGGATTTTTATGAAGGAACCCCTGAAATTGACCCTGCTCAATAGGAAATTTATGACTATGTGGAAACTTTGGAGAGGAGAGCTTCAGAAAGCAGAGAGAGAACCCCCATTCCTCCACTGTATGAAATAGATATATTAAGAAGGGATAGGTATGAGTTGGAATTACTGAATAGACACATCAAAAATGAGAATGAAATTCTCAAGGATCAAGTCAAGCTCAAAACTGATATGAACTCAACCTTATCCCTGCATATAGACAAAGTGGAGAAGACCAATGAGAAGTTGAAGAAAAAGAACAAGAAACTAATCAGAGCACTCACCAACCTAAGGTTCAAACTTGTTATCAGAAAACCCAGAAGATCTCTAGCTTCCAGACAAAGGAGAAGAAGAGGATTAGATGTCCTTGCAGAAGCCTCTGAGTTCATAGGATAATTTGCATGAGGACATGCAAAGAGACAACAGTGGGGGTATGTTGAGCCTCAAAATTGTGCTTTCCTTCACCTCATTTTACCTCATTTTCCCTTGTCCATTTCTATCTTAAACCCAATTGATCAATAAATATAGTTAAAATTACTTCTAGAATGATTTACATGACTAACTTGTTGAATTTTGTGATTTTTGCCATTGTTAAGCATTTTGACCGGAACTAGCTGCAGAATGCATACATTCCGTAGCTAACCGGCGATTCTGCAGCTGCCTTCATGTTTGAGTATGTTCCAGGTGGCCTCTTGAGAAAAACCACATATGGGCATGATCCACGTCATGTCTACATGGTTCGTTGCTCATCATGGAGGAAGAAACGAATTCTGGGTACGGTTATGGAACGTGGGAACACATTTAGGAAGCAGACTTCTATTAGGACTATCTCAGTCCAGATGTCTTTTTCCTCTTCACGCAGCCATTTCAAGAGTCCTAACGTGATTCCGATAAGGAAAGACAGTGTTCCTGAATTATTGCAAGTTTTGTTATGTGCATTTGCTTTATAAACACTTGGGAAACCGAGAGCTATGTTAGATTTGATGTTAGATTTTATGCTAGATTCTGTTTAGACTCTGTGCTACATTTCTGAAGACGCAAAGTGTTATGTTCAAACTATTTCATCTTTAATGGAGCAGACCGTGTTGTTTTGAAGGCGTGATTTAATTTGGAGTTGAATTCCGTCAGGTGGTAGAGGGCCCCTGCCTCTTGCACGGATTTATTTTGCGTAAATTAGATAAGTCTTCTAGCTGCCTTTACATTTTGAATTTGAATTAATAGTTGTTTTTAGCTACTGTAGTTGTACTCATTCTAACTCTTCCACAAGAAGAAGCTTTTCCAAAAGACTATAATGGTGAATGGGAAATGACTATAGTATTGTAGGATTAGGAGTTGAATTCATAGTTGTTTTTAATTAGCTACTGTAGTTATATTCATTCTAACTCTTCCACAAGAAGAAATTCTTCCAAAAGATTATAATGATGAATGGAAAATGGCTATAGTACTGTAGGATTTAGTTGTAATTTTTTTTATTCACTATCACAGTTACACTTGTTCTAATCACTCTTCCACAAGAAGAAACTCTTCCAAGAAATTCTTAAGAAGTTCAAGACATGAGCGTGATAATGAATGATTTAGTTGTGTGTTTTCACTAAGTATCATCTCTGTTCTTGCTCTTAAACGCTTGCCCAAGACATCATAATGACGAGTAGGATATGAATATGATATCTTAGTTTTCATTGCTTTCAGTCCTTTTTTCTTGCATTTGCATTCAATTACACAGTCAGAATTGTTCTAATACCTCTTTCAAAAGAAGGAACTCTTCCAAAATATCACTAATGATGGACAAACAGATTGTGTAACTTCATAGAATAATGCATGATAGCATAGTTAGGATACTCCGGAGTTTAATTGCACTTAAATCATGTTCAGTTACTTTGTTTTGAGTTTGATGATGACTTGTAGTTCAGCATTGTTCTAGATTAGTGGCATCTTAAGTTCATTCTTAGGTTAACTCATTGTACTTGCACTTCACATTCAGATTGTTATCCACTGCACAATAGATTACTTCAGTTGTTAAGATTAACAAGACAGCCTTCATTATTCACAAACATCTTCTTGTTCTAAAATCTACAAATGATCCATAACCATATGAACAGAAGACCACATCACTATAAGGCCTGAAGTATCTCTGCAATTTCCTTATCATTTCATAAATAGAGTCCTATCTCAAAAGCCTAATTTGAAAAGAAACCAATAACTTTTGAGTAAAGGTTTTGTGACATTCAATTGAATTGCAGAATAGAGATAGGAATTGGTTTTTGCATAGAAGATCTTAGGATGGTATCAATGTTTTTCCTCCAATCTATTTCAAATCTCTAATTAAGGACAAAATGTTGCATCATTGTAAGATTAGTTGTTTAACTGTTTAGTTAGAGGATTTGGCATACTTAGTGATCATTTCTCAAGTTTAGTTTGTGTTTTGAATCATCTACTTAAAAGTCATTATCAAGCTTTGCTTTTACTTTGTCATAGTTTAGATTTGATTCTGTCTTCAGTGTTTCCAATTGCATTTGTCAGTTGTTATCCATCAATTAGGCTTAACTCTGTTTTGATCACCAGCTTCTTTCCATTAGCTTTCTAGGCATTTTTCCTGCAAACATAAAACCACCAAAAGACCAAAAACATCATAAATAATCACAAAAGACCAAAAACATCACAAAACACTACACACAACGCATTAGGAAACAAACACCTAGGTACATACAGTACACTTCACTTCAGCAGTTTACAAATCCTGGTTGACAATTAAATGAGCTCAGTTTAGGAGACTAGATTGAGACCAAACAACAAGCTCATAAAATCTCACAATAATGTGGCAACAAGTATCCCTCAACATAGTGTAAAAATTGGATCTCAACACTAAGACATCATCTCAGCCATAAAAAAGGGAAGCATAACATAGCTGCATCATATACCTCCACTTCTAAAGATGGTCGAAAAATGGAGAGCCCAACTATTGAAAGTGACATCGCCACTAAATTCATGGCATGAAAACGTCCAAAAATGACTATCCATTCATAAAATTCTAACAAAGTCACCTTTTTCACCCCAAGGAATCTTTTGATACCCCTAAGATTCCCTTGGGTAAGGTTCCGACCTCTACCTAACTCATGGTTCTGCTACTTAGTGTGCCTATGTTACATCTTCGCTTCACTGCTGCTCCTATGCAAATGAATTTGAGGAGGTTTAAATACAATATTTTCGGTGGAATTATCAAATTGATAGTCATTGGCCCAATGACTAAGTTGGGTGAATAACGTGGAGGAAGGTCAAGTTCAAACCCCGCCTGCTCCATACTTGGCATGGTTGTTTTAACAAACTTTTTAAATATGGTGTGGTTGTCATAAAAAATGTTGGCAGTTTATTTTAATTCTTGGGTCGTTCTAATGTGGTGTTAACCATCGGAAAGTGGTTGCAATGTTACATGGTGGTTGTGAGACCGCCCATGAGGGCCGACCATGTGGGTCGGTCGGGTTCAACCCCACCGGTCTCAACCTTAACTTTGACATATATGTCATATGTGGTGGCAGGGTCCGCACCATGTGGCCCTGACCCAACCCTTCTCCATTCGTTCTATTCTGTTTTCTGGCAGTTGTGGGCTTCGGCCACATGCCACCTTGTATTCAATATTATTCGACCGTTGCGGGGTGGGCGGGTCCAATGGGCTCTACTTGCCCCTTTTTAATTTTTAATTTTTAATAAAAATATAGAACATTGATTAGAATTCATTGATAGAAAATAAGGTATATAGGAAAAATAAACCATCCTATAAATTCGCCCGTTCTCGGGAGCCAGATTCATGCGCTAATCTCGGTCAATTTGTAGGATCTTTAAACTTGGCCCACTTTCCCCCTTTGACCAAAAATTTAACTAGCCCTATTTCCTTCACACAAACTCAGATTGGAGTTTCTTTCAAATCGTTGGAATCAGTGAGACGAGCACTTTGATTTGGTCCTAGTTTGCGAGCAATCTAATCACTTTGAATTTTTTCCTATTTTGAGTCCTCTTTAACCTCTGAGGATTTCTGGAACAACCTGGATCAGTGCCATCACTATTCTACTACCCCCTCCACCTAATTTTATTTCTTTTATTTTTCCTTAGTCAACCATTTGTTTCCTTAATTTTTATAGTTCCCCTTGATCATCCAACTTACAGAGTTGTAGCCAGGATTCAATCTAGAATAAAGTCATGCATCTATTTTTAATTTCCCAGAAACAATGTTTTTGAATCTACCCAATACCCTTCTTTTCCAAGGTACAAATTGAGGATCCATGGGTGAAAATGTTCGTTCTTATCATATTTTTTTGATGAGTATGTTGTGCATGCTTATCTTTCTAGATTCCTTTCTAACAGTCCATTTTTCCTTAGATTCACCACCACTAGTTCTTTGCACCTATAATTGTTTCCATTATTGTTATACGGGATTTACAATTGTGAAAAATGGTATTTCCCCTAGGTTTGGTGGTCAACCTAGAACAATAGAGAGATAAGGAAGTCAATTCGTTTCCTTAAAGTAAATATATGATAGAGTGAGGCCTACATGGAATCTTTCGCAAGCTTTGCTCCTTCATTAGCTTGGAAGCTCCAATTCCATATTCGATTTCAAAAATTAGATCCCGCATAGTCAAATAACACAAGGAACGAAACTACGAGATGTATGCACTATAATCTAAATACTCTATTCAATAGATCAAAATGTATTGATATAAGTGAAATAACAACATCGCATATAGGAAAACAAATAATTTTTTGCATTAATATAAATAGAAGGAGATTACAACCATAAGTATCTGTTGATCTTGTAGAAGAGTTCCTCTAAGTTGTTAAATCGTCCTTTCCTTGTCACAATATGCACCTTCAATCACCCTATGCATGAGATAATAACTACTTTTTGTAGTATCATAAGGACAAAATCACTCTCCAAAGCAAACCATTACCTCTTGCATATGATAGGGTAAATATATAGGAGACAGGGTTATGTTGGGAGTTCTTATCCAATTACTGTTCTATGGTTTTAGATCCAAATTTGATGGAGGGATAGGATCAAAGGATAAGTGGTGAAAACTCCAATGTAGGGTAGGATAGGATCCGAATGTCAATCCAAGGTAAGTAGTTGAAACAAATTCTGGAAACTCTTAGAAGGTGAATCTTCTGGAATCTTGATCATTCTCTCGGAATTCTAGAACCAATGCAAGTGAAAGGAGGGAAACCTGATGGTGACAAACGCTGGCCACAGTGGAGCAACCTATAGATGAATGCACCTGAGTATGCTTGTAGGGAGCGTTGGACCTAAAACTGGCTCAGAAATGGTTGTTTAGGGTTCAAGTTCTGATGGGTGAAAGGTACATGCTTAGGGTTGTGTGTAAGATGATAAAAATGGGAATAAGATGTTGATTGATCCCATTAGAAGTCTCACTCTGATTGGATGTGACAAAATGACCTATAACATAATGCCCCCTAAAGAGAAAAGTCAAATATGGTGACTCATGACTGTAGTGATTTACCTTATGACAAGTAGGGATCAAGGAAAACCGATGAGCTTCATCTGTTACAATACAATTTTTGTGACATATGGATGTTGAGGGAGGCATACCCATACTCTACTCATAAGGTAACATAACATGTACAGTGATCAAAAGATGCATCCATTGATGCAACTAATGGACTCATAACTAGATGATTGTCTATATGATCACAACCATAATACATCGTGATTTTTGTATAACTCTTGAAATTGCAACCCAGATGGATGAAACTAGATCTAAGGTCTTCTATATCATTCACATGAACAATTAACGTACGATTCTATCCATGTGAATCAATGATCCAAAGTCAAACATGGTAGACATCATCTGATTACCATCCAATGATGTAAGTCATTAATATACGTGAGAGAAACCACCGATGATGTTAATGGCTCTCAAGGTACCACGGTAAAATTTGTAAGGTGTTAGTAAATGAGCTGATGTCGAACACCACACAAAATATTTCGGTTAAAGGCCATTAATGTAAACATGTCGCCGAGAGCGAGGAAAAATTCCATTGATGTATAGAAGTACCAAGGTACCAAAGGGGTGTTCCTAAGTCAATTTCCTAGATGATGTGTTGATGTTGACATGAAGTGACCTGTCACAGGAGGGCCTTGATGTATCCCCCATCAACGACATGAAACAGGTATCATGATTGAGGTAGAATGATCAAAATGATCCTGATATGAAATTGGATGAGCAAAGGAAAACATGAAATGAAGTCTTAATACTATGGTAACAGAGATCAACTAAAGGACTTCTCTTGAACACATAACGACACTGAATGGAGTTGACATCATTGACCCAAAAATGAAATGGAGGCTCTGAAAGTGGTATGATAACCAAAATACAAGCAGATTACTGAACCCAATAGCCATGAAGATGAAATGGAAAGTGTCTTGTTCAAGAGCGACTCAGTCCCATTTAGAAAAATGGAATCCCCTGTTTTTGAAATTTCCCAAACCATACTGGCCAATGTATTTTTATTTTTTGACAAGATTGAGGAAGATAACATATGCTTGATCTGTAAGTTCATCCTTCAGATGAATCACTCCAAGTATTTTTAACGAACCCTGAGAAGGAGTGGTTCAACCTTGTGATGTTCGACAAGTCGATGATCATTGTTTGATGTTTTTACGAGTTTAGTGAAGGTAAAAGTTGACATATTTTTCATGTTTTAGAGATTTTGAAAAAGAGGTGGAAAGTAAAACTCCACATGTCCCTTTTCATAGATAGTCTCTTAAGTCCAAAAAGGTGGAAAAAAAATACTCAAGAGGACCTCTTAGCCATGTTTGACTAAGGTATTCCTTTTTCATAGCTAGTCTATCTCAGTCCGGAAAAGGGTTAAACTTATATTGAGTAGACATATTTTCATTTACTTTTACGAGATTGAAAGGACAAGTGCTTGGAAATATTTTCATATTTTGGGATTCTGAAAAGAGCGGAAAGAGGACTCAAGGGGGTTCCTTTTTTTTGGTTTATAGTGTCTGAAAAAGAGATAAAAGTGTACTCTTTGGTCAAATTAGCCTATTACAACATTTTAAAAACCTGCTAACAACTGTCATCCAGCTCAAAACATCACAAGAAGCATTAAACATACATGTTTCATAATAAAAATGAAGCATATCTAGGTCAAAATGTTAAAAATGAATAAAATGATGAGAAAATGACCATAAATATCTAAAATAACTTCTCATTTTTACCATTTCACACTTTACCTTCAATAGTGAATATTTGGAGCCCTTTTTCCCTCGACCTTTCTGCAGTTAATTGTGACTAATTCATGGAACCATTTCAAGTGTCATTGGATCTAGGTAGGAGCTAATACCTTTCTCTATATTTCCACTATTCATTTTTTTGTTTTCATGCCAATATTTCATTTTTTTTAGTCTCCTAGGGTTCATAAAAATTCCCTGGGACCAACGCACCCCCTCTGTGTCGAAAAGGTTGGTGCACCTAGGCATAGGAACACTACAGATAGAGGTGAAATGCTTTGTCTATGCCATTTGGGGTGCATTGGGTGAATTTTTCCAAGTTTGTTCTCAGTTTGGCCTCAAATTATTTTAGGTTTTTTGCGTGGGAAAGAACCTAATGAGTTTGTTGTTGAATTTTTAGATACCTATTATCAAAAAATATCATTTATTTGGAGAGAAAGAGAACATGAAGAACAAAATTTAACCGCATCAAATGACCCTGCTACCATCCAGGCGCTTAAAAATTGCAGGTTGTTGAAATTCTTTTGGATTCCTGGTATGAGGTAGAAAATGGAGTTGTTAAAGTACCTTGTGCGGTCATGGGATTTTCAGGCACAAGCGTTTAGGTTTGGAGAGAATATACTTGAGATACAGGTAGATGACAATTCTTTTGATAGGATTGTCAAAACAAGGTGCCCCCATCTCTCTTCTAGATGGAAGAAGTAGTGGTGAGATGGTGAAATATTAAATTAATACATATTGTAGACCTCGATTCATTCCTACTTGGGAAGAAAATATTAACATAAAATATGTGACCCAACTAATTTTGAGAATTATTTTATTCATCGTAGCAAGATTGGAAAGAAACTCGACATTACATGTGGCAAGCAGATCATACATGCAGTATGGGGTAGAATGTCTAGCGCCGACAGTATTCAACTGGAGCGAGGGTGTCTTGGTCAACTTGAAGGAACAAATTGCTAAAGAAAAGGAGGGGAAGTTGAAAAATTTCGGCTATGGTGCCATCTTGGTCTCTTTTTCCTTAGAGAAGGTACCATTATTGTAGCCTCAGTAGATTGTACTAGAGCCCTTCGATCCGAGGGTCTTGCGGATGAGGAGGTGGATAGACCACATGGTCGGACATGCAGGTCCATCAGCGATAAAATTTTCACCAACCTTCCTTGGATGGTTGCGCAGATAGTTCATTGTAATATATGAGTATCCTTATGTAGGGACGTATTTACATGACAATCCTGAGCTCGTGCTACCTCAGGGTGAGCAATTGGATGCTACAGGTAAGATACTTTTACCTTTAAGTTTTTGATAAATTTTACAATTTTTTTTGTGTTTTTTTATGTTTCTGAGACTAAATTATTTGATGTTTTCAAGCATACATTGGACCTGATCGACCAATGGGTTCCACATAAATACTTCACATAAAGAAACAACCACATGAGGAGGGAGTGGGACCAGTACAGGTTGCTGCGGTGGGACATGACTTGCTATGGGATCTATATGTAGTGGAGGTCCTATTAGGGGTGGAGCACCACATGGAGGGATTGACACACGAGGTTTATGATACAATATTTGATCAAATTCCATTGCTACTTCACCTAGATACCACCAGGGTTCCTAGTTGTATCGATTGGTTACTGCGCAAGATAGCTCATGTAGTGTCATTTTATCATGAGCACCACTGATTGTCTACTTATATGTTTGCATGTATTTTTTTAATATATGGGCGATGTCACCATATGTGTCTCGAGGCACATATTTTTTAAAACCAAAATTATCATAAATATATATATATTCAGTGTTTCCTAGTTTTTATTCTTCTTTCAATATAATCTTATGTGAATTGAAAGTTACTTACATTCATTGTAAATGTCTATCTAAAATTAAATTAGCTAGGGCATATGCTCAAGTGTTTAGATTTCTAGAAATCTGTTCATATTATATGAAATGGAAATGCCTTTCCATAAGACTCACTCTCAAAACCATGAAAAGGATGACTGGATTTCTCACCGAATAAATATTTGCGAGTTGTACTACTACGAGCTGGGAGTCAAGCCCGATGACTGTACGATGGATACCATGTGAAATAACATGAGATAACATATCGACCACTGCGCTATAATCAATGATGTTGTTATTAGAGCAGCCAATGGAAATCTCTTCCATGCTCACTAGCTCGCCATTTGGAGAAAACATGGCCCATGTTGTAGAGGATAGGTTCCAAGTACTACGGCTAGTACCATTGACATAACCAATATACAGCTCGAAAGAGGTTGAATTTTTGAAACCAAAGTAAAGAAGGATCAACATAAACCATTGGAAACTCTGAAAAATACACTTCAAACACACTCAACACACCTGTAGACAGTATGTACAAAGTGTACTACGCATGGGATAAAGAATATTATTTTTTGAGATACAACCCATTTCTAGGCTGCAACAATGGAATTCCATCAAGATCTACCAACTCTTCAGCCCCTACTTCCAGGACATGTTTGACAATGTATAGGCCCACCCACATACGCTAAAACTTTCCTAGGCCTAACGTATCAACCTCCTAGTCATATAAGCGTCCCAGATCTCCTTTCAAGAATTTTCTAGGCTCGACACTTTTTTCATATTACACATTGATGCCTCCTCACTTAACTACCTCCCTTTACTTCTCCCCCTCCTCTTCCCCTCTCCCTTTGACCCTCCATCTCCTCCCTCTCCCTTCCCTTCACCTCTTTTATTTATTCCCATACTCCCCTCACCTAATCTCTCTTCATCTCACCCTTTCCCCATATCCCTTTCAACCCCCCTCCCCTTTCCTCCCCTTCCCTCCCTCTTCCTTTACCTTATTATTTCCCTCACCCTCCTGATAAAATCTCCTCATATCCCCCTCCTCCTCCCTCCTGCAAAATTCCCAACGTTATGCTTCTTCGCTCCCTCTACCCCTCACCCCTATCCCTCTTTCGCTCCCCACCTTATCTCCCTCCTTTCTCACTCATCTCTCTCAAACACTCTCCCTTTTCCCCTCCCACTTTCACATCCATTGCTTCCCCTCCCCCCCTCCCACCATTTTCTCTATCACTCCCCTTCCCCCTCTCCCTCCCCCTCTAGTATTCTCTATCTCCTTCACCAAATCCCTTACTCTTATCCTCCATTCTTCTCCTCTTCCCACTATTATATTTATCACACCCTCATCCCCTCCACTTCCCCCTTTTCTTACTCCCTACCCACACCCCCTCCCTCTACCTACCCTCCACATTATCTCTCCCTCCCCTAAAAACCTACCTATCCTTCACCATATTAACCCTCCTCTCCTTATCCTCCCACCTCCCCACTTTCAACTCTCTCCCTCTTTAATATCCCCTCCTTAATTCCCTATTTTTTCCTTCCTTTCCCTTACAAATCCCCCATCATCCTCCCCCATTCATCCTCTCCCACTCCCTTTATAGACCTCTCTCCCTCCCTCCCCCCTCACCCTCTCTCTCACTCTCCTCCTCTCACCCTTCTCCATATCATTAAATATCCCAATCCACTTCCCCCTTATCTATGTCACCCCTACCCTCCTCTCTCTATACCTCTCCCAAACCTCCCTACCCAATCTTCACATAAGACCCATTTTCTCCCACCTCCCCTCTTCCAACTACCCACTCCCACCCTCTATGTATCCCCTTTCCCCTCCATACTTCAATTAAATTCTCCCCCTTTCCTCTTACAATACCCCTATGCTCCCATCTTCATCATATCCTCCTCCCTACTTCTCTACCCCTCCCTTCCTCCCTTCCTCCCCTCCTCTCCCTTGCTCCAACCCAATTCTTCTCCTTCTCCAACTCTACGTTCCCTCCACCCCAACCTCCAACTCATCACTCCTTTCCTCCCTACCTCACAATCTTTCTTCCCTTCCCCTACCATTTACACTCCCCTCCTCTATCTCTCCCCCTCCTCAATTCTCTCCCTTCCCTCCCTACATTTGTGCCTCTTCCCCTCTCTTATTTTCTCTACAACCTTCCCCTTACCATTCCAAACATGCTCCTCTCCCTCTCACCCCCTAATTATCTCCCACTCCCCCCTCCCCCCACATTATTCCTCTCAATATCCTCCATTTCATCAAACCCATTCCTCCTCCCCCTACCAACTACCATCTCCCCTTCCATCTCACCATCCTTATCCCCTTCCCCACTCCTGCATCCTTCTCTCTCTTGTATCCCTACCTACCCTCATCTCTCTTTAGATATATCCCACTTCCATACACATCCTTCACCCCAATCCCCATTTCCTCCCCCCTCCTATCTTCTAAATCCCCTACTCACACCCTATACCTCTCTAATCCTCCCAGCTTCTCCCTCATTCCTCTTATAAACTAGCCCATCTACCCCCCATATTCATTCTCTCCACCTCACCACTTCTCTTCCCCCTCCATCACTCTTAATATCCCTCCTCTCCCTCTCATATTCCTTAATCCTCATATGGTTCCTCTCCTTCTTCCCCTCTTTCCCTCCAAACCCCCTTCGTCTCCCTCCCCTATTTTCTACTCCCAACCTAGTTCCTCTCCTTCTCCCCCTCACCACTCCTCTCATTCCTCCTTGCCTCCATGATTCCCCCCTTATCTCCCACTCTCTCCACCCCTCACCCTACTAATGCCACACCCATCCTCTCCTTATTTCCCTTCTTATCCCTCTCAACCTCCATACTTACCTACCACTCCCCTCTCTTCCTCTTCCCCTCCCTACTTCTCCACTCCCCCCTCCCCCCAATAACACTCCTACATATCTCATCCATTCCCCCATTCCTCTTACACTCATCCCCCTCTCCCTCCCTCTCCTAACTCCCCTCTCCCCTTCCTTACTGCACCCTTCCTCCTCCCCTTCTCTCCCACCTCCTTCCCTCCCTATAACCTCATACCCCCACACTCATTCCCTCCAGTATCCCCCATAACCCTTCACTTCTTATCTCCCTCCCTTTTTACTCCTTCATTTCTCCAACTCTCACCCTCCTTTCCCAAACCAAACCTTATTTTCTCCTCTCTTTCTCTTCTTCCATTATTATGTCACACTTCCTTCCCTCTCTCTAACCTCATACCCCTACACTCACTCCATATTATCTCCCTAACCCCCTTCCATTTACTCCTCTCCCCCTTCACTCCCTCCTTTCTTCCACTCCTTCCTTACTTCCCCTAACAAACCCATATCCTATCCTCTCCTTCTCTCCTTTGATGGTTCTCTCCCACTTCTTACCCAGAAATCCCCCTAACAACTCTCTCCTCTGCCTACCTCCATCTCAACCCCCCCCCCACTCCTTGTTCATACATCCTTCCCTCCACCAACACCCATCCTACTCTCCCCTTTTCCCTCTCCTGTCTCTTGTCCCCACATCATCTCGTCCTTTATCACCCAAACCATGTTCTTCCTCCTCTTCCCGGCCTCCCTCTTCTGCCTCCCCTTTCTATCGCACTCCAGCTCCCTCACCTTCTCTCTTTTGAAATCCCTCTAATATCCTCCCCTTGTCCTTCCCTACACTCATCACTCTCTCCACCTACTCTCCCTCTCCCCCTCCCCTACCTCTAGTACTACTCACTTTCATCACCCTCTCCCTCCCCACTCCCCACCTCTTTCTCCTATACCCACTCCCTCCACTATCCACCCTCCCCTTCCACTTTCCACTCCATTACCCACTCCCTCCACCCTATCCCTTATTTATCCTCCTCCTAATTCACCAATCCACCCCCTCTCTCCCTCTCCCACTCCCTAGATTCTCCTCCTCCCTCCATCCTTCCCAACTTCCCCTTTACCTCCATTTTCCCTAACCATTCCACTCACCCCCTCCTCCCCCTCTCTCCCTTATTTTGATCACTATATTCTCCACTTCCCTTATCCCTCTATCTATCTCCCTTCCCCCCATACCAACACCCCTTTACTCACGTACTTCCACCCAACCCCCCCTTCTCTCCCTATCCTTTCACACTCCCTTCCTTCCCTATTCTATCCACCCACTCCCTTCCCCTTCACTCCACAATTATCTTCACCAAACCCCCTCCCAATGAATTACATCCTCACCTTCCCCCCTTCTATTGACCAAACCCTAAAATGATTCCCATGTCCCTCTCCCCAATAAAAAACATCCAAAATATACATTGTCCCTTCCCTCAAAAACGACCATACCCATTTCTCTCCCTGATATACAAAATAATAATTTAAATAATAAACTCACATTTACATCATTTATATTCATGAAAATAAAAATATTCATCTTCCCTACTTCTACTCTAGTTCCTCTCCTGCCCCACTTCCATCTCTCCCAGCCTCCCTCTTCTCCCTCTCCTATTTTATACTCCCAACCCAATTCCTCTCCCTCTCCCCCTACTTTATCACCTTCTACCTCTTACCTCCATGATTCCCCCTTCCCTTCCTGTAATATCCCAAAGGGGAGAATGCAGTAATACTTAAACACTATATAAGAACTACAACTAAGTAAACAATAAATCTCAAGACAACATTAGAATATACAAAGAAGATGAGACATTTTATTATATGGATATGAATCTGTTATACAATGTACAAAATATGAGTAGATGTAGCCCAGGAGATGGCCTAGAATCACCCTGCAATGATGCTGCAACTAGCATTGCGTAACTAGTGAGCTTATAGAAGTAATACTGCGTTGTCCCTTCTGTTAAAGATATACATGAACTGTTGCAAAAGGAAATGCAGATATGGGGAGCTTAGGAGCTCTGATGATGCCAAGAATCAAGATTTGGCCAATGTGATGGGAACCCAAGACAACCCAGAAAGGATTTTCCAGAATATACAACTTTGGAAAATCACCCTCCTAGGGTTTGATCCTTTGACTATTGGGTTGACTGATCTAAAGCTAGATCTGATCAAAATATGGATTCAATATTTTTTATAAATAGATCTAATATTTGAGGGATGATCCCTCCTTCAGATCTACAAGCTAGGAGATTGAGATCTAATCTCATCATCTTCTTCCTTCAAGTTGTAGCAACTGGATGTGCAACTGCTACAGAAACTGCGCTGTAAAATAGGGAGAGGCTATATGCCTGCTGAAATATGCTGCAATAGACTCAAGGTTGATGGAATTAGTGATGGAAAGGTGACGAGATGATCCCTCACAGGATTACTAGCTGAAATGCTAGCAACTTGCTTCCTCCTTTGGATCTGCAATGATGTCCAGCGTAATCCTTGATGGGACTACTACTGATAGGAGGTTACTAATTTTTGGCCTGATTTCAGATCTGAAATGAAGCCCTAGGAATTTTTATCTTCAAGCCCAAGGTGATAGGAATAAAACTTCATTGGTTATCCAGCGAAAATACTGAAGAAAAACCTCCACCTTCCAAACTGATCTTCAGAAATTTCGTAATTCCTGAAGGTAGATGTTATGCAAATGATGGAAATAATAAGTAGAACCAATGAATGATATAGAATGAAGTAAAACCCTCTTCCAGTAGATCACTCAAATAAAGAGGAGGGATTCCTAACAAGGAACACCCTGTGCTAAAAAACACTTGCAATCTTTGCTAAAGAGCCCAAGAAAGCATGGAATGTCACATGAAAATTCTAGATCTAAACATACCTCAAAATATATATTCAATAGCTTGCCTTCATTGTTGCCTTCATCTCTTTTATATAGTTTATTAGCCTTCCCATGCCTTGGCCCTCATCTAAACTGCACTGTGCATGTGGACATAATCCTCCATGTTTGACTGCGTTGTCTCTCCATGTCATCCATCATGTCTAGGTGAAATGTACACCCTCCCCGTCATGTGTGCATTAATTGCACCACTTCTTCCATTAATTCATCATGAATTCTCTATGATCTTTCATTATATGCCTTCCATGATCTTAGTTGACTGCTTCAACCTCCATGATCTATCTCATTAATGATACATGATCTCCAATCCATTCACATTAGTAGTGGTTCCACTACCTCCTTTATGTAGATCTAGTCTTCATTAATCCACATTCACACATAAAAAGTGGATATTTATTGATCTTGAGGATTATGGGTCCCTCCACCCTTTTATTTACTTAACTCATTAAGAAAATTAAGAACTCTAATATTCCAAATGTCATGTGAAAATTTGGGAATATTACAGTCCTCCCCTGCAAAATGTTGCTTGATCTCAAGTAACTACAAAAGTAGATGCATAAGGCATCCATTTCCCTCCAAATGGCATCCACATAAGGAAGGCCTCCTCCATTTGCTGCAATGTGTCATGCATTTTTGGTTCCAGAGTTGTCTTTCAAAAATGCATAGAATGACCTCCAACTGTATGGTTAGATGTCCTCCTCTTGCCATGAAGTACCAAGTGACAACCATATGATTTCCAACATCAGCATCAACACATGAGATACATAAAATAAAGTGGTACTTCTCACAAAGGAGAAACTCCATCTCACAATACATCTCTTCATCTCATGTTTCATGAAGTACATTGAGCATTGATATGCCCTCGTCTCTAGCCCTGTTGGCCTTGTTGGTTCTAAGCATCATTCCAACATTAGGAAAAAGAATAAATAGAGACATATGGGTAGACCAAAGTGTCAAACCATATTCTCCCAATAGTAACCACCGGAGTAGGGCCTCTTGCTGCCATCCTCCATCTCCCCCATGTAAGATGGACAAGCCAAACTCCCTCAAAAGCAACCAAAGAAACAAGAGATCTTGCTGCCTCTTCACATCATCATGTGAATCATGGAGTAACAACAACATGCTGAAGGAAATATATAATGTCATACCATCCCAATAAAAATAAACTCCATTATCATACATCATTAGAGTACTATGCCATATTACAAACAATACAAAACACATAAACATAGGAGATGTTATGTGATGGCCAAACTCTCTTAAGGACTCCCTAATTGAACATGCCTTCCTTTGCTGCATAATATCGTTGATACACAAGGCATGAGAAAAGAAAATATGAATCTTTGGGTAGTAACAATGCTCACCCAAGAGAAACCAGTGCATCCATGACTCCTTCTTCATTACATGAGTTTTTTTCAAGGCATGGTTCAAAGAAATAGAAGCCTTTGGGTAGTAACAAAACACACCCAAGAGAAACCAACATAACCAAGCTTCTTGCTGGCCCATGTCATATATTTGCAAGTGGTCATGCAACCCTTTGCTTATCATTCTCACCCACTCATCCCAATGTGGATGATGAATCATGTACTGCATAAACATGGTATACTCCCTTTATAGAATACCATCCTCCCAAAACTGATGAAGAACTTTAAACTCCATGAAATGTTGAAGTTCACCTCCAATGAGATATCTTAATGAGACCTTCATCTCATCCATGGCCTTCCAAAACCAATGAGGTTCTGGATCTACTGCAGGTAGAAGTCTCTCTTTGAGTTGTGAGATTCTCATTAGGAAAGCGTCATCAAGAAAGGATAAAATATTTCTCATCTCAAGATGTCTACCATTTATCATCATAACCTCCATTGCTTCATGAGTAAAGCTACCTTCAGAATGATCCAAGAATAACGGGGCTCCTTTATTATCACTGCTACTAAGTGAAAGCACTGTAGATCTGCATGGTAACACATATGTTGTCTTAAAGCAAGGCATAATGTTGATCTCATAACCAGCCATTGTACATAGGATCATTATCATCCGATTTTCTGAAACTCTACACTTCAACTCAAATGGTTGAATGTAGTCCATCAATGAAAAACTGGGATAGATTTATATCTCCTCCTTGATTAGATCAAGGTTCCTCTGCGCTGTGATAGTTTGCTACTTCAAATCAACATTTTTTTTTCTAACCCTTGGTTATGCATTGGCCATGATGGCATGTCCCCATAATTTTCAATAATATCTACTGAAAACAATAGGTGATGAATGTGTATGCATACCTTGGATCAAATGATGTGTGGGGACCTCTTTCCAGAACACAAGAGTTCCTCCTATAGAGACAATGGTGTGTCCAACTGCTGGTAAGAGAGATGGCTGCTCTTCTACCAATGTACCAGCGTTGGCATCTTCCTCCTCTTCCTCATGCATATCCTGAATCATGCATGGGCCTCTGAAAACAATAAATCTCAATAAAACATCAGAATATATAGATAACCTGAGCCATTTTATTATATGGAGATGAATCAGTTATACAATGTACAAAATATGAGTAGATCTAGCCCAAGAGATGGCCTAGAATCACCCTGCAATAATGCTGCAACTAGCATTGCGTAACTGGTGAGCTTACAGAAGCAATATTGCACTGTCCCTTCTGATGAAAATATACATGAACTGCTGAAAAATAAAATGCAAATCTAGGGAGCTTAGGAGCTCTGATGATGCCAAGATTCAAGATCTGGCCAATGTGATGGGAACCCAAGATAACCCAGAAAGGATTTTTAAGATCTACAACTTTGGAAAATCACCCTCCTAGGGTTTGATCCTTTGATTGCTTGGTTTACTGATATGAATCTAGATCTAATCCAAATATGGCTGAAATATTTTCTATAAACAAATCTAAGCTTTGAGGGCTAATCCCTCCTTTAGATCTACAAGCTAGGAGCTTCAGATCTAGTCTCCTCTTCTTCCTCCTTCAAGTTGCAGCAATTGGGTGTGAAACTACTACAGAAACTACACTATACAAGAGGGAGAGGCTCTATCACTACTGAAATATGCTGCAATAGACTCCAGGCTGATGGAAGTAGTGATGGCAAGGTGAGGGGATGATCCCTCATAAGATTACTAGCTGAAATTATAGCAACTTCCTTCCTCCTTTGGATCTGCAAATATGGATGACGTAATCCTTGATGGGACTACTGTTCATAGGAGGTAAATAATGTTTGGCCTAATTCCAGATCTAAAATGAAGCCCTGGGAATGCTGATCTTCAAGCCCAAGGTGATAGGAATACACCTTCCCCGGTTCTCTAGCTGAAATACTGAAGACAACCTCCACCTTACAAACTGATCTTCAGAAATTGTGTAATTCCTGAAGGTAGATGTTCTGAAGATGATGGAAATAATAAGTGGTACCAATGCCTAATGTATAATGAAGTAAAACCCTCTTCCAAGAGATCACTCAATGAAAGAGGACAGATTCCTGACCAGGAACACCCTGTGCTAAACAACACTTGCAATCTTTGCTAAACATCCCAAGAAAGCATGGAATGTCACATGACAATTCCAAATCTAAACATACCTGAAAATATATATTCAATATCCTGTCTTCATTGTTTCCTTCATCTCCTTTATATATTTTATGAGCCTTCCCATGCCTTGGCCCTCATCTAAACTGTGTTGTGCATGTGGACATGATCCTCCATTTTTGACTGCGCTATCTCTCCAAGTAATCCATCATGTTTAGGTGCAATGTACACCCTCCCCATCATGTGTGCATTAATTGCTCCACTTCCTCCATCACTTCATCATGAATGCTCTTTGACCTTTCATTAGATTCCTCCCATGATCTTAGTTGACTGCTTCAACCTCCATGATCTATCTCATTTATAAGACATGATCTCCAATCCATTCACATTAGTAGTGGCTCCACTACCTCCTTTATGTAGATCTAGGCTTAATTAATCCACATTCACACATAAAAAGTGGAAATTTATTCATATTGAGGATTATGGGTCCCTCCACCCTTTTATTTACTTAATTCACTAAGAAAATTAAGAACTCTAATATTGCAAATGTCATGTGAAAATTTGGGAATATTATGCTCCCACTCTCTCCACCCCTCCCCCTACTGATCACACTCCTGTATGCTCCCTTTTCCTCTCCTTACTTCTCCCCCCATCCCTCTCAACCTCCAATATTCCCTCCCACTCACCTCTCTTCATCTTATCCTCCCTTCGTCTCTCCCCCTCCCTCCCCCCAATAGCCTTCCTCATTATATCCTCTATTCCCCCATTCCTCTAACCCCCCTTCCCCTCTCTTTCCCCCTCCTAAATCCTCTCCCCTTTTCCCTCTTCATCCCATGCTCCTTCTCCCTTTCCTCACTTCCCGCTCTCTACTCCAAACTTCCTCCTTCTCTTCCTCTAATCTTCTACCCCTACAACCACTCCCTCATATCTCTGCCTACCCCTTCACTTGTCTCTCTCCCTTTTCACTCCCTCATTCCTCCCACTCTCACCCTCCTTTCCCCAACCAATAATTCTCCTCTCCTCTTCATTTCTCCTTCCCTACTTCTCTCCCACCTCTTTCCTCCCATTCTCACCCTCCTTCCCCTTACCAACCCTTCTCCTCTCCTCCCATTCCCTCCTTCCATTCTTCTCTCCCACGCTTTACCACCAAAACCCACTCACAACCCTCTCACCCACCCCCCTCCCTCCACCAACCCCCATCCTACACCGCCTTCTCACTCTCCCATCTCCTCTTCTACCATTATCCTCCTTACCCCAACCATGCACTTATCCCTCTTCCCTACCTCCCTCTCTCGCCTCCAGTTATTATCCCTCTCCTTATCTCTTTTGTAACCCTCTACTATCCTCCCCTTGTCCTTTTCCTCTCCCCAAATAACCATCCTTACCTACTCTCGCCCCTCACTCCCCTTACCCTCCCTCTCCATATCATATTTCCCATTGAACCTAGGTAGCAACTTTAGGTAGTCTGCAAAATATGGACTTGGATTGTTATGTTATTTTAAATTGATACATTTAAAAGTGTTTAAGTTAAACTGGCTTAATGATTATATTAAGAAAATTATGAACAAAGGTTTAATTCTTATTTTTTTTATAAATATTAATTATGGGGCGGGTCTCCATAAACTGATGGTTAAGTGTCAAATTTACCATAGTGGTTAGATTAAAATTAGTTACTTGAAAGTTACCTTTCCTCTAGGAATAAAAAGAAAACCCATATGAGGAAAATGGGTTCTGTGCAAAAGGAAGAAGACAACAAGTTAGCTGAAAGGTGAAAGTGTCCAGAGCTGGTTGGATCCAGTGGAATTCTGATAAAAACCTTAAATGGAAGAAGAGACTGGACGACAGTCTTGAGGTCTCTCTCTCCAGAGAAAACTGCTAAGCAATCACACTCTAATGAGGAGAATGGGGGGAGAAGAGGACATAATAGCCTCTCTCATGGTTGGGAGGAAACCATAAGCTCTGCTTAATTGAATTAGGTACTATGAAGTTGAAAAGGAATAAAATGATATTCCTTGTTTTCTTTATAATTATCTTACTCTGGAAAGAGTTTATGTGTGTGTAAGCTTAGAATGATACAAAGTTTGTGATGAATTTAAATTTTAACAATGTACTTGTTAGATATAAATTATTTATTTCATGATAAATTGTAAACCCTTCTTGCTCTAGACTAGATTGTTTCTGTCAGAGAAAAATGTCCCCCAATTTGAAAAGGGAAGGTCTTAAAAATGAAATTTGAATAAATAGTTATTATGTTTGGAAACTATTAAAGAATGTAAGTAACTGATGGAATAGTTATTTCCATTTGGATAATAAACTCCAGACAAAACAATATGTGTTTAAATAGAATAGATATACATGGACTGAGGGTTTGGGAAGAAACCCACTTTGTTTATAGATGGTTCGGACACCTGGCAAGGAAGATTTATTAAAAGGGAAATAAAGAGGAAATTTGTTGAATGTAACAAATATAACTGTAACAGTAAACTCACAGTAACTGTGTAAATCCAAACAGGAAACAAAGAAGAATATACATTTTAGAGTATAACCTGCAATAGAAGAAAATAAATACAGAGTAATCCTCCTGAATGAAAAACATGGGTAAAAGGTATGAATATGACCAACTATGATATATATATACATAATCATCTCAAGAATTAGGTTCCATCTATGCTAACTTCACAGATAAAAAATTAACAGAACCAAACAACATATATAGATAAGATTCGGGAGGGTAAAAACCCTATTAACCAGCTTCGTATGAATCTAGAACAACCATTCATTATCTTTGAAGGAAAAACTATGATAATGTATTGCATATACGGTAAAATAAATTAAGGATATTACATTCACATCGAAGAGACTGTTGCAGCACAGACCCAATAAATATTAAAATTCATCTTTCAACATAGACAAAATTACTGCGTGAGTCCTTACTTAAACAATTACAAATTTGACATTATGGAGGGAAAAGATAGAAATAAAGATATGCAACAAAAGCCCAAATAGGATATCGTATTGTCGACCGAGAATCGAAACGAGTTCTCAGTTCTCCATAAACAAAAATGCATAAAAACATACAACAAATAAGTCCTTTTATGGAAGCCACAGTGGGCTAGTAGCCATAACCAAAACTTAAACAATGTCGACAGAAAAAATTAACTATCTGAACTTCATTGTAAAACCATTTCAGGTCGAAAGGGGCTAGATAGTCTCGACAGAGACAACAGTGAAATCAAGTACCTGGACATGACAGAGGAAATCACCTTAGGCTAGTGGAGATTGAGCTACTGAAATGTAGAAGGTAGGGCTGGTTATATTTTACCTGAACAACCACAGAGCATGCATTACATCTTAAATCTTCTCAAGTTTCCAAATAAATATTATAAAATTCCATAACTCAGATGCGGAGTTCAGGTCAGGATTTACCTCATATCAAAAGTAGTCCTGAGATGATAACCCTACAAGAAGAAGAGAAACCTGTTAAAGGACTGTAAAAAAATTTGGAAGGAAATAACATAATCATGCATGAATCGACTCTATTAAACCTCCACCACAACCTGAGTTTTACCTGAAGCTAGCTTGAGTGAAGTCGAACATTTTTCCTCTAGAACATGAGACACCACAGTATGGGAACAATCGCACGAAGGAAAAATGGAAGCATTACACCGGCACAAGCCAAACCACCATGGATACAATACACGAGTTAAGCACCTCAGAGTTACGGGAAAATCATCGACAGAGCACCATGAAGATGTGAAGAATGAGGGTGCCATAGAAGGGAAACTAGGACGAGACAAGAAATGAATTACCTTGACACTGAGCGGTATACTAGGAGGACGAATTGAGAACTAGACAAGAGCGCAGAGATAGCAGAGCATGAGGAGCAGAATGGAAACACTTAGAGTTTTGGAGGGTAGTGATACACCCTAACCATCCTTGAACCATTTGCAATAGTATATTTCACATAGATCCAAGGGTGTGAAGAAGCCCACTTGTCAATTGAAAGAATGTTTCATGTACACCAATGATATGAGGTAGGTGTAACCAAATCTTAAGCAATTAAAACAAGTATATCAGTATGTCGTCTCAATGAATGATGTTGCGGCCAATTGGCATAGAAATTATATTGAATATCCAATATCAAGTCCATAAGACTAATATTTAATAAATGAGTATTAAATCAAGTTGAATTACAATGTCATCCATAAGGTTCCCTTAATATATGTTTAATGAGATTACAATTTATTGATATGCATAGACTACTGTACAATGGTAAAGTCCATATGCAAAAACCAGTCTAGGGAATTAAACCCCAATGTTTCCAAGATAAGGTAAGTTTTCAAATGGAAATTTAAAGGCAAATAATTTTTACAGTATATTCAAAGGTAAAATTTATAGTAAATATATATATTCATGTATTAGATTTATGACTTAATTAGTAAAAGACATTTTTTATGGTAAATATTTTAACATTTCTGGGTAGACGTTACAGGTGTTGTCAAAGAAACGTTCACATGTTGGGACCCATTTGGGTCACCTAAATAACGAATTGATGTGTAAACTGTGCACAGAAGAAAGAAAAAGAATTTGAAAGAGTATAATCAGGAGAGGCTTGGCACATCAGGTTCCCAGGACTACAGGGGAAGCACCTCCCCAGACTAACCCAAAAATAAATCCAGAAATGTGGATGTAGCTGAGTGTGGACCAACATCAACAAACCAGCAGACTAATCAAAGAAAAAAAGTGGTAAACCGATATATTAATGAGTATTCTCAACAATTACAAGAAGAGATGGTTTGGGTGAGGAGTGGAAATGAGAAGTTGATGCAAGAACATCAAATAATTCCAAAAAGTATTTCAGATAGAAAAAATCAAGGAACTGCTCAGCCCAGTCCCGAAAGAAATACATGAGAAGAAGGGGAACAGTTACAGAAAACTAATGATAAGCCAGAAAGTAGCCACACCTAGCGGAGTAATAAGAACTGGAATTATAATGAAGTCGAGTCAGGAAATGTTTCAGATCAGCAAGAGATGAAAAAGAAGAGAGTGGAATTGCAAGGTGAATTCCGAAAAATTAAACCGCCTACATTCGACGGAGAGGAAAAAGAGGTAGATGAAGCATGGATAATTAACATGAATAAATACTTTCAGGTCTATGAATATGATACTAAACCGAAAGCTCACTTGGTTATCTATAAGTTGCGAGAAAAAGCCACATTATGGTGGGAGGAAGTAAAAAACGTACAAGGAATTGAAGACCAGAATGTGACTTGGGATGAGTTCCAGTAGTATTTTAAGGACAAATATTTTATTGAGAACTTTTATGATGAAAAGTCTCAAGAATTTCACGATTTGAGATTGGGACAACTGACAATGGATGGATTCATTACAGAATTTACTTCCCTGTTAAGATATGTACCATACCTGAAAGATGAAAAATAAAAAGTACAATGATTCCTAAGTAACTTACCTGCCCATATGAAGGAAAGAACCAAGTTTGTAAATCCAAAAACCATGGATGAAGTGATACAAAATTCATGTTTTTTTTACCATCAGTCCAAGGTGAAAGGAGAAGCTGGTAGGAATTGGACACCAAAGAAGGTACAAAAAAATAATTCCAATTTCAGGAGCAGTTGATCTGGAAATTATAAAAACACTGCCAGAAACAGAACAAATAGACAGCAGGGAAGAAATCAGAAAAATACAAGGTGGCCAGCTGATGAGCGACCCACTAAATCTTCTAATAGACCCGATCATGGATAGATCCAGAAATCACCATTACAATGCTGGGGATGCAGTGAAGCACACTACTATAAGAACTACCCTCACCGAGGGAAGAATGAGATTGCTGCTAACTTGCAAGAGGCATCTACAATAGGGGACATGGCGCGAAATATACCAAGAATTAATGCATCGCTTTAGGATTGATAGGCAGATTATCAACCAACCATGATTGAGCTAGAAGGTAAGTTGTACTCCCAAACTGTTTCAATTTTGGTTGACCTTGGTGCCATTTTAAGTTACGTAAATCCCAGAATAGTAGAGAAGTGTGATTTGTAGATCCAAAAGCTTAAAAACCCTTGGATGGTACAATTGGCAACAGGGGCCAAGAGAAGTGTTAATGCTAAAGTTTCCAACTATCTCCTAGAAGTTGGAAACCATCACATAAATGTAGAATTGAGCTTCATACCTTTAGGATATTATGAAATTTTACTGGGAATGGATTGGTTGGAAGTGCACTGGTCATTGGTAGAATGCAAGGAGAAAATTATTTATTAAAAAGAATAATATGGAACACACCAAGAGCTGCAAGGGATTAAGAAACCACTTCAGTTGCATCCTATTACTGCATCTCAGTTGGGAAAATGCATCTGAAAAGGTTTTCAGATTTATGCCATTCAGGTGGGATTTGCTAATTCTAAGGAAAAGACCCCTATGATGGAGAACATACAAGTGGTACAATATTTTATGGATGTATTTTTGGAAAATATTCTGGGCTTACCTCCAAAACAGGACATCAATTTCACCATCGAATTAACGCCAGGGGCAACACCAATACCATGTGCACCATATCAAATGAGTGTACCTGAGTTAACTGAGCTGAAAATGAAATTACAGGAATTTCTAGATAAGGGATATATCCGTCCTAGTGTATCTCCTTGGGGGGCACCAATACTGTTCGTGAAGAAGAAATATGGTACTATGCGAATGTGTATGGATTATAGACAGCTTAACAAACTAAATGTTAAGAACAAATACCCATTTCCATGGATAGACAATCTATTCGATCAAGTGAAAGGCATAACTATCTTTTCAAATATATATCTAAGATCTGGGTACCATCAAATACGGATAAATGACGAAGACATATATAAGACAACTTTCCATACCCGATATGGGCACTATGAATTTGTGGTTTTACCATTTGGTTTAACCAATGCACCAACAACATTCGTGATTTAATGCATGGCATATTTCATCCATTTTTGGATAAGTTTGTTTTAATATTTATTGATGACATACTTATCGACTCAAAATCTATGGAGGAGAATAAATAACACTTACAAATAGTTTTAAGAATGTTTAGAGAACATAAAATTTATGCCAAGTTTAGTAAGTATGATTTTTATAAAGAGAAGATTCAATATTTAGGCCATGCTATCACGGGGAAAAAAAAAAAAAAAAACTATCACGGAATGGAGAGTGCCTAAGAATGTAGCTGACATACGATATTTCATGGGGTTGGCTAGTTAATGCTGGTGATTTATTGAGGGGTTCTCTAATATTGATTTTCTGATAACCTCATTACATCGAAAGGGACAAGTGTTTAAACAGACCAGCGAGTGCCAAACTAGCTTCAAGCGGTTAACACAATTATTGACTACAACCCCTATATTAAAGGTGGCTGATACAAACAAGGAATTTGAAATTTTCACCGATTCTTGTGAAGGAGTGGGAGATGTACTGACACAAGATGGAAAAGTTGTGGCTTAAGATTCTAGGAAGCTAAAAGACCATGAACAATGGCATTCTGCATATGGTATAGAGCTGACTGCAGTAGTGCATGCATTAAATGTATGGAGGCACAAATTATTGGGAAAAATATTTGTATTAAAAACTGATCACAGTAGTTTGACTAACTATTTTAAACAAAATGACTTGAATTCTTGTCAAGCTAGGTGGAACGCATTCTTAAGCGAATTTGATTTTGAAATTGAGCATGTTAAGGGAAAAGAAAACCGTGCCACTAATGCTTTAAGTAGAAAATTACACTCTGTGTATGAACTCTATTTTAACCAAGAATAATTTAAGTTCCGAAAACAAGTGAAGGAGGTTGCAAAATAGGATCCAGAATATCAATTCTATGGCAGCAAACGCAACAAACAGAAGAAGAAGGAAAGAAAATAGATTACAAGATCAACAATGAACAATTATTGAAATTTCAAGGGAAAATTTAGATTCCTAATCGAATGAGCTTGAATGAACTGATTTTAAACGAATTTCATCGAAGTGCTTATTCTGGACACCCTGTTTATCAGAAAATGTTAACAACAATCAGAAAAGACTAATTTTTTCTAGGAATGCGTAAAAATATTGTTGAATATTTGACTAAATGTTTGGAATGTCAGCAGGTCAAGGTGGAGCATCAACACCCATCAGGGTTGTTGCAACCTATTCCCGTGCTAGAATGGAAGTGGGAAGTTATATCGTTAGACTTTATCGCAGGCCTACCAAAAACAAAGCAACACAATGACTCAATAATGGTGGTAGTCTATTGATTGAGCAAAGTAACTCACTTTATTCGAGTACAGTCAAATCATAAAATTTTACAGATTTCTGATATTTTTATGAGAAAAGTGTTTAGATTACATGGCATACCAAAAACAATCATCTTAGACAAAGATGTAAAGTTCACCTTCGCTTTTTGGAAGGTCATGTTCACTGGTCTAGGCACACAAATCCAATTCAGTACTGCATACCATCCACATACAGATGGTAAGATGGAAACTGTGAATCAAATTTTGGAGGACATGTTGCGGATGTATGTAATGCAACAACCTACAAAGTGGGAAGATTATTTACACCTCGTGGAATTTTCTTACAATAAGGGATACCAAGAATCCCTCAGGATGAGTTCTTTTGAAGCATTAAATGGTAGGCAATGCCAGACACCCATCAATTGGAGTAGCCCAGAGACCAAGCTAATGCTTAGGCCTAAAATGTTGGCTGAGATGGAACAAGAAGTGAAGAAAATCTGACAAAATCTGAAAGCTGCCCAGGATCGGTAGAACGTGTATGCAGATCAGAAGAGGACATACCAAGAATTTCAAGTGGGTGATCATGTGTATGTAAGAATTAGACCGAAGAAGAGAACCCTAAGGTGAACCTCTTGTGCCAAGTTGGCCCCCTGGGTTCTGTGGACCTTTCCAAATTTTGGAAAGATTGAAACCAATGGCCTATTAGTTAGCGTTGCCAGGACATATACGGGTACACAATGTGTTTCATGTGTCCCTATTGAAAATATATGTGCATGACCCAAAGCACATAATACATTGGCAGAACATTCAGGTAGGTTTGAATTTAAATCTAAGAGTCTGAAGAAGATAATTAACAGCTTGAATAATTTAAATCTTTACTGATTGCAGGTCGAACCGAATGGTGAATTTCTGGTAGAACCTCAACTTATTCTTGATTAGAGAGAAATAATGCTCCATAGGTGAGACATCATTTAAGCTAAAGTTCAATGGAAGAACTTTGGCCCGGAGGAGGCTTCTTGGGAAGATGAAGGGTTCATTCGAGAGGCCTATCTAGAATTATTCACTGAAATGGAGTGAAACACCGAGGATGGTGTTTACCTCAAGTGGGCGAAGATGTAACATCTGGATTTGGATTTTTATGTTATTTTAAATTGATACATTTAAACTTGTTTAAGTTAAACTGGCTTGATGAGTATATTAAGAAAATTATGAACAAAACTTTAGTTCTTATTTTTTTTATAAAGATTAATTATGGGTTGGGTCTACATACTCTGATGGTGAAGTGTCCAAGTTAGCAAAGTGGTTAGATTAAAATCAGTTACTTGACAGTTACCTTTCCTCTGGGAATAAAAAGAAAACCATGATGAGGAAAAGGGGCTCTATGCAAAAGGAAAAAGACAAGAAGTTAGCTGAAAGGTGAGAGTGTCCAGAACTAGTTGGAGCCATTGGAACTATGATAAAAACCTGAAATGGAAGAAGAGACTAGACGACGGACTTGAGGTCTTTCTCTCTAGAGAAAATTGCTAAGAAATCACACTCTGTCGAGGAGCACGGGGGGAGAAGAGGTTGTAATAACCTCTCTCATGGTTGGGAGGAAACCATCATCTCTGCTTAATTTAAGTAGGTACTATGAACCTGAAAAGGAATAACATAATACTCTTTGTTTTTTTTATAAGTATCTTACTTCTGGAAAGATTTTCAATTTGTGTAAGTTTAGAATGAGACAAATTCTATGATGAATTTAACATTTAGCAATGTACCTATTAGATATAAATTATTTATTTGATGATAAACTATAAACCCTTCTTTCTCTAGACTAGAAACTATACACGGACTAAGGAAGTAACTGATGGAATAGTTAGTTCCATCCGGAGAATAAAATCCAGACATAATAGTTTTCCTTTAAATAGATTAGATATACACGAACTGAGGGTTTGGGAAGAAAACCACTTTCTTTATAGATGGTCCGTACACCTGGGAAATAATATTTATTAAAAGGGAAAGAAAGAGGAAATTTGTTGAATTTAACAAATAAAACTGTAACAATAAACGCACAATGCCTGTGTAATCACTACAAGAAAAAAGCACATTGGTGAGGGTCATGCTTGTGACGGACCTTTAAGGTCCATCACCAATGTCACATATGGTGACGGTCCTTAAAAAACCGTCATTGTAAGTGTATATAGTGATGGTCCTTTATGGTCCATCACCAAAGACATTTTCAATGACACTTTTGGTGAGGGTCATTAAAGGTCCATCACTAATTCTCTCTTTGGGGACACTTCTAGTGACGAACTTTTAATGACCCTCACCAATGCTCTTTTTGTTACTTTTGGTGACGGTCAAAAAATGTCTGTCATCATTGATCATTAAAATACCATCACTGTAAGTGTATATAGTGATGGTCCTTTATGGTACGTCACCAAAGACATTTTCAATGACACTTTTGGTGAGGGTCGTTAAAGGCCCATCACTAATTCTCTCTTTGGTGACACTTCTAGTGATGAACTTTTAATGACCCTCACCAATGCTCTTTTTGTTACTTTTGGTGACGGTCAAAAAATGCCCGTCATCATTGATCATTCCAATGTGTTTTTGATGACACTATGTGCCTGTTATTATTTTTTTTGTCAAAAGATAACGATTTTATACCATTATTGTGGAGTATTTTTTATAATATGTCCAAGGCCATAGTGGTTAGGGTCAATCAATTTTTTTAGAAGTAATTAGTGTGTATCATTTCCCTCAAGTAATGACTAGTCGAATAGAGATTTCCTATGAGTCAACACATGATTCATATATATTAAGTTTATTATCTAGCAAATTCCCTTTAGATAAATTTCCACTATTGTGTGTAGGAAGTATATTATTTAATACATAATCAAGCTTTGACAATTCTATTAATGAGAAAGACCTAACAATCCTCAACAATCTGGCACACCTTAAATTAATGCTTTGGCACACGCTAACATTTCTTAGCACCCCACATGTCTTGGAACATCATTGTACTTAGAACATCTTGTGATGACATCGACGCCCAAGCAAATGGTGGCATGCGCTAGCACAACATGGAACTCTCCTAGCATGTGTTGGCATGCTGCATATAGTCCTTAGCATGCCCTGGAACACCTTGGTTAATGAATTGACATACATTAGCACTTGGCACACAATGCCACTTGGCATGTATTGGGACCTATTATTAGTGTGCCTAGCATGCCCCTTTTCAGAAAGATAAAGTCTTGACTTATTAACCCTCTTATTGGTTCTTCCTTTTGTTTCCTTGACACATATTGACATACCCTGGCACCCTGTGCCACATCCTTAGCACCTAGCATGTATTGACATATCTTGGCACTATTAATTTTCACATGATATAATTAGCACACCTTGGAACTCCCAAGAACACTTTGGGAATTCTTGACATGCCTTGATATTCCCTAGCATGTCTTACCAATGCTTAGCATACCTTGTCACTCCCTCCTTGGCATGACAACTAACACTCATTAACACTAGTCTCTGGCACAAGTTCCTCATATTCATTAACTTCCATGAATTTTTACCTAGTGCTCCCTTAATGTTTTTTCCTATTAATACTTAACACTCATCAACATGCATTATCACTCTCTAGCACACCTTAGAACTCTTCAACATTCCCTTCCACTTCATAACATGCATAAAACTAGTTTGTGACACATATTGGCGCTTGGAAAGTCTTAGCATGATTGGAATACGTTGAGATGCCTTGGTATGATTTGGCATGGTTTGATATTAAATTTATTTGTGATGATCAATTGTTGGAAAGTAGATGAGAAGCAACAAAGGAATACTTGGCACTTAGAATGCACTAAGACTTTGCACTTGGCACATATTTCCCCCTAGTGTTGGTGTGCCTAGCATGTCCCTCTTGGAAAAGGTAAATTGATGACTTATTAGACCTCTTATGTGTTCATTTCCTTTTAGTTTAACTTTTTTATCCCTTTTGTTGTCTTGACAGACCCTGACATGCATTGAAACACCCTTGCACATCTTGGCATGCCTTATCACTTGGCACATCTTAACATGTTTGACATGTATTCCCACTATCTGGCACATCAAGGGGGTGAAGAGAGATGTAGTCCTAAAGTAGGTCGAGTACGAGGGCCAAGTAAGGGTACTTGCTAAAGGGAGGTCATGATCATCCTCCAAGAGCAAGATCATCATGTGAGGGTTCAAAAGAATGTTGCATACCTTAATGGTCGGTTTGTGCTAGGAAGTAGGATGGCATATTGTTGGTTCTCTTCTCGCAGATCGAGCTTAAGAGAGGTTTCTCATGAGAATCTTGGCATGTGATTTTAATGGTGTCTTTTTGTGAAGGCCGCATCAAATTCTGAAATGTTGAAATTTGCAACAAGAAACAGTGATATTGGAAACTAGAAAGGAAAAAAAAAAAATGCACCCATACTGGTGAAGAATTTTGATGCACCAAGAGTGAGGAATGTGGGACATCTAATTTATTTTTCCCTTAAGTAAATTGGACAATAAATTGTAATTTCATCTCATAACAACTTGTGTCAGTTAATTAAGTCATGATGACCAAGTTAGCTCAAGAAATTCAAGTACTTGAGGGTCTAAGATGAGGCATCTAGAGGGATTCTAATATTTTTGGGGTCTAGTTGAAGTTGACGCATTAGTGGGGTGCAAGTGTAATTAACTTAATTAAATGAGTTAAAATTAGTTTAACTAGTTCTAACTAAGTGATGAGCTAGTGAGAGGTCCAGTGAATTAAATTAGATTTAATTCACAATGAGTGATCAATCATATAACTGAAAATTCGCTATTAATAGTTGCATGCATGTCAGTTTCGAGGAATACCTAGCTGAGACAGAGGTTAAAGGGAACATAAATATCAGTTGTATTCAGAGAAAATTTCCCATTTGCAATTATAAATTCATTGGGATGCCATGATGGATTGCGCAATCAAGGAAGACTGATTTTCCTAATTAATAAGGATTTAATTCCCTAGGAATTGCATGAGCAAGGCAGGCTAAAGTAAGGATGAGAATTGGCTAAGTACTAGACCGAGTTTGCCTAGATCAACGGGAGACAATTGACAGAGTGCTGGAGAATCTCATGAGAGATTAAGCATTAATGTATTGTTTCATGATTCCTTGACTTAATACACAATAGAGATAGAGGGTTTTTGAGCAGTTTCTTTCCCCAAATACATCATGTTGTTGTGCAATTGGTAATATATTTCTCTTACTTATATGTGATTGTGCGATCGTGTTTTGTTTTCGCAAATTGTAGGAAGGATTCAATATCTTGTTTTAGTAGATTACAAGATCAGATTGAATCTCGTTGGTTAGATTTTCTACATGGTATCAGAGCAGGAATTTTTTGGGTGGTGAGTTTGCAGAGAATATCTAAATATATTGATGTAAAATTTTCAAAAAAAAATATAATATTTGGACTCCTTGTGAAAATATACCCAAATGGAAAAAAAAAATCGGTTGAATCGGAGCTCGGATGAGGGAGATATCATCGATTTAAAATCAACTCTTTTTTAGAAACTTTTTGTAACGTCGGGACAATGCGCGAGTTAAGAACCTATATGTACTTGAGGTACCAGATGCATGCAAATATTTTAGGAGAAAGGCAGAAGTTAGAGACTTGGTGGTTTAGAGGGAGCATAAATTACCTCTCAACATGCATCCTCATGAGAAGCAGAGAGGAGACCGAGTGGAAGCATCCACTCAAGTAGAGACCTCCATGAGTGGGAAATTTCGAGCCAGATGGGAAGAGGGAGAAACCATACCTCGAGGTGTATGGTGGGGTGATGTGTAGACATAATCCCAAGATAAGAAATTTTGGAAAGGTCCATTGAGATGGCGTGTCTCATGGATCGAACCTGGCTACGAGGAGCCCACAGTACAACAATAGTAGGAAGGATCAGTTAGATTAATGTAGTTAGATGTCAGCAAGACATAAATTAGAGTGATAGATGTTAAATACTGGAGCACAAATCAGAGTTAGCAACAGTTCAAAGGGCACAGATGCAGATGTCAGCAGCAGCGCAGAGAATCCAGTACTAGACAGGTGCAGTAGCTAGCAGCAGTCAGAAGACTCTAATGACAAATGCATTATACTGATTCAATTGTTTGGAGGCTATTCAGTTTCAAGATTTGTAGGTGTAAACAACACTAGAGAAGTGTAGCATGCAGAACATTCCAAAGGTGCCCGATGGGGATAGATTGAATTCCTTTCTTGTTGAGAGGGAGTGTTGAAATTTGCAACAAGAAACAGTGAAATTGGCAACTAGAAAGGACAAAAAAAATGCACCCACACTGGTGAGGAATTTTGATGTACCAGGAGTGAAGAATGTGAGGTGTCTAATTTTTTTTTCCCTTAAATAAATTGGACAATAAATTGTAATTTCGTCTCATAACAACTTATGTTAGTTAACTATGTCACGATGATTGAGTTAGCTCAAGAAATTAGATTTAAGGTGTTCGAGGTGGATATTGGTGGCCACCCGCCTATTCCGCTTGGGCCCTCACCATTGTATCTTTCAGTTTTTTAGTTTCCTTAATTATAGCACAATTTACTTTGTCATTTTTTCGGGTCCTGAACTTCCGGAGCCGTTTTGAGGCCCCAAACAATGTTTTTTGGACATGAAAGGTTTCATGACTTTGTAGAAATCGCATTAGCAGTTGTAGTCCTCGGAGAGATCTTTCTAACGAGGTATCATGTGCATCAAACGAATATAATATGAACAAGTTACGACCCTAGGAAGTTGACTACCCAACTAACCCCAACGGAGCCCATAAACTCTTGGTGTTACATTTCCTCAGGTTAGGGTTTTGGTTGTTTAGGGTTTTATCTTATTTTTAAATAATAAAAAACCCCTTCATCCTTATTGTAACACAGTTCAAAGGAACATAACTATCAGTTGTATTTATAGAAATTTTTCCATGTGCAATTATAAAGTCATTGGGATGCCATGATGGATTGTGCAATCAAGGAAGGTTGATTTTCCTAATTAATATGGAGATAATTCCATAAGAATTGCGTGAGCAAGGCAGGCTGAAGGAAGGATGATAATTGGCTAAGTATTAGACCGATTTTGCCTAGATCAGCAGGAGACAATTAGCAGAGTGCTAGAGAATCTCAAGAGAGATTAAGCATTGTATTGTTTCATGATTCCTTAAATTAATACAAAATAGAGATAGAGGGTTTTGAGCAGTTGCTTCCCCAGATACATCTTGTGTTGTGCATTTGATAACTTTTTTCTCTTACTTATATGTGATTGTGCAATCGTGTTTTGTTTCCACAAATTGTAGGAAGGATTCAGTATCTTGTTCTAGTACATTACAAGATCAGATTGAATCCTGTTGGTTAGATTTTCTACATGAAATATAAGAGAGGGTTGATACCATCTTGCCTTGTGGTGGTTAGTAGGCTGCAAGGTCTATGATAAAGACCAACATAAATGGAGGAGGGCTTGCATTGTAATTTAGAGCCATAACATAAGTCGACATAGGCGTAATATTGATTGAGTTAACCCTAGTTTGAGGGTCGACATTGAGATCTGAAGTTCATGTCAAGATTCAGTCAAAGAAATGCCCAGAATCTATGGATCCATATGAGCTAGGTCGAGTCTCTTATGGAGGCAAAAGTTGTGTTTTTTCTATGTGCGAATAGGGTTTGTTCTACAATAATTATAAGTACATAAGTATAATGCCCTAGTTAGGACAATTTCCTAGCATGTTTAGTTCATTAGATATGCCCTTAAGACTGTGACAAATTTGCATAGAAGAAGACGGGTTGTGACCCTTAGAGTGAGGTTTAATTCTGCAATAAAGACCGCAGATCTGGAAGATGGTTTTCAAATTCAGTATGTGTGGAGACATTAGATCCAAAGGAGGGTGGAACCTGAGCAGAAGATTGAGCATGCAGAAGAAATGTGCCACATGAAGAATGGATTGACATGTAAAGAAGTTGATTTTGATGTACTTTCCATATAGTTTTAGACAAATATCTGAAGAAACCTATGAAAAATTAGTAAATGGACTGTTAGTGGCTGATTTGTGACCCTAGTTCAGTCATCTATAGATTGTTAGAAGTATGATAAGAGGAGTAGTTCATATTTGTTCATAGATTGGACACAAAATTAGATCAAATTGTCGATACACAAGAACAATGATCTTGAGAGGACTCAAACCATTGTTAGGTGGCAGATTTGAAGAGCCCTAGATGAAGACAATATTGTGGGCCCTAGATTAGTAAAAAGAATTGACTGTGGTTGGGCAGATTGATGGTAGTCCAAGTACAGTTGGAGGGTTGTTAGGTTATTGTCAAAGAAGAGCCCTAACTCTTGTTCTGGTGAAGGACAACAAAATTGGTAGAAGGGTAGGTGTATAGGGCCTAAGGATGTGCATACTTTGAAGGACTAAAGTAACAATCAAGTGGGCCAACCAACTAGCCCTAGCTCACTATATTGTAGAGGATTGATTCAGAGAGAAGAAGGGCTACCTCCATAGCCCTGGACTTCTCATCTTGGAGCTGTAGTATGGAAAAAGTGGGCATACCAAAGAGTTGTTCAAAAATGGAATTGTGAACAACTTGTTACCACTCAAAATAGTAGTGGACCTAAAAGGGGTTCCTAAGAGGGCAACTGCTAGGACAAGGGAAACGATGGAGGCTTAGCCCATTGTCACCACAGCTAAGGCTCCTTGCTCTTCACAGAATTTCACCGATGGGTGGAGTCCCATAGTTTAGGAAGTCATTTGTAGAGTATAGGTCAATGAATAGGTGGGAAGTGACCCTCAAAACCATTTCCCTAAGATAAAATAAAGAGTGGGACTTGCTTTCCTTTTAAGCAAGGGAATTTATCTTCTAGGGAGAGAGGAGGGGGATTCAAGGGTTGAGGGAGAAGAAAAAGACTTATGAAGGAAGTTCTTAATCCCTAAAATCCTTTGGGAACTTGGATTCCCAAATGGTCCTTGATGAAATGCCTTTGACACCAAATGGGACCACACGGGGCCAAGTGGACCCAGCCCAGGTTCGGGGATGGAATTTAGCAACCAATGATGTTCCTATCCTGGACAAGGTGAGGGGAAAGGATCAGACAAGAGTTTTTACTTCGATAGGTCAAATTGATCCTACTAGGTTCTATCCTTGGGAACACCTAGGCAAAACTTGATCCTAGAGCTAGGGCTTGAGGTATCCGAAGATTCCACCGTCAGAATTGGCCCAAGTTCTGAGGAGAGTGAGGGCACCCAACAACGTAGCTGCCTCTAGGATATAGAAGTTTTCCTCTAGCTAGATTCCTGGGAAATTGTTGCCCTAGGTGACCTAATGGGGCTAGACCTAGGGAATGTGAAAATTTCTTAATCTAAGAAACCCTACTGTAGTATCTTGATTTACTTCTCCTACTTGAATTAAGTCACAAGTTAATTTCTGAAATATTCAATAAATTAGCGAAGTAAATAGTAAATACAACTAGCAACCTACACATACAGATCAAATATTGAATAACATGCTCATAGACAAAGTGACACACGAATTTTCTGGATAATTGTCCCTGGAAAAAACCCAATGCGGCAAAACTAGTGCAGCTAGCTCTGGAGGGTTTTCATTATTATGCATAATCTAAGTACAACAATCTTGGGCACCAAAACTGGTTCACCCAACAAAGAAATAAAAATGGCAGTAATACGTTGCTCTGAATTCCTCTACGTCAGCCTGACTGGCCTATTTCGGCCTCTGCACTGCTCAGTAAGGGCCTACGTCACACCTAAAGGGGTTACATTGCCCCTGTGCCGCCCTAATTGGGCCTGCGTCAGCCCTGCGTGGCTCTTTCTACCTCTGCGCCGCCCCTGGTGGGCTTTGGCTGGACTGAGTGGCTCCTGCTACCCCTGCTGCTCTAACTGGCTGGAATGCTTATGCAGAAAAAGCATAGGTAAGAAATAAGGCACTAGCCAAAGGTAACACATAACATTCAGAAAAAATTGAAGAAATGAAATGAAAATAGATCAATGTCCACAAATAACTGAAATAGCTCAATGGGACTAGAGAGTAAAAGCTTTGGCTACAACAATAAGTGCTTATAGCATCAGCTAAGAGAATAGAGGAGAGTATTTCATGAGGTTAAAATGTTGTATAATTTTTGGTACAGGAAAACTATAAAATTGTTAGAGTAAATATTTGCAGGTACCATTAGTTGGTGATCGTCGATTATCATTTTATTTCATCAAATACCCTGAAGAATGGGCCTTACAAGCTATTTGCGTAGACAAATGCCATAGAAGTTGTGTGATGGAAAAATATTCACACTATATTGAAGAAAACACCTACCAAATAAGGATGACATTTCAAATGGGGCAAGAAACAATAGAGAGATAAACATCGAAAAATTTAAAATTCTAGGGCAACAGGAAAGCAACTAGGTAGCATGGTAGAAAGCACAACAAAGAAAATTATAAAATGGAAAACCCTACAAATTAGCACCCATCAAAACATCACCACAATTTTTTCTTTAACTCTAAATCTCCAAATTCATCAAATTATATCCTGTATTCAAACCTGATCCTCTCTGTTAGCGATTTTGAAGATAAGGCTGAGAACTTACTACAGAACCATCACCTACATGTAGTGATCTTATTCTGTGACCAGACAACCTACTTTCGTGAAGACACGGAAAGGTAAACACTCTCTGCCAAGATTTTCCATACAACCCAGGTTGAGCAACCACATATATATCACCAGTTTTTTCTCTTCAGATTTGTAACTTAGAAGAGCTTTGTCTGACCACCTCCGGGTTGCTCCCAGAGTCACCCAGGCAAGCCCCCTCAGCATCATCCTCTTTCTGTAGTACCTAATTAGTAATTTAATTAACCATAATAGTTTCTTGATCATGCAGGTATTTCAAATATATTTCCAATAAGCATAAAGCTATCATGTTAAACAATCAGGTCAAAAGACTTTAGACTATGGTGCAAAAAATACAAAGAAACCTCACCAAAACTCAAAGGACAAACAAAGTCAAACCTCTACAAAGTATAAATAGATATCTGATAAACTTCATTCCACCACAAAAATGTGCTTAACTAAAGAAAATTCTAATTACTGTGCTTTCAAGACAAAGCTTTCAAGGGCTGTGATGTTATAAACATACCCCTACACCTCATGAACAATCAATGTGTATAATTAGACCATCATAATGCTCATTTTAAACATCATTATTATCATTTTATAAATCATTTTCATCAAATCAACAAGAAGCAAGCAACAATTGCACTCAGTTCCACTGAAGCAAAGTATATGGAAGTTTCATATACTTATTTATGAAGCTATCTAGATTTGCAACTTGATTGTAGAGTCAACCAATCAGTTGTTGAAGCCCAATATTGTCTCTTGTGAGAATCAAAGTTACATCAAGCTCTATGAAAATCCAATGTGTCATGATCATTTCAAAAACATTGATATTCAATACAATTTCCTAAGATCCCAAGTTCATTAGGGAGTTGGTAGTGTTGGACCACATTCTGACAAAGTTGCATATGGTTAATAGTTTGACAAAGCTCCTAACAAAGGGGAAGTTTGACAAGTTGGGGGAGAATCTTGGGTTATTGGTCACTCCCTCCTTAGCATATCCGAAACTCACTGACATTTCCTGTCACAAACTCTTATTCGTTAATTTTTAAGTATAGTTTTATCTGGTCTGTTATGATGAACTGTCTAGTGGAATATCCATGATAGTTTATGAATCACCCAAACATCTATCCTTTATGCAAGTCATATGATGATATTTCTTCACACTTATTTATCTCTAGTTGTCCAAACACAGTGCAGGTCATCACCACCACCCTTGCACAATTGAACATGATAGGCTCGTGGTCCTATCTAAGCTTGGAAGAAAATTTCAAAACTTAGTTACACAACATGATGGAATATTATTATAAAGGTTTCCCATGCATTCTAATCGACAATATCTAGTGGGATTGGAACAACAACACATTTTGTTCACGAGAAATATCCATGATATTTTATGAATCACCCCTTATTTATCTCTTGTCCCAACACAGTGCAGGTCATCACCACCACCCTTGAAAATTTGAACATGATAGGCTCGTGGTCCTATCTAAGCTTGGAAGAAAATTTCAAAACTTAGTTACACAACATCATGGAAGATTTATTAAAAAAATTTCCCATGCATTATAATCAACAATATCTGGTGGGATTGGAACAACAACACATTTTTTTCACGAAAAATATCCATGATAGTTTATGAATCACCCCAACATCTATCCTTTATGCAAGTCATATGATGATATTTCTTCACACTTATTTATCTCTTGTCCCAACACAGTGCAGGTCATCACCAATACCACCCTTGCAAAATTGAACATGATAGGCTCATGGTCCTATCTAAGCTTGGTTGAAAATTTCAAAACTTAGTTACACAACATCATGGAAGATTTATTAAAAAGGTTTCCCATGCATTCTAATCAAAAATATCTGGTGGGATTGGAACAACAACACATTTTGTTCACGAGAAATATCCACGATAGTTTACAAATCACCCCAACATCTATCCTTTATGCAAGTCATATGATGATATTTCTTCACACTTCTTTATCTCTCGTCCCAACACAGTGTAGGTCATCACCACCACCCTTGCAAAATTGAACATGACAGGCTCATTGTCCTATCTAAGCTTGGAAGAAAATTTCAAAACTTAGCTACTCAACATCATGGAAGATTATTCTAAAGGTGTCTCATGCATTCTAATCAGCAATATCTTGTGGGATTGGAACAAAAACACATTTTTTTCACGAGAAATTCTAACAAAGATCACAATTAAATTGATAAAAAATAGTGTTAGGAAGACAAGATTCATCCTAAACCACAAAATAATGGATTTTGGTAATTCCTCCACTCCCTCTTGGATGCCCTTGTGACTTATTTGATGGTGTTGCACAAGTTATCCCACCTAGCTGCAAAGTGGGTGTGGTACTCTTCCTCTCCCAGTATTATAGCGAGAAAGTAAGACATACCCAAAGTTAAGGCTCCAACAACTGAGTTGATTCCACTACTCTTTGTACCCTTCTGGAAATTGCATCCATCAAAAGAGTCAAATCCCTATAGATCATGGGGGATTCAAATATCATGATCAATTGGGTCAATAATTCATGATAGAAAACATCTACCTACACCCCATCCTACAAGATATCATAGATTCCCCCAACTCTTTGGACTAGCTATCTTTCAGACACATTTTGAAGGAGATAAATACCACAACATACAAGCTTTCAAAATAATCTCTCAAATTTCCCATCGATACCTTTGTGGTATCAGACTCCATCGATAGGATGGAGTATGACCAAATGATTATTCATGTCTAAGCTCGAAAAACAAGCCAATCTAGATTGATGCATGCACATTCCAATCATGACAATTAATTTCTACATCTTCTCAATAGAAAAAAACAAGTAATATTTTTTCTCTGTTCACTTTACAACATAAACACCAATTTCACCCATAATGTTAGGATAAGTTGAATGATATGATTGAAAAGGTGGGAGGAGTATTTTGTGGTGTATTGAACAGGACTGGGGGACACACATTTAGCATGGATGGGTAGAAGTGGGATGTCCAAGCATGGTTTACTAAGATCTATAATACAAACATTAGAGAATGAGAAGGGGGATTAAGACCTAATGTCATAGGGGCTAGGGGGCCTAGAGGGAAGGTAACAAGAGAAATTGAAAGGGGAACCCCTCATAGTGGTGATAAGGGCATTAGGGGTCTCATTATCACAACCAATAAGTCATTAACCCATAACCATTAAATTCCCTATCCCTTAACCCTGAAGCCATACTCCCTTAACCCCTACACTCATACTTCATAAGCCACCGACCCCTTGACGCATTAAACCTTAAGCTATTAACTCATAACCTAGAATCCATGAACCCCCTAAGCACTAACCCCTTATTCTCTTAACCCGTGACCCTTAAACCTTAATCCATAACCCCCAAACACCTTAAAACCTAACCCCTTAGCCCCTAACACCTAAATCCCTTAATTATTAAGCCCTTAACCCCTAAATCCCTTCCCCCCCAAGCCCTTGGCCCTTAAATATTAACTCTTGAAGCCCTTAACCACTTAGTATCTAAGGCAAAACACAACACCTCAAACCAACAAAATAACCTCTTAGGAGAATCCTTCACCTCTAACTAAGAATATTGCTACCATTTGATTTTTAGAGAACTGGGTATTGGTCTCGAGGGTGTGCGTTTGTGGGTAATGCGCTTATAACATGTATACCAAATGTAGAACAACTGGATAATTTGAAAAACCTCGATAAGATTTTCTCACAATATCTACTCTTCATGTTGACATGGAGCTTGTAGTGTTCTCCCACATAAGGAGTTGACAATGAATAAATCACTCATAATGACACAACCTATTCAACCCTAATGAACAAGGAGCTAACCCTTGATAGAAATATTTTGTTTGCTAAAAAACCACAATTGTGTCAATGTATAATACTATACATAAGAGAAACTAAAATGATATTATCCACATCAATTCTTGAAATAGCCTCACATTTGCCCTGACTGGTGAGCCAAGGGGTGAATGTAGGGAACTATTAAAGTTACATCATGTTTAAATTCCTTTTACATCAAGAGATTGTTCTCCATTAGGGTTGATGCACCATCACAAGAAAGCATGACACCTTTTTGTGGGGGAGAGATTAAAGTTGTAACACAATTCAGGTGACATACACCTCCAATGTAAATGACATCATTATACGTTTGTGTCAATTTGTTAAAGAGGTTATTTATAAACAATAAATTTAGTACTTGGACTTCATATTTTCATGTCCTTGACTCTAAGATGGATTTTTACTAGGAACACTTCATGCAAATAAGAGAGGGCCTTAATTTTGAACCCTCATACACACAAGAGCACTAGATGTTGCCCTTCAGATCCCCCATGGTGGTTTCAAAGTGGGTTTACATTAGTGTCTAGTTGAAACCAATGACATCATGATATTCCTCTTCTCAATAACATCTTCTAGCTTTGCCATATACACAACATTGAGTTAGAGGATCACCTCATCTAATGTTCTTACAATTACAAGTTGTAAAATTTCACCTGCTAAATTAATACTAAATTTGAGAAATTTTAAGTGACCGAACTAAAAATGACTAACTTAAATGGCTAAGAAAGTCATAATACATTGCATGTATTTCTCTGATCTCTAGGATGAAAGGGAAACCAAACTCAAAGCTAGACAACATACATACATTGAAGATGGATTCAATTTTGGAAACTATCATTTAAAAAGAGGCTAGCTCTACCCCAAAATGACAGTCCCTCCTCCAATACCTTGCCACAACTTCCATAGTTGTCAATTTTTACAATAATAGAACCTCTAAGTACAAGCTTACCATATACTTAGAACTTAGGTTGGAATTTATTTGATTCTTGAACTCTTTAGATGATGACTAAAGATCATTAAATATATAGATTGGAGCATTTGCTTGTAGTTATTGATGAACTTGTTAGCCATCCATAGAGGAATACTTCCCTCAGACATGTACTTGATTTTGTCCACAATGAAAGAATCCTACTATGTTTTTGGTATATTCGACAAGACTACATATTTAAAGTAATTAAAATTTAATTATTAATGTTTGAAAATCCTTTAAGAGGTGGAGAGAATCAAATTCACATAAGAGGAGGTATTCCCTTTGTTTAGCGAAACTCCATGGAGAGAAAGAAATAAATGCAAGATTAACCTATTGTTTATGTGATAATTAGGGAATGTATATCCATTCTCTCAAAGATTAGTCTTAGATAATGAGAAAGAATCTCCTATTTATTCTAAATAATCCTTAACGCTATTTATAGAATACCTTCTCACCATCACAATCACAATAGTCATTTTTTTTGGAAAAAAAACTACAACAAAACTTTAAATATACAAATAAATAACCTCCACATATAAAGGTAAAAACATATTTAAAACAAATTTAAAGTAAATTAGAATATAATATAGTAAAATTAACAAAAATCTTAATACAACATCAATTTGAATAATTTTCTTTAATACAAATATATTATTAAAAATTAAAAATTAACTTTAATAAATAAATAATTTATATAAAATCCCACTTTAATAATGAATAATTACTTAATTTATAATTGATTTATATATCGATTCATTCCTTTGCCCTCTTGTTCCATTTATTTTTCCAAATTAAAAAAAAATATTAAACTATTCCAAATTCTTTGAAATCATTTAACTCAAATACAAATATATGGCGCCTTTACATTTAATGCCTTTGTATTTTGCCGCCATTGCATTATCCCTCTCCGTGGCCTGAAACGAGCTCATGTCGAGCTCAGGAGCTCGCTTTTGTACAATCCTGGTTTGCAATCGCTCTGGGATAAATCCCCGAGCCCCCAGATCCCTTCATGCATGACTTCCAATAGATCATTTTCATTTCTTCACCGTCAAAACGAGTTCAGAAAGGTATTTTTCTGCAAAAGGATGCTTAAATTGCAAAATCTCATCATTTTTCTTGTGGCTGTCACGAATCCTGTATGCTCGGTCTTGGAGAAAATTCATTAAATAAGCCACTGTATTCTCTGAACTAAATTTGTCGAAATAGGTCTTGCTCAAAACACTGTTGTAAGCAGTAGAATTAGAGAAAAACAAGTTGATTAAAGTATCTACAATGGTTTTTTGGTTCTTTCAGTTCAATTATTCTAAGCTTTCAATGGAACAATTTAACCCTATTTTGGCTTAGAGACAATATTTCATAAGCTAAGGCTCTCTATAAATGGACTAGAGGAGGTTGTGCTAATTTTTTTTTTTTAAATACGACAGAGTTTGCGAATAAATTCATTGAGTTAAAGATGGGGATTCTGATACATTTCGAGTAGTTTGATTGAATGATTTCTCTTTCTGTTCTACACATTTCAAATTTTTGGGAGAATGGACATTGATTATTCTGGTATTTGACGGTATTCTATTCAAATTACATAGAGGAAGATAGAAAGTTAGGGCTTTTAGAGGCTGGGCGTACAGAATGCCAAAATCTTTACAGGGTTTTGTGAGATTTTTAAGACTGTCAAATATGATAGAACATTAGGGCTTTCACTAAGCCAAGAAGGCTAATGTCACATTCTTTACAAATTTAATTAAGAATTACGAGACTGAACATTTTTGATGTTCAGGTGGTTCATAGATATCTTCAAGTGGTTTCTATTTGTATGGAACAAGAAGTTTCTGTTTGTATGCAACCAGGAATTTGACACATCAACTGAAATACTATGCTTTAACAGGTTTTCCCTTTCAGATCATATTTGTGCAATAGAATACAATCTTTAATGCTCTTTAGTGTATGGATAAGTCAAAACTAATGGATCAAGAAGCAGGGACTATAGAAAAAGTTACTAATGGAGGGAAACGTTATCCTTCACAAGATAACAATGTAGAGGTACTTTTTTGCTGTTTTGGCCAAAATAGGCCATCCAAGTAGGCCTTAGAAGTTACAGAGAGGAGCTCTTTTTTTTCTTTTACATCGACTGAAGTGGAATACTGTTGCCACATTCTGGGGTCACCTCTGTCCATTATAGAAGGAGGTCTTGTAACCTACTCCGAGTTGCCAGTTTCTCTCTAAGAAAGTTTGTATGGCAAACCAATGTTCTATTGAAGGTTTAATCATACAAAGGATGCGTAAAATGAAACTCCTTTAGTGAGTCCAAGAAAAAGACCTGGCGAAGAATTGGTGCAAAATGATACTTGTAGAAGAGCCGACAAAGTTCCAAAATTAAAGCCAACTTTGCCAATTAAAAACTGCAAACAACTTGGAATCCTATCTTCAGGATGAGATTGTTTGAAGCACCCCAAAAATTCAAGTATGTTGCTACTGTGCTACCTTTCTATAGACTAGAATTATTTCTTTTATTGCTGTAATATCAGTTATATAGTCCTGGTTCAAACATTTGAAAGATAGAATTGATTTTTCATCCAGTTGATTATGAGACTTTGTACTCAAGGTCATGAGAAACAAAATTCAATACTTTTCAGCTAGTCAAGCATAAGTTCTTAAAAGTTAAATAGTAACTGTCTCTATCTAGTTTCCCACTGTGCAGCGGGCATATCGCTGATTTTAGCAAGCCTTAGCATTTTCCTCTCTAATTGCATAAGGATGCAAATTTCTGAACTCTTCCCTGACACACATGAAAGTCAGATGCAATTTCGGCAATGGCATTTGCAAATCCAACCATCCTTAGAATTTTAGCTATTGCAGTATGATTGATGGAGCAAAGATTTAACTGTGTCCTTATTGTTTATTTTCTCTTTCCAACCTGGATTGTTTATCTGCTCTTAACAGTACATTTCCTTTAGAGCACAAGGCTGCCTTTTAAGTGCCCATTTTCCCTTCTTTATTACACAAATATCCAAAACAACCTTGTTACCTTGCATCTATTCTTTGACTCCTTTCTTCTTCCATTGATCCTCTAGATGATAATATGGAGGTTAATCATAAAAACAAGACAAGATACACTGCTCATATTCCAGACAGGAATTCTTCATTTCTACATGTGCCAGAACCCAGTTGAATTTTCCTTCTTGTGACAAATACAAAATGATACACCGCTCATATTCCAGATAGGATTTCTCCATCTATACATATGCCAAAACCCAGTTGAATTTTCCTTCCTCTTATCATCTTGATTCTTGCTTAGCTTAGTCCAACTTCTTATTGTGGAAGTTTACAAAAAACTTACAGAATCCATAACATCTTTTTTAGTTTTTAAACTCATGTGGTGCTCATTTATTAAAAAGTTTTCTGGATTATCCACATTGCTAGAGAACGAGTGTCGATGTTTCGAATCCCAACGGGGATCCATCATCAGGACTTTTTTGAATGGATCCCCGTTGGGATTCGAAACGTCGACACTCGTTCTCTAGCAATGTGGATAATCCGGAAAACTTTTTAATCCATAACATCTTGTGTACCTGAGTGGTTCATTTCCAAAATCAACAGGTGAAGTCCAATTTCCCAGCGTCCAAATTCCTTCAATTCACTATTAATACAAAACAAGAAATTATAGCTAGCTGCTAACATTCTCACTGAAAGCTTTAACAAGATTCCCAGGAATTACATATATCCTTTAGTGTTTCTACTCATCAAAATTTAAGGAGCCAGTGTAGAAAATATCACACATAGAGGGAAATCAACAGGAACATTCTTCAAGAGATTAAAGTTAGACTCTCCGTAAAAATTACATCTCTATCATTCCTAGTAATAAAAATATGAGTCGATTAGGCTTGTACTAGTGCAATAAGAACATATACCATGCTAGGGACTAATGTTTTATTCTTATTTGGCACAAAAGTGACCAAGTTTATGCCCATTGCTAGCTTCCAACATGAGTGGTTCCCTCTGGTGATTTCTCACCGTCAACATTTAGCCTACATAGGGCTTGGTCTAGTGGTAAGTTGGACCAATTTCGATGTTGTAGACCAAACTTCTATTCCCTATAGGCATAGAAGTTTACTAGGACTATCTTGATTGGCTAGCCTGCAACGTTAGTGGCACCCTTAAGAGGGCTTCTGGCCATCAACATGAGATGCAAGAAAAAATGATCTACCAATAAGGGGGAGTGCATATGATGACTTTGGTTCAAACCCTGACAAGTGCACTCCATTGTGTTACTAAGGGCCCATGATGAGGCCAAGAGGAAAATACAAAATTCAAGTCCAAATGGATTTTGTATGGGCATAGAAACCCCTCAAATGCGGCAACTTAGCCAATGTTCCACTATGTTTGACAATTCTCTTCCCCATGTTATAGTGGGGAGGTGTTTCCCTTGCTTTTGACCAAAAATAAAATAACAACCTAGAGAAGATATTAAAGCCAGACCATCCTTAAAAATCACGTCTCTATCATTCCTACTAATAAAAATATGAGTTGATTAGGCTCGTTCTAGTGTAATTTAAGAACATATACCATGCTAGGGACTAATGTTTTATTCCTATTTGGCACAAAAGTGACCAGGTTTATCCCCATTGACTAGCTTCCAACATCAGTGGCTCCCTCTGGTGATTTCTCACCATCAATATTTAGCCTACATAGGGCTTGGTCTAGTGGTAAGTTGGACCAATTTCGATGCTGGAGACCAAGCTTCTATTCCCTCTAGGCATAGAAGTTGACTAGGACTATCTTGATTGGCTAGCGTGCAAAATTAGTGCCACCTATTGTGGCCCTGTAATTTATAATATTGGCAAGAATAAACGACAGATGACAACATCAAACTGCTTTGGATTCCATAACCTATCCTTCCTAGACTCAGAGAGGGCTCTCTCTGTTTTTCTGATTTAGCTTGATGATTATAAAGGCTGATATTAGGCTAGTTATAGAAATTATGAGGGCTATTTGTTTTGATTGATTATGTGGTTGGACAGATAGAGCTATGAAACTTAATCCGTTGGGCTATGGAATCATAAAAGGCTGAATTGTGCATCAACTTTTCAAGGGAATTCACAGGGCAAGCTAACTATGCAGACTGGATCTTACTGGCAGTGTGAATATGAGATGGAAGAAAACAATGAGTTCAGTAATAGCTAAAGAGCAGTTAAGAATTCTTTAACTATACTTCAGAAGAAAACATTAAGATAGTAAACACAGACAAAATTAAGGTGCTCTCTTAGCAAATCTTAATCTAAATTTTCTGTTTCACAATCAGACAAATTGATGCTCAGCATGAAAGGCAGAGAAAAAAATTAACACAAAAGAAACATCACCATTAACATATCTCAAGAATCCTGTGAACGGTCTCTTATTATTGATGCCCCAGAAAAAACTACAGTGCTCCAATACAATGATCTTTACAACGCAGAGTCTAACGAGGTCTAACCCTTGATAATGAAAATACAAGTAGTATTTAACTGCAACTATGCTGGTTGCCCTAATCTACTTCGGCAATCTTCATTAACTACAATTTAATTAGAATTTGACAACTGTGGCCATGCAAGGCCCGAACAAAAAATATATCTAGAAAAACTCACTGTAACATTGACTTTGGCAGCTCTTCGTAAATAAAAAAGGTATGTTGAAAGTGGCTGAGGTGGTCACGAAGAGGCAACGCTGGGTGGCTCTGACATCTGGCTCTACCATTCAGACCGACTTTGCTAGATCATTAGTTCTAATGCGGTGCTGGCTACCATGTGTACCCTCGATTATCTCTATCCAATATTTTCCATCGGTCACCAATTTTTGCATCTACATCGTCAATTTCTTTTCCTAGCTTGTGAAGCATAGCATCGATCCTATTTATCAGAGAAGATGAAACATTGCTTCCTACAGAAACTTTAGTTGCATGACACTTTTCATCCTTTGATCACTAGACATAGATAATCCTTCACCCCTGTTAGGAAAGGCTGAATTGGTGGCTTCACATTTCTATTTACGCTCAGTCACACTATCTGAAGGAAGATATTGTGTTGCCTTCTGTGGTATCTCAAATATACCCTTTACAAAACAACCAATTCCTCTTGCTATCTTAATTTCCTCCATGTGGCCCTCAATTATATCTTGCAACACTTGTGTTGGAGTTTGCTTGACCCTTTTTCCACAGTATGACATTTTTTTCCGTTTGTAATCTCTTACTTCAGCTAATGATTCTTCTCTTGTTTTCTCCCTCTTTGTCCCCTGATAGGAAGAACGCTGCCATATAAGGCCATCTTGCTCAAGTATGGGTTTATAATCGGAACGCCTTTTCCGCTCCTTTGTAGCCTTCCTCACGGCATTTTCATGCTCAACTAATAGTTGAAAGCATTTCAAAATCGTAGGAAGCTTTGCCTCTTGGACAAAGGCAATTAAGACCTTTGCATGACGAATGATGAACTCAACAACATCCGAACCAAATCAATAGCAGAACACTGGCCATACACATTCTCGAGATTTTCCACTACAATGTATTCTCCTTGTGAAAGCTTAAACTTCTGAAATTGCATCATATCCCATTTCAGGGACAGACTCAAGGCAAACATCAATATTTGGAACAGGTGGACTGTTAATTTGAGAACATGTTCTATGCCATTTCAGATTAGGGCACACAATACTAAAGAAGATAGAACACACTAATAGATCGATAGAAGACAAGCCAAAACAGAGATGAAGAGTGGTGGCGTTACGACGATCAGCAGGATGCTTCTACCAGCAAAGTCTCCAATAGGTCATTTAGTCAAGCGTGTCACACATAACCCCAGAACAACCCAAACAAAGAACAGTCCATAGATAAGCAGCTCCAATGCTATCTAGAGAATTCCTCCACACAATGTGTGTGTCAAATGAACTCTAAGTCTCTCCAATATATAGGAATCTTTGGGGGTGTGTGACACGTCCTTTAAGACATTTAAGTCTATATTTTATTCCAGGCCAACCTAGCACATAAGTGGAATAAATTCAAAGTACATGTTCTGCTCATCCGATCGAGATGATCTTTAGATCAATCTTACACCTCTCCGAAAGAGGAATCCAATAAAAATATTGCGATCATCATCTAAGCAGCACAACCTAGAGTTTGGACCTAGTTTTCCAATTTTAACACTCCCTCTCAACTAGGGATAACTCCGTCCACAAGTGCAATCCAAAAATCATGCGTCATCCCGCCGTAACTTGCTTTGTTGGCCTCTTTATTTCAAAACAGAAGTGGGTCAGTCACAAATACATCATTCCCGGCTGACAGATTCAGCCCAGAGGTCAAAACCTCTATTAGACTCACAAAGAGTCTCCAACCAACCCGAAGTTGGTTCATCTGACCTGAAGTCAGGTAGAGGTCCAAGACCTCACAAGACTTGATCCCAGATCAAGTGGTTGGACCGTGCCATCCTAGATAGAGAGTACGGCAATTTCTGATGCGTCCATCAGTCTTTGCTACTAGTCTCTAGCCTTTCCCATCTCATTGGCCAAATGAGAGGTACTTCCCATGAGCCTTGAACTCAATGGGTAGGATGCATACGGGGCATAGATAATGAGAGGTAAACCAACTCAATAATCACAACGGTGGGGTCCAAGCACACCAACAAGGTTCGGCAAGCCTAGCCTTGTGGTTGCTCATAGCTTCGAGAAGCTGTCCCCAAAGCCCCCCAGAGCTCCCAGAGCTCATCGTCCAACAGGATCCTCAGAATAGGATCGTTCCATGATTCCAAGATTCTCACAGAGGGTTATGAACATGATCTTCCCCAAGGGCATAGTGAGAATATCCACGACCTGCTCATTAGTTCCTATGATCGAGCCTTACGGTGCCTCGCTGTACCATATCCCGGATAAAGTGGTACCAGCCATCAACATGCTTGGATCAATCGTGGAACCCGGGATTTTATGACAAATGAATCCCCCTCTGGTTATCACAAAGGATAACGGTGGCATCTAGCACATGCTCGAATAACTCACAGAAGAGCTTTCGCAACCAAGTGACTTCACAACAGGCCATACATGTTACAATGTATTCGGCCTCAGCGGTGCTCAAGGCTACCGAATTTTAGATTCCTGCCCGAAGAAGATATACATGTGAAGTAGAATCCAGATGTGCTCTTGCGATCCACCACACTGCCAGCCTAATCGGCATAAATATATCCATGGAGTGTCATACTCCCGGTAGTGTATCTCAGCCCATGGTCTATTGTGCCTCAGAGATATCTCAAGAATTTCTTGGCACCAACCTAGCAAATGTTATGATCAACCATGTGTTGACTCAAAGTGTTCACTGCACAAGATACGTCCGAACAAGTGTTCACTAAGAACATCAAGGTCCCTATGAGTTCACGATACTCAGTAGGACAGGCCCAGCAGCGCTGCCACTCAACTTCTTAAAGTTGAGTTCCATCGGTGTTGACACGGACTTACAGTCCATCATACCAGAAGCTTCATAATGTATTTTCCTTGAAAAAGGAAAATCTCGCCAGGTCTCTGCTAGACCTCCAGGCCTAGGTATCAGTCCTAGGTCCTTCATCTCGAACTCAGCAACGAGCTCCCTCTTGCACTAATGAATGAGAGGGTCAACACTTGTCAGGAAGAGGTCATCAACATACAACACTAGAATGAGAGGTTTTCCCTTTACAACCTTGAAGTAAGGGTTCGGATCAACATTACTTCGAGTGAACCCTTGCTTCATCAAGTAGTTATCTATCCTCTCGTACCAATATTTGGGTGCTTGCTTCAACCCATAGAGGGCTTTCTTCAACCTGCAGACATGGGTGTCTCGATCCTGGACTTCCAGCCCCATAGGTTGCTCCACATATATCTCTTCCTTTATCGCACCATGCAGAAATGTGATCTTCACATCATCTGATGAAGACTCCATCCTTGCATAGCAGCAAGGGCTATAATAGATCAAATGGTGGTGTATCGGGCCACAGGTGCAAATATTTCATCATAATCTATGCCTTCCTTTTGAGAGAAGCCACGGGCAACGAATCTTGCCTGAACTTTTCAACACTTCCATCAGATCCATGCTTGATTTTTGAAGCGAGGTGACAACATATTTGATTTTTGGTCTATGAAACATATCCCAGACATCATCCTGACATCCTTCCAGACTTTGATGCTTTCCAGTTTCTGCAAATGATCCAGGCTCATATTGTACTCATGGAAGCTAGATACCCTTATATTTATATGGCTTCTCGGTTTTCCTATGGAATTTCCCCCTCTGAAGCTATATGTCTTTGAGCCATGAGGATCTTCTTTCGTTCAGTAAGGGTATCCACTTAGGATTTTATACAGTTGTATTTTCTCTCTTAATGCTTGCTTCTTGCTCGAGACAAGACATCTATTTTAAATGAGGGCATCCCAAACACCAACTTGGAAAGAGGACTTAATTTCCCACAGTCAAAGCCATCCAATAGACTTTGCTGATCATGATTCAAGATTCCAACAATGTGACCAAAAGCTGCAAAAACTTCTCAGTTCACATTTTAAGTTTACCATAACGCTCCAATGTAAGACTGATACTGTCACAAGCTTACAGCTATTATGAATTTCGTAAACATGGGTGTCTGTCTATGTCACTGTCATAATGACAGTGACACAGTGACCTAGATTCACAGATTTAGCTCCTCAAATTTGCGGTTATAGAGATAGCTTCTGAACTTTCATCACTGTCTTCTTCATCATTAACAATATTGAAGATTTCAAGCTTCATGGTCATATGTATGCCTCTGAAGATACCATAGATCAAGTTCATATAGACTCTCTTCTTTTGTCTGCCTTCTTATATTAGTTTTTCAAAGCACTGTAAAATATCATCTCAGCAATTTTGCCTTCAAAAAAATAGAGTTGTTTCAACATCACTGATCACGGGGTTCGAACAAGGGTTTCAACAAAGTGATCACTTTGTCCTGTTCAACATTCAAGGACAAACTTTCCCAAAAAAACTTCAAAGAATCTGCCTTTCCTTGAATCAGACAATACCACTGAGTTAAAGTGCAATTTTATTGAGGTTCTCTGACCCTATCACAGAGAATATATCAGACTCCAGGACAGAGTTGTGTATGCTTGGAAGGAGGCCTACCTAGGGCCCAGAATATCTCAAAAACAACTTCCTCAAATATGCTCCAAGCATCGTCCCCTTCTGATGAATAATATACAGGGCCTGTATGCAAGATACTCAAAAACTGCGGCTTACATCACATGTATATGTCTCCTTAGGGTAACTGCCCTCTTTCCTGTAAAATTCCATCTCCTGGAAAATTCGTGGATCAATGGCACTCAAACCCTCAGAGAAATGTGGTCTTACTGCTACAGGAATTGATCTTCAAATGGGGTGTCAATTTTTGATAGAGAATGTATCCTCCTCTTTCTTGAAGATTATGAAGGCATAGCTATGGGCAGAATACATAGTGATATTTCCTATTTTCCCAAATCTGGAAAATTGCTACGCTAGTGCAATTTCTGAGACATCAACCCTTGATTTTCAATCATTGCATCCTCCTTTGATAATATAGCTCGTCCTCCAAATAATTGCTTGGCCTCATCAATTTAGCATGCGCACAGGTACGATCATGAAACCATACACTGTCCAGCACCTGTTTATTCCTGTTATCGGCTTCCACTGATTCCCACTAGAGCCATCAAATTATTTTCTTTTCTTTTTCAACAGCGAATTGCACCATATGATTTCCGCGTCCAAATTTAAGGCATCATCACTCTCAACGGAATGTGGCTCCTGATTACGAATACCCACATTGAGCTATGCACTGAATGTTATTGAAAATACCATGCTCGGAATCTAATGTGGTAGTTAGAAGAAAAACAGAATTCGATGGAGCCCATAGCCTTAAATAATTTCACCACGTCAAAAAAATTCAACACACGTCACAGTTTTGGTTCGCATACAAGTTTTCAATGTCAGTACAATGCATATAATACAGAACCATGGTCCTCACAAAATTTCAACCCAGACCCAATATACCATCTTCCATACCATTAACACCATATTCACCATAAACAATCTTAAAAAAAAAACTATACACTGCACAACAAAGATACCAATGGTATTTACAGTATGGAACTTACCGCAGAAAACTTAGTAATCGCACAGAAAACAAAATCGGATTTGGCTTATTTTGGTCTGCCCCAATGATCTCAAATAACAAAAAAATGTGAAACGGCCAACGCAATGAGGCGAAGTCGATACTACGTGATTCTTGGCACCAGTTCTTCGACAAGAAGTCCCGTGGGGAGTGACTTTGATGTCTTGGATTCCAGTTCAGGTTGGAAATCCACGGGACTGTAATTGAACCTTGTGAGTAATATATGCTTTAACAAGAAAAATCATTATCACCCACATGCTGAAAATTTCAAGATCTTCTTGGCCACGAATGTGCGAAATTTTCGTAAGCAGGCGAAACAATGGCGGTGAATGCATGTATCATCAACCCGCTTCCGTGAGTTACATGTGATCTGGAAATTTTTTTTCTTTACATATATGTCACCTCGATTCAATAATTAATCGATGTTTGAAAAACTTATTCGCTCAAACGCCACTCATTGGAGCTGCCGCCTGACAAGATAATGAACGACACAGATACGCATGAAACCCCTGCATTTCAAGCACAGGTATCTGACCTTAATTTTTTTTTTTTTTTTTTTCTGCAGTCGGACGGCCATGGGCAGCAAGCCCATGCCTTTCCTGTCACTGTATCAAGTTCATGCCACATGGAAATATTTCCACGGGATTCTTACTTCGTCCTCATCAATACTTAGACCCAACTTCATCATCCTGTGAATCCTGTTATTCAAATTATTAGGATCATCAAGGCTGAACCTTGACATCAACAGAATAGTTTCGAACATCAATAAAACTGAATCTTTGACAGACTTATCATTTTATTTTTATTTTTACTTTCTTCTGCCCTCTTTCTAAGCTCATCCATGATAGAATTCTTAGGATTAATTTTTATGTCCATATTTCCACGATGTATTAACGTGGTAGACAGAATTATTCACAAGCATCTGTAATGATGTGTGAAATAACCGGCTATGATCCCATTTGATCTTAGCCGCAGAAAGTTCGCTTTTAGAATAAGCCACATCTCACTGCCCTAGATTTATAAGCTAGGCGTTATCTTAACCTGGCTCTGATACCATGTTAATTTGAGAACATGTTCTATGCCATTTCAGATTAGGGCACACAATACTGAAGAAGATAGAACATACTAATAGATCGATAGAAGACAATCCAAAACAGAGATGAAGAGTGGTGGTGTTACGGTGATCAGCAGGATGCTTCTACCAGCAAAGTCTCCAATAGGTCATTCAGTCAATCATGTCACACATAACCCCAGAACAACCCAAACAAAGAGCAATCCATAGATACGCAGCTCCAATGCTATCCAGAGAATTCCTCCACACAATGTGTGTGTAAAATGAACTCTAAGTCTCTCCAATATATAGGAATATTTGGGGGTGTGTGACACGTCCTTTAAGACATTTAAGTCCATATTTTATTCCAGGCCAACCTAGCACATAAGTGGAATAAATTCAAAGTACATGTTCTGCTCATCCGATCGAGATGATCTTTAGATCAATCTTACACCTCTCCGAAAGAGGAATCCAATAAAAATATTGCGATCTTCATCTGAGCAACACAACCCGGAGTTTGGACCTAGTTGTCCAATTTTAAAATGGACCAATAGTCCCGATTGTTGAAATAACATTTGGAAGGGAAACAAAACTTCCCGCAAAAGTTTCTGTTAAGCCATAGTCCTGTACAACATGGAAACATGTCACTACTCGTAGAAACTCTTCCACATGTCTTGCAAGTGGAGCTGCTCTTGATGACATTACATGGACACGTCCTCCCAGACCTTGTTTAATCTTGCTAAAGACAACTTGATCAAAAAGTTGATATGCTTTTTCATGTTTCAACCCTTTGTACATATTATTAAGCTTGTATTTGTATGCAAATTCAAACACCTTTCTATTCAAAAATCCTCCAACGACAATCTTCTGGTTTAAACCTGAATATATGTGATCAAAAAACATGTGGGACACCACAGAAGACAGTTGGTTTTAGTTCTGCAATATCCTCCACCAAAAGCTCCACATCCCCGCGCCAAAAGCCTATTGAAGCACTTTTTGATATGAAAAATTCCTCTGTCACCCGATAAAATATATGTACTAGAGGAAGAAATGAGAAATGAACATCCTTCTCTGTGAGCTCTTCATTCTGACATTTAAGAAAATAAGCAATTTCGGTCACCATAGAAACAATGTTTTCATTTGCGATCAATGTGCCTTTAGGTTCACTAGTTTTGACATTAGTGTACATTATTGTGCAAATATCACTCTTTTTGGGTAATGATAGTTCAAACCTCCTTTCCTTTCCCAACAACAAAAATTCGTTCCAAGTATGGACTTTGAGCATTTGTTTTGCGAAAACCTGAAACCGGATTTTGGAGAGCGCAACAGATGGTAAGCCGTATTGTGATTGGGGGGGGTGGGGGGTGCGAACATATCCTTCGCTTGCCACGTCGTTAATGGCTGGGTTTGAAAAGTACCCATTTCGAACCCCCCCTCCTCCATTAAAATTCAAATCACCGGGGGGGTCCGAAATCAACTTGAACTGTCAATCTAAACCAACGGTTCTCCTTCATAAGTCGAACATGCGTGAGGTTTAGCATAATATCGGCAGAAGCTCCACTGCCATCATGTTATAGTTCTTAGCTCTTAAATATCTTTCTACCAAACCATTCTCTATCGGAACACCAATACACATAGCCTTACTTGCATCAGGTTCATCTTGGGATTATCTTCCTCCACTTCAGGAGATCTCTGCTCATTTGTAATTATAGATTCTGAATTGACAAAACATCCAGCCATTTCATTGTTTATATTGCTTTTAGACACACCTGTCGCTGTTGATATAGTGTGGGGAAAAGACTTGTTTTCATATTTATAACATTGAACCACCAACTCAATCATTTGAGAATCTTCACAGCCTCTATGTATATGCTCATTAGAATCTTTACTGAGGCTTATTATTTCATTGTTTTTTTTTTGCTGATTCAATGTTTTGCAATGTCATTTCTCTAAAACATGGGTAGTCATCTGATGTCACTCTCGCTATCTCCCTGGTTTCTCTGTTACTAATTGATAGCTCTCCACCAGCTTTATTTGACGAGCAATAATGTCAGCACATCTTGGAAGAAGTTCAATTGGCTGCCCTCCAGGGATCACAATATATTCAATAGCAAGTCTGGCCTCTTCTAAAGCATGAATCTCTTCTCGGGAAGATCTTCTCTTGGCTGCTCCATCTGATATCTCAATATCATTCTTAAGCTTTTTGAATGAACTAAAATAACTTGCACCAAGAGTCTCCAAACCAATAATAGTACGCATGACCCTTACCATCTCCGCCATCATGTTTGTCTTCATCACAAATATGGGTAGATGCTGATATTTAGCCACTCCTCGAACCCATGAATTCTCCTTGAGCTTAGAATGTAAAGCAAGAATTGCATCAGCTGCTCCAATGTCATTGTGAATTTAACTGCATTCTCTAGGCCCATTACTTCCACTACTTGCTCCAGATCAGCCTCCATGATCTTTTATAAGTATATAAAATAAGTGGTGAACCATCATCCTTCCGAAATTGCTCATAACTACCTTTCAACCCAAAAATATCATCATCACCACTCTCATTACCAGCCTCAAAAACACCATCAGACTCTAAACATGTCAAATGCTCCTAAAATGGCTTCCAATGTCTGGTTCTGTTGTGGCGGGACTTCCATCTGTCACTACCTTCATAACCATCTGGCGGACCTCAAATGATGGAGATTTTCCTATTCACAACATATCATGGAAATTTTATATGAAGTTTGAACAGGCCAAGATAGATACTTGATTAATTATTTCTGTTTTTGAATTGACATTGCATACTGTATCATACAGCATATTTATCCCCTAGGATGGATATGAAAAACTTTATAGAGCACCTTCTAATATGGCATCCACAGTTGCTTCTAAGCTATGATGAATACAGCATTCGGTCCCTGATATCATCTCTACAACATAAGTAAATGAGGATGGTCCTTTTCTCTCAAGTATAGCCTTCTGAACTCCCCTTCTATTTGCCTCATCATCTCCAAGGGTAACACTCTGCACACCCTCTACAAGCATCTCTAAATAAGGATTATTTATGAGATTTTCAATAGTCATTCCATGTGCAGTTCTAACCAATTGGATTCCACGCTGAGAAATAGTACTGGCTGCCATTGCTTCAGGCTCTGTTCCAATTTCATCAGTAATAACTATTTGAGGCATATGATTTTCAACTACTTCAATCATGACTTTATGTTGCATATCAACATTTGGTACTTGCATTCTCCGTGACCAACCAATGCATGCATGAGGGATGTCTCCATCACCAGCTATTTCATTTGATGTATCAACTACCACAGTGCGCTTCTTATCTGGTTCCATATTAGGCTGATTGGATGGGAGAGACATTGATGTTTCTGAAACATCAAGCATATTTCCCAATTTCATATCTACTCCCTCACTTATTGCTTCAACACTATCAACTGCAATTTCTTCCACTGTCAAGACACTCTTCTTCTTCATTATCTGAATGTGAATCAAATTCAACATCAGAGGAAGATGAGTTTGCCTCTGATTGAACTTCAAACCCCTCATCGTCAAATGAGTTAAACCTATCAGTTCTATCTTTGTGTTTCCCACTATCATCTGTGCCATCCACAGCTTGAGAAATGCCCTCAAGATTGGGTTCAGTTGCAACATCATTTGTGTCTACACTGGGGTTTGATTTTTTGAGAAATATCTTGTATTTTAACATTGCTTTTGCTTCTTTTCACAAAGGCTTTCCTCAACTGTCTGCATATAAATTCCGCCTCCTTTTGTCCTGTGACAAATACCAGTATCCCACTAGGTGGTAACTTCTTATGAATAGCTAAGACTTTTTTGTAAGCCTTCTCCAAGTACTCTATCAGCTCTGTCTTTGCTGAGAGATGAATGGTTACGGGAAGTTGCCTTGTAGCCACTTCTACTACAGATGGACTTGAAACAGGAACTACAAAATTTGTGCCCAAAGGAGCACATTGAAAACCCTTAGAAGTGGCACTGGTTTGTGTATCTAGCTTTGTTAACAAGTGGCTAAGGGCTTCATTGTTGTGAGTGTCAATAAGATTCAAGATACTGAGGCAGTATACAACGTAAGTAGCAGGTCCAGGTGGTGGGGCACTAGTTGGTGAAGCCATTTCAAATTTGTCCCATTTTCGCTAATGAATTTGAAAATATGCAAGACAAAGTGTAAATTTAAAATTTATCCCGTGCCAAAACCCACCTTAATAGGACTTTTGGCTATCAAAAAGAGCTGCAAGAAAAAATGGTCTACCAATAAGAGGGAGTTCATATGATGACTTGGGTTCAAACCTTGACAAGCACACTCCATTGTGTTACTATGGGCCCATGATGAGGCCAACAGGAAAATACAAAATTCTAGTCGAAATGGATTTTAAATGGGCATAGAAAACCCTCAAATGCAACAGCTTAGCCAATGGTCCACTATGTTTGACAGTGCTCTTCCCCATGTTATAGTGGGGAAGTGTTTCCCCTGATTTTGACCAAAAAGAAAATAACAACATAGAGTGTTGTAATATGTGCACCTCAATGCAATTGATTAATATCGAAGGCAGGTCTTTTTTCCATCTTGGTAACTCTCTCATTATCGCAAAAATTATTATTCTTATTCTAATGAACTTGCATATCTGCAAGTATTTCCCCAATCCAATTGCTTGACATGCCCATTTTGTTGCTACTCTGTCTTGAGTTTCCTACATTCAACCTTGGAAGTTAGGGGAGAGACAGATCTAGTGGACTATAACCTTGTCCAAGGAATTTGATACCTTTTGCAGGGAAAAAAGGATCAAGAGGATGCTAAGAATGGGCTTGTAGAGTAGCAAATCCTTCATTGAGATAGCTAAAACCATGATCCAGGACATGGATTTACCCATGTGTCTTTAAGCCAAAGCTTGCAACACATTGTCTATATCTTGAACCAATGTCCTCACGGGATCTTGAAGGACAAAACACCAAAGAAATCTTTTGTTGGTGAGAAGCCACAAGTATTACATTTTTGTTTCCTTTTTTTTGTCCAATTTATATTCATATTCATGATGAGAAAAGGACTAATCTTGAACCCTTGAACATAAAGGCGGTCTTTGTTGGATAGAGTAAGATATCCAAGGCCTACATGATCTAAATTAAAGTGCAACCTAAGACATTGGTGATCAAGGCTATGAAGTTTGATGAAGATGAATGGTCCTCAAAACCATAGAAACATCCTATAGTGATTAATGCATGTGAAAATGTTGTTCCAGATTCTGTTCTAAAACTGAAAAAGAAATCAAATTCAGATCAGAAAGATTCTAGTCAAGGAACAGAGACCTAATTACTTACTAGTGTAGCCAGGATGTTAAGATGGCTTACTCAAACATTGTAGGGTGTACAGGAACAAGTGGGAGCATCTAAGTCCACGTCTCAGGCGAGTCATCAACCTAAGAAATTTCCTACTTATGTTGCACTAATGTCTTTTATTCTTCAGACAATGCCCTCCCTTTTTTACTTCAATTTCGTCTTTGAGAAAGGATGTTTCCTTGGTAAATTTTTTTCATTGTATGTCAAGGGGATTTTCCATAGCTTAGGAGATAAATGTGGCACTTGATGAGCAGTGGCTCACAATTGGGATTGAACTAGCTTTCAACTGAAAACACATAAGTGTGTTCTTCCAAATGATCATTGAGATATGTCTTTCAAAGCTGCTGAAAAAAAAAATGGGCACAAATTTGGACTAAAATTGACATCATTGTTGTGCCCCTGGGATTGATTTCTTTTACATGTAGTTTATAAGTTGCAGATATAAGGATACCATTTTGAGATCATGATGTGCAGATATCCCGAGCTCACATTTTTTTGGTGAATGAAATAAGAGGTATTGGTGGTACTAGTGTGAGAAAGAAAGACCATCCTCCTTTATGAATTATTCCTTATAGGTATAACTACTGTAATGAAGTGAGTTGTAGGTGGGAATGCTATCTTCACTAAGCTAAAATGGTCCATCAAAGTGTTTTTCTTATTAGCAATGACAGATTATGAAACTAAAGACATTGTAGAGCTAAAATTCATGTTCCAACAGAGTTCTACTATGCTTGGGTGTTAGATATTTATTGATCAAATAATTAAGACTTGTAATAGCTCACCTTGTGGAAAGGTAAAGGTTCTATTGAAGTAGAAACTTTTTTAGTCTCTGATTTTTTCAGTGCATCACTTTCACTCAAATTAGCAATGGCATATTTGTCAAATTTCTTAGAATCTGTCAATAATGAAACATTCAGATCCTGGACATTTTCAAGAGTAAAAATATCAGTGCCAAGTGATTTCCTAATTTGTGATCCACTATTATGATAGTGAGTGGCTTGTTCACATGCCTTTTCAACTTGTAAGTTGGCAAGAAGAAAAACCTACAGTGTCTGTGTTGCCACTTCCTCATAACCTGGGTAATTAGAAGTACATGTTATTACACAGAATGTACTTCCAACAAACAAATGTTTTTCAAGTGATGTTTTTCATTTTTGTGGAGAAGAATGGCCATATTCTTTTAATTCAAGTGCTTGTATTGCAGATAACGCTTTTCTTTGTGCACAATTAGCTTTACTTGGCTCAATAATGTCTTTATTGTATAATACAGTACTCACTGAAGTTGTCCTGAGGGAAACGATGTAGCCTTGAAATATCCTCTGGTTCTTGAACTTCAGAGGCCATAAATCGAGTTGTTACACTGCCCATGTAAATTATCTCAGCTTTCTCCATATAAGAAGCTAGTTTATGGTTACATGTATGTGCCATATTTTCACTAGTCCATGGTAACATAGAAGACTCCTCTTCTCTTTGACTCAAGGTTGTTGATGACAACTTTGTAACACTTACCTGGGCATACTTAGGGTTTTTTTTTTCCAAACACACTCATTATCGTTCACCATTTCCACATCTATGACTGCAAATTCCTCTTCCATGACATTTTTATAAACAGATCCTGAATCTTTCAACAACTAATTATTTTCATTGTGCCTGTTAACTAGAATTTTGGTCAGAGATTTTCATTTGGTAAGCACATGAGAAGTATTGTTCATCGTCATTTCATAACAATTGCAATCCATCCAGATTGCTCTTTTAAACCCTTGATTGAATTCATGCTTATGAGGATTCTCATTAATGTGAACCAAAGGTTTTGGAACCTCTTGCAATCCAACCATTGCGATGTCTGCTTCAGCAGTCTCCATGGCATGCTTCTGTGGAATAGTTTGACTACTTTCATCCAAAAATGAACTGAACATTCCTTGCATTTGATTATTTAAAAAAGCATCCTGACAAGCACCTACAAAATTCCCCCCTGGTTTAGATTTCTCTGATAATAGAACAAGCATTTCTTCCATTTCCTCCACAGAAACTTCTCAATATTTCACTAAATTTTATTCTTTACAGGCATACCATGCATTCTCACATCCTTCTCACTGGTTTCCTCCAGTGAAAAATCCAAAACTATTCTCTTTTCCACCAACACACTACTTTTCACAATGCCTTTGTAGGGTAAGAAATATAAAACTCCTTGTTTTTCCACCAAAGCAACATTTTCCTATAACGGCCCTGTGTTATGCTTCCCTTCATTATCTATGTGAATTGCTTCAACTAACGACTTTAAATTCCACTGGATTTTTGCACATCCAAAAACAACATAAATTGAACAAGCTGCCTCAGTTACTGCCTTCTTACAGTCAACCTATGTTGCATGCATCTCTACATCACTTTCATCATTTACATCAATCACCAACTCCAACCTACCGTACACCATTTACAAATGCAATATCTTCATGTGTAGTTACTCTAGCACATTCACTTCTTTGATCTATAAAGGAATTTAAATCTCCTGTCATTTATCGTATGAACATTCTTGAGGGACTCCTCTTTGAGATGCTTCACTACAGAGCCTGACATCCAATGGCTTTCTCTCTATCCAAAAGCATCCATCACTTCATAAGAGGATCCATTCACAGTGTTAATCTCTCATGCCTCCTCAATTGATCTACCCCTCTTTCTTGAAAACTTACACATTTCACCTTCTGCGTTATCACCTGCGTCTAGATTATTAACAGAACCTACAAAGGTGCAATGCCATCCACTTCTTGGTCTAGCACTCCTTCCAATTTGGCAAGTAAATGATCCTGCCGAGAAGGCTCCTTGGCATGCATTGTTGTATGATCTTCCTTGCTTACATCAAATATCAAATATGGTATTTCCTTGATGTCTGCCAGAAGAGCATATTCCAGTGGAAAAATCGAACATGTCTAATTTCTCTCATCTAACAAAGATTATGGTATCCCTTTCATTGTCACTCTTTCAATAGCCTCCTTGCCACTTGGCACCTTTTACTAAGACTCCACTTAATTCCTTCATGACATCACAATCCCCATTAGACTCAATGAATTGTTCCTCCACATTTTCTTTCTTATTTTCATCTAATAAAGAACCCAACATCCCTTGAATCTATTTGTGTTTAAAATCAATTCTCACCGGATGAGAAGATACATCCAGGGTGGCATTGTCCAAACTTTTTTCAATCCTTATAAATGGAGAGGAATATTCTCCTTGTTCATTCCCTACCTCCATCCAGTTCTTGTTGCCTATACATTTCTTTTTCCTTCCTCCTCCATCCAGTTCTTGTTGCCTATACATTTCTTTTTCCTTCCTCCTCCATCCAGTTCTTTTTGCCTATACATCTATAAAGAAAGGATATATTCATGTGAAACCCTGTCCAGCTGCTTCTCTTGGCTAATGCCATCACCTTCATCCCATAGAGAATCTGACAATTGAATGTCGACTTGACCAAAGGCATTGCTTACTTCCTGCTGAGATTGAACAAGAGAATCAAAATCTCTCCTTCCAGGGGGCATTAACTATGTGCTTTGAACTTGAAGTTTGCCTCTTTTCCCTTCTCTTCTATCCCGAGACTCCAAAAACTTGTTGCAGCCCATCCTTTCTGTCTCCTATGCCCACTGAAATTTCAAAAACACTTCATCCTCGCCCTTATATGCTCCTTAAGTTTGAAATCCAAAATCATCATTTCCACTATTCTTGTTTTCCGTATTTACTTCTGTTGAATCTGTATTTTGTGCTAGGTTATGAGTATATTGTTTTAAATTATTAACTTCAGAACAGAGACCAATCATAAGAATATTCTTATTTTGTGCAGGCTTGCAATCCATGACTGAGGAGGAATTGACAGCAAACAATAAACCACATTGCTCAGAGGCATTCAACAAAATTGGCAGATCTTTGGTGTTTTTTCTCAAATTCATCCCTGACTGTTCAGACGCTGGCTGATTCTTCTTACCTGTATTTTCAAACCCATCTCGCAACATATATAGCCATCTAGAAGGTAATGACTCTTTGAGCCCTTTGAAAATACACCACATAATAATCTCTGCCCAATTTTTTGAGCTACTTATCAACTCACCAATGTTTGGTCCAAACAAGTTTCTGAGTTGTTGTAACCATACATTTAAAGGTCTCAAATTGCTTGATATATATGTATTTGCACCATTTGAACTGAAAGCTATATTGTGCAAAGTTGTTTCAAGATCAAAAGTATTATCCTGCCTATAGAAGCCTGAACCCCAATAATCCTCGCAGTGGCCACTTTCACCAAGTGGAATATGTGCTTCATCAACATCATCAAACCTCAAACCTCAATTGCACTTCCAAGTTTTTCTCTATAACAATTTTTGTGAGTCCTGCTTGCCGGACACCAGTTAGAAACTTTCTTTCACTTGAAAATTCATAACAATTGAATTTAAATTAGCCTCATGTGGGTTGTATTTCATTTCTAGTATATTTCGCTTGATTATTTCTTTATACAATCTCCCCACTTCTCTTAGCCATGTTCCGGCGTTCCTTTGCACCTCTTGGTGCAATTGCTAGCTATAAGAATATTTAAGATTCTGGATCTATCGATCTGAGATGGATATTGCAATATAAATCTGAAGGATTCATGAGATTACTTCATGTTTGATCAGATTTTTTTAATGATAAATGTTATCTTGCAGGAAAATTTCAAAATTTGAAGTCATTAATTCAGTACATTGATGCAAATTCATACACTGATATAATGGTGCAAATGCATGGATTTAGTTGTTGAATGATATAATATGGTTTAATAGGAGGACAGGACACTCGCACCCACCATTATAAGCTTAAGATCCAGGATTATCATGAAAACCAGTCAAAGGAAGGAGCAGCGGGCAGGTTAACCTTAAACATATGTAAAGCCATCCTTATTTTCACTAGGCGCAGAAACGTTTCATTACAAGGTGGACTAGCTGTCATATTCATTAGTTTTGATTTTCTTGTAAGATATCTCATTTCTGCAATGGAATAGGTTTTTTTTTATGTTCTATGAATTCTTTTTGGTTTATGTCAATGCAGGTGATTGAATCACTAAGGGCGACTAGAGATGATCGGGGGCTTAGCATGTCAAATTTGGAGTAAATTCACAGAGGTAAAGTGTCAGCAACATTGACAGGGACATTAAGGTGAAAAAATAATGGAGCAAGAGACAATCAGTCAGATCGCAATTGTGCTATGGACCCACTCTGCTTTCTAAGCAAGACAGGGAGGATTTGCATTAACTTTGCGCAGTTGATTGATTTCCCATAAACCCATGATATATGCTGGCACTAATTTGGAGGGGATGATTTGGTAGATCAAACCCAATACAAGCTATTTAGAACAAATGTTTGAGGGCAAGCTATAAGAAAAAAATTGCTTGAGCAGAGATGAATTGGGTTGATCCATGATGGATTCTGAATTGGGTTCTTCAGGTTTGTTCTCATGGGCTATTCAACATAAAGAAGATGAACACTCATGTACCTCTCCTCAGCTATGGTGTCCTGGATCAAGTTCTTATCCCATATCTACAGACACGACATGTTCATATCCATACCCCATGTCATCCAGGGCAGAGGATATTGCCAAAGGCAGACAGGAGCTCATGAAAATGTTTGAAGGAATGCCTGAATCAGCTTATGAATTGTCCCTGAGTGATTTGGTGGAGCAGAAGGCTGCCATGCAGAAGAGATCAAATGAGGAAGTGCAAACAGAAAAACATAAAGCAGAGGAGAGGAGTTCAGGAAAGCAGGACAAGAGGAAGACAAGTGGAAGCTATATAAATGGGTCAAGTAAGAGTGAGGAAGAAAATACTAAACCGTTTCTTCTCAATATATTTATTCCCAGAAGCTTGACAAACTGATTTCATTCTACCTCTAGGTCAATACCTAGAAGAGCCATGATTCAGAGAAAGGATCAGGGAATACATATCCTGTTGCAAACCTGTATAAGATGAAGACGTCCTATTCTCCTACTGGTTCTTCAATTGGCTTCTCCAAGGTGTCTCCTAAACCATCTTCTGCCCAGGATGGTCAGTCTTATCAGGTTCTCCCAGCTTCTACCATACATATTGGTTATAATTTTGGCCTTCGGAAATTGAGCATGAGTCGATGCTCATTCTATTGTGGGTACACTTTCTTTTCCAAGACTATTTTCCAGGTGCTTCTTCTGTGTTTCTCTTCACGCAACTTCTGAATTTTCAATTTCTGACCATTGAATATATTTTATCTTAATTATGAACTGACAAACCCCAGGGTTCAAGCTTAACTCCATGCTTAATAACCACCCATGGCTTAAGAAGTCCACACCAGTCACTTGCAAATTCCGAACATCACAATCTATCTACTTACAATTTCACTTATAACAGCCCCAGTGCCTTGAGATGCTCTCTTTTACTCTTAAAATGTGGGAACAGAAGATTATAACTTAATGGGGAGGTAGCACCTTCATTAAGAACTGATTATTTTATTAAACCTATCATTAAGGAGTGGAAAGATGGAACCTTAAAAAGTTTGCTTTAGATGTTTATTCCCACGTCAGTTTTATTTTCGAGTGTGAACTTCATCCATGCTTTTTGTTGAAGTTTTATCAGATTTTATCTCTTTATGATCATATTTTATCCATGTTGGTTGACATCAGAACAGTTTTTGGAATGCAACTAAACTTTGAGAAAGCAACCCTCGAGTCACCCTGAAGTCAAAGTCTTTCTGCATATACATCAGAAAATGTTAGGACATGCTAGTGAAAAGTTGGAAACTACTAATTAACTATTGTTTGTTTTCTTTTCGTTAATTTTTTTTTATCACGAGAATCAATAATTAAATACTATCATTTTTCTTTCTATTTCTTTCTTTTTCATTTTTTTTTTCAATATTAGGAGAATTTCTTTCTTTTTCCTTTTTTTTCAGTATTAGGAGAATTTCTTTCTTTTTCCTTTATTTTTTATTTTTTGGGTATTAGGAGAATTCCTAAACTTACTGCCTGTCTCTGAGGAGGCCCAGGGTCATGTCTGAGGGACTAACCCTATACTCCTGAACCTAATGCATTATGCAACTGCCCACAGACATGCTAGGTGTGTTAACTGAGTTTCAAACCTGGGTGGGGCCTCAATATTACTCAGCAAAAACTTTCTTCCTTGGACTAATCTGGGGGAGGTCTAGGATCAACCTTTGTGGCTGCCTTATAACACCAAGAGTATATCCAGCAACCTGTAAGCCTGATATAAGCCAGATATACCAGATCTTATGATTTAGCAAGAGCCTTATAACACCAAGAGTATATCCAGCAACCTGTAAGCCAGATATAAGCCAGATATACCGGATCTTATGATTTAGCAAGAGCAGAGACTCTAGGAAATGGGGATTCTACTCCTTGAGGCGAGATCATAGTAGGCCGTATACTCAATGGGATTTGAACCGTGGTATCGTTAGTTTCACCCAGTGAAACTTACCATTAAACCACATATCACTGTATAATCAAATATTCTCCATTACTTGAAACATTTCTAAAACTTTAAAGTCCTTGGCTGATTAGATTGCTCTAACACTGAGTTGCTTGCCCTTTCATGAGGTGGGCTAACTGAGTTTCGAACCTGGGCTGGGCCTCAATATTGGTCAGCAAACACTTTCCAATGCAGGTCGTCCACTATTTGGCCTAGCACAATAGGCTAATTAACAATTGTTTGTTACTTGAAACATTTCCGAAACTTTTAAGTACTTGGTTGGTTGGATTACTCAAACACTGAGCCACTTGCCCCATGCAAACACTTTCCAATGCAGTTCATCCACCGTTTGGTCTAGCACAATAGGCTAATTAAAAATGTCTGTTTCTTGAAACATTTCTGAAACTTTAAAGTCCTTGGCTGGTTGGATTTCTCCAACACTGCGCCACTTGCCCCTTCATGAGGGATGCCCTTAAGGGTTCAAAATAGATGTGTGTATTCCTATTTCCAACACCCTTGTTAGGCCACACTTTGGCTAAGGTCCCCTGCCTAACCTCAAGAAAAATTAGCTCTATCCCCGTCTTGAAAATTACACATACTAAGATTTACACCAGATTTTCCCTTGGACAATGTGATGTTGTACTACTGAGCTACATGCCCCTTCATTATGGGCATCATTAATGGTTCGACCTAGATGTACGGTTCTCCAACAAAGAAAACACCTAATTTGGAAGTAAAGCATAAAAACTGAACGAAAGAGAATGTATAATGAACAAAGTTTTTATGCCAACATTCTACCATATTCCAAAGTTGTCATGTTTGATTTTTAAGTCATTTATATAGATTTTAATCATTGCTTTACGTTTAATTGAGTATAATTGCAGCCCAATTCGTTTCATATTTAATCATCCCTGAATTAGGTGTGCTCATGCTCCTAAGTCATGACTTTTGGACTTGTGTGTGGAAGTGCTCGTTGCTCTGTTTCCAAAGGTTTTGAAAGTGGTCATTTCAAAAGTCATCCCGTTTCCAAATGTTGTCCTTACCCTGTTTCAGGCAACTAAGACTTCAAAATATTGTGCTCTTTGGTTGAATCGAAAATTTTATTTGCATATTAAAGACTGGGAATCCAAACGGAAAAAGTGGTTCCATTTAAAGATATGTGCAACCTAAATTATCCAAATTATTTTTATTACACTCCATCCATCTATTTCGTTGCAACATTCCTAGTCCTTTAGTATTCAATTATAACTCTATAAAATCAAGATGGCCATTCATATTCAAAGGCTTTTGCTTTTCTTTGCGTTATCTTCTAATAAGGATTTTTATTTCCAAGTAATTCAACTACCAAAGGTAGTACATGCGAGTAGAGAAGTAATTCAACTACCAGTTATTCTCCTACATATTACATGCTTTGATAGATTATATCAAAAGTCTTACCAATAAAATAACATTGATTGTTGTATGTGGACATTTTTGTTCAGGATGGTCCATTACATAATCAAGATGAGGAGCTGGATCATGCAATTGCACTTTCTCTTTCTAAAGAACTAACCAAACCAGATGGTATATGATGGCAATTTCATTTTTTTACAATTAATTTTAGTTTAATTATATCATTTAGCTCGATGCTTTTCATATATTCAACTAAATCTTTGTTGCTTAACAAGACTTTGTCATTTCCATGTTTTAGTGAAACTATTTATGGTTTGATACTCTCATACAACCTTTATCAAGTTACATGCACCCTCATTAGAAAAAATAAGAGAATTTTGCTTGCCATGACTATCTTTCTTTGTCATTGTTGACTCAAGAAAGTCTTTTAGCTAAGAAACTAGTTTCAAGGTTATGGCATAACTTTTCATATAAATTGAACATAATTTATATCCAAAATGTTAACTTGTAAACTACTTAGCTGGTTTTAGGCTTTCCATTTAAAATCTACTTCAGTTTGAACTTTGAACGAGCTTTTCCATAGACTTGAATATTAAGAGATTTTGGTGTAAGGATTAAACATTAGCCTATAAGGCCTCTCAATTTTTCATTTATTTTATCTAATATAACATTTACTATTAAATTAGAACCACTCGGCATAAATACGTCATAGATCAAGATCATACTTTGTAGAGTGTCGTAGAATAAAAATAGGAGCAAGGACACTGAGTTCTTTCGGTTTTCCTGGTACTTATTCCTTTGGTGTATCTTTGCACCTTTAGGGGCAATTGCTAGTTTAAAGTCTAATTCTTTAAAGGGTGCTAGCTCAATGGAAGAGCACCTGCTTTACAAGCAGGAGGTTGGTGGTTCGATTCCATCGTGCCCTGATATTCATATATAGGGAATGACAAAGATTAGTTTTTGGTGACGGATGTTCTTTTGACCATCACCAATGAGCTTATGGTGACATTTTTTGACCCTCACCAAAATATGAAATGGTGATGGACAACGAATGCCACCATATATATGCATCAATAGTGACGACCATTAAAGGTCCGTCACCATAAATCGTTGTTGTTTATATGAAATGGTGAGGGTCACTGTTTGTCATTATAGTCATTATCCGTGACGGACCTTGATGTCACCAATGCATTTATAGTGACGGTCAATGAACGTCACCATATATATGCACCAATAGTGACAGTCATGAAAGGTCCATCACAAAAAATCGTTGTTGTTCATATGAAATGGTGACGGTCACTATCCGTCATTATAATCAATATTCGTGACAGACCTTGAATGTCCCTGCCTACTTTCGGCGATGCCACCTTTGGTGACGTTCGATTTTTGGTGATGGGTATTGTCGAGTCACCATTGCTCATATGAAATGGTGACGGTCACTATCCGTCACTATAAATCATTGGTGACGGACCTTGAATGTCACCACAACACCTATGCTCGGCGACGCCACCTTTGGTGACGTTCGATTTTTGGTGGCGAAGCTGATAGGAGTCACCATTGCTCATATGAAATGGTGACGGTCACTATTCGTCACTATAAATCATTATTGGTGACGGACCTTGAATGTCACCACAACACCTATACTTTCGGCGATGCCACCTTTGGTGACGTTCAGTTTTTTGTGACGAAGGCTCTTTTGACCCTCACCAATGTGCTTTTTTCTTGTAGTGGCACTGTTGTGTAAAGCCAAACAAAAAAAACAGAATAATACAATGCTACAGGCTTGTGGGCCTTTTCTTTTATATGTGCCGTGCACATTAAAAAAAAACACATTACAAAACATGTGTAAAACTTAAACAAAGTAATAAAACCGAATTACAAATAAAAACCTTTTCGGAACTTAAAAATAAAAAATGCGCGACGTACGAGTGGGGACCACATCGCAGTCAGCAATCGGTGATCGGCGGATCAGCTTTGACAAACAAGCTTGTGATTAAGCGATGTGCAATGTTGCGATTGCGAATGGATCGCATCGAAAACATACGACGGAACATGCGATTGCGATTACATAACGGATGCGATGGCGCATTAAACTCTGCCATATAAATGGCATCGGGTCTGAAACTTTAAAAAAAACGCATGACCCCCGATCTTCCGATTGCGATTGGAATCCGAACGTGACACAACAATAAAATGAGCCATAAGAGGACCATCGGGTCCGCCACTTCAAATCGCAATCGGGCCATATTCAAAATTGGTCACGATTCATGACTTGCGATTGAGCCGCGCGATCATATAATATAATGCCGCGTGGTCTTGTGGACCCATGGACCTCGGCTGTGGTGGAGGGAGATTTTAACATAAACTTTGGTTGTATATTATATACAACCGTTACGCTTGCGGAACTCCGCCATATCAACAAGACATTTGAATGTTGAAACTTATATGTTGTGATTTGTGATTGCGATTGCATCGCATCGCAAATCTTCACATCAACAAGACACTGCTCACAAACTTTTACAATTCCGATTGGAAATTAAGTGGTGGGGACCACCTGTCCTGCCATTTCAAAAATAAGGAATTTTGTTGTTTTAAGTTATTTTCTCCATTTTGGCTGTTGAGGGCTTTAAACGCTCGAAATGACTGTTTTAATTAACTATGTTCCTCTGTAGATCTGAACTATGAAAATCTTAGTCCTTCCACTGTAAAATGGCTACGCCCATCACCAGTTAATTCTCCTCTGCCATTTTGTGGTTGCAGCCCATCAAAAATTTAATTCATCCTTACTGATCTTCCATCCTTCTTTAATATACAGTTTTGTGCACTCAAAAACTTCTCCTGCTGCTGCCTTTGTACTCTTTTCTTCCTACCCAAGGCTGGCAGGTGACTTTAATATTTTCAACACTTCTTCCGCTAATTATATATATATATATATATATATATATATGATTCAAACAATCTGCTTTCGTGGTCAAAGAAACTCATCTGGGGTATTATTTATAAGGACGAAGGCGTTGAGGGCTCAAACACATGGATATGCAATCTCATCGTGCTGCGTTTTTCCAAAGAAGAGTGTATACTTCTGGTAAAACCTGTAAGATGATAGAAGTGACACGCATTGCTTTAGTTTACACGTAGTGAGCCTAGCGCTCTAAATGCTTTATGATCACTGAAAATTTACGTGGAGGAATGCTAATCAGCTCAAAGATGTATACATTACACATGACGGTGGTGTAACGTGTCCACTGCAAAAGAGGAAAGAATCCACAAAGCTTCTAGTCCTGCTTTCTTTAATTGCGTTGGTGATCTTTACAGTCTCTGAAACGCACTGTGTTTTAAGTATTATATTTATCTTTATAATAAAAATAAAGTTACACATTTTCAAAAGAGTTGTTTTATGGAAGTTTTTTTTGTTAATGATGCAGGTGATTGGGGCATTGTCCAAATCAATCTCTTAAAATCGAAACATTGAAATATCTTTCGTCATTTAACAGCGATACCTTCAGCGTTCTTTTTGCACCGTCATATGAAAAATGCTAGTAAATAAAGATGTTTAATTGTGAAACAGTTAAAAGGTTACATGAGATTAGGTAAGACATCAAGAGATAGATGAAATGTATACAAATTTCAATGTGCGAATATGATTAATATAATCCAAGATTTAATGATAGGATATTGTACAATATTTAAGAGGCTCGTGTAATAACTAGTTTATTAGAAATTTTGTATTTTACATTAAAACTCCTTTATTATAATAGAAATTAAATCTATAATAAAAAGCACTAAACTGTTTAAAATTTATTGGTGATTTTCCTTAAAAAAATTGTATTTACAATGGGACAATTTTAATATCAAGTAGTTATGTGTTATTGATGAAGATTCAAGAGACGAAATAAGAAAGATTAATTTAGAGATAACATGAGTTATGTTTCCTATTTTACATATAAGCATTAACATATACTATATCAAACTAAGAAGCACTATAGTTTGATGTGTATAAAGTTTATTGGTGATTTTCTTAAAAATATTGTATTTACAATGGGACAATATTAATATCAACTAGCTATGTGTTATTGATGAAGATTCAAGCGATGAAAGAAGAAAAAAAAAAAAAAATTTAGAGATAACATGGACATGTTTTATGGATTTTTTTATTTTTTTTTGGTACATCAGCATTAATATATATACTAAGATCTATCTTTTTAAAGTGTGATGGGAGAATGTGAAAATTTGTTATGGGAGAATGTCAAATGTATGGTTATGGTATTTATTGGTGATAACTTTAATATTATGTATAATGTATTTGATAAATTAGGATGCGTAGTGTTTATAATTACTATTCAATATAAATGTTAGAAGAATGTTTAAAGAAGAGTATTATGTATAATGTATTTGAAAAAATGTTATGGTATTTGACAAATTATGATACATAGTGTTTATAATTACTATTTAAGAATATATAAAGAAGAGTATCTATATGTTGGAAAGTTGAGTAAATGGAGATAAGGAGATTGGCAACCACAAAGGATGAATGAGTAACTTCTAATTTTGTCGTTTTGTTTGTTTTTTTAAGGATGTTGGTAATATTCCATACATGCATTTTCACTCTTAAAGATTTTAGTGTGGGCATAACATAATACTGTTAGGTAAACATGACTCGGGGTAGAGTCAATGTGGACTAGGGTAAACAGTGGTGGTTTTGGGGCACATGGTTTTGTGCACCCATGGTTTTGACCCATGGTATTGCATGTGATGGAGCCTATAAAAGGGCTAGAAAGACTTCATTGTAAGGCAGGCCTGAAGGTGAGCGGTGAAGGCTCACTTGGCCGGATTGGCCAGGGTTTTGGCCAATGGTTAATGAAATTTCATTGGTTGGGTTTTTCCCCGGATTTGGGGTTTTCCCGGATAAACATTGTGTTTATGTTTGTGTTTTGTTGCTGGGTTTTGTATGTGTATTATTCTCTTGGTAAATATTTTATTTCTGCGGTAAATTTCCTAACATTTGGTATCGGAGCCATTTTGGCTTCAGAGGGACGCCTCTGTTGTCAAGGGTTTATTTGACTGCAGAATCTATTCGCAGTTCTGGGCACAAGGTAGCTCGGTAATTGGAGAGATGAGCTATAGCATTGAAATTGTGGAAGATGAAGGTCTTGTTCATGTTGGCAGCACGGGTTCCATCGGATCGCTCCTGTGTCGAGAGCTGGAATCCAGGCGTCCCCTGGCGTCCTTGGCGGGTTGTAGGCTTGGCACACGAAAGGGGCAGGATTCGAACTCGAAGCCCCAGTATTTCGAGAGCTCGGTTACGCCCTGCTCGTCCGGCACTGAGGCTGTGGCGGTGGAAGGGCGGAGGATGAGCGCGGGTAAGGTGTGGTCCAAGGCTCTGTTTGATGCCGGCTATTTTGAAGGGTCGAAGACGGTGTGTTACGGGACGTCAAGATCTGAGGCAATGCGTGGGAAATTTCCAGATCTGCTGGAAAAATGGCGTGTCGAATGAAAAGTGCACAAGAAAAATCTGAGGCAGTGGAGTTCTCGATGGAGGAGGATTGGAATCGATTGCATGGGAGAAACAGGATCTGGAATAGGGTTGAGGCGTTTGCCCGCCCATCTGACTGATTATTTCATGGGCTCTGGTCTCGATCGGCTTATCGAGCAGCTTACGCAAAACAATGGTGGGCATTGTGGGCCGCTTCTGGCTTCAATAAAAGCCGTGGAGGCGGTTCAAAATCGTTCAAAATCATCTGGCCGCTGGTCTAAAAGCAGCTCAATGATAATGCGGTGTTTGATGAAGATCGTCTGAAAATTTACTCAAGTCCTCAATTAAGGAAATTGCATGAGGTAGGGACAGAGTTGGAGAAGAGCTTTGGAGGAAAAGCAGCAAACCTTGTGACTGCTGTTGGTAATTCAGTAGTGTGTCTGGTAGAGTTAGTCACACGTCACCTCCCTGGCTTTCACGACCATTCTGTCTACAAAAGGGCACATATATTTGTAGCGGATCTGTGGGGGGCCTTTAAAGGCCAAGGATATGGAGTTTTTTCATGACATTGGTTCGATAACAATTTTTTGCTCACTATATTGTTCCAGCTATTTTGAGGCAATTGGGTGTGTTGACATGTAGCCCATCACTAGCTACTATTGTGGACAGAAAAAGGGAGTTACCTTCAGGAACTGAAGAAGAAGTAGAAGGTACATTTATGTACAACTATGATGTCCTCTTTGGAGAGGACATCATGTATGAATGTAGAGAATGGTCATACAAAGACCAGCAACAATGAAACAAAACAAAAAAAAACAAAAAATTATTATAATGGAGTTAATGTTTTACATGTAAATGGGCATACTGCTGTAAGACCTGGTATGGCATGCGTACCCCTAGGTAATCACTGGTAAAGTCTGGGTTAGACCTAGGTGATAGGGGGATGTCAAACTAACAATTACCCTGGGTAAAAATTTGAGTGGGGAAGAGCTAAAGTGAGCGGGGTTGTCTCACTTAGCAGGTTTGGCTGGATTTAGTCAAGATGCCCCAAGTCAAGTTTAAGGGGGGAATTGTTAGGTAAACATGACTCGGGGTAGAGTCAATGTGGACTAAGTGTGATGGTGGTTTGGGGCACATGGTTTTGTGCACCCATGGTTTTGACCCATGGTATGTGATGGAGCATAAAAGGGGTGGAATGACTTCATTGTAAGCGGTACAGAGTGAGCGGTGAAGGCTCACTTGGCCGGATTGGCCAGGGTTTTGGCCAATGGTTAATGAAATTTCATTGGTTGGGTTTTTCCCCGGATTTGGGGTTTTCCCGGATAAACATTGTGTTTATGTTTGTGTTTTGTTGCTGGGTTTTGTATGTGTATTATTCTCTTGGTAAATATTTTATTTCTGCGGTAAATTTCCTAACAAATACATCGTCTTACATCGTCTCAAATATTAAGTTAATAAAGAAGTGGGAAACAAGAAATGTGTATTAGTTGTGAATTAATTGAAAATAAAAATGATATTTCTAAACAATAAGAACTTAGAGATACATCTTTGACATGAGAACCATTATTAACAAGGTTGGTGTGCAACTTGGTGTAGCTTTTGAGGTAATCCCAATATGTAAGAACAAGAAAACACAAATTTTAAGTGAGAAACGTAGTATAGGAAGAAAAATCTAGTCTAAAACATTATTTCCATTAGCATAATAGTCTATGACATGATGAAAGCCCACACATTCATTCAAGTAAACACCTTTTCCCTCATCTCTGACCATCCACATATAACCTAACATGAAGATTAACCATTTCTATCTTATTTCTTTATATAAAACTCAAACTTCATACCAAACCCTTGTCCCTAGAACTGTTGGAAATACTGAGACGGAGGTGAATCAATATTTCTTTTCAATTGTTAATTTTACCAGTTAGATCACTTATATTTAGAACACAAAATGGACAATAAGAATAAATGCTATTATTAATTTCTTCTTTCTAATAAATCAAGTACAATATATGTAGGGCTCCAACCCTAGATGAAGACACCAATCTTCAATCTCCCAGGCTCCAACCTGTATTTTCCAAGCACTAACTTGCACTTCCAAGGCTCCAACCTTGTCAATTCTAAGGCACCAACCTCAAGGGATCCAACCCTATATCTGGTACAGGCTCCAACCTGGTCTCTTGAGGACTCCTATCCTCTAGGGCTCCAACCTTATCTTTCAAGGCACCAACCTTGTCTCTATGAGGCTCCAACCTCCTACTTCAATTTGTCAAGATATATTTTGTTATACTTCATGGCTCCCAATGTCTTCTTCAACTAGCCCTGTCAATCTTCACTTAGTTTTCATTGTAGTCTCCACATTACGTCATCAATGAAAACCTTTTCTTCTTATAAGGTGTCACCACTGCTCTTCATCGTACCCAAACAATTTCTCCAAGTCACATCATAATGGCTTCAACAATATATCATGTTCATAAAGGATCTTTGTGTATCTTCAATATGCTGCTTCACAAAGTTCTTCAAGTGTTCTTTAATAAATTGTTTCAAGGATCTTCAATAAGTGTTACGGGTTGATCTCAAGAGATTGCTTGAATGCCTTCACAAATCTTTTATTACTCTATCGGACTACAAAATATCCCACTATACTTCACCACAAATCTGAAAAAAAATGTGTCGTTGTATTAATATGTCCCTTCTCAAGTCTTCTCAGAGTGCTCCAAAAGTTGTCTTTAGTCTGCTCTAAAGATGTCAGTGTGTTGCTCCAAAAGATCTTTTTCAACAAGCTAGGTTGCTTCAAACAATGTTGCTCCCAACTGTGACATCAAAAGGTGCTCCAAGATTTGCTACAAGTCAACAAAAAGGTTCTTAAAGGGCTCCTCCAATTCTTCCCAACCAGCTGCTCCATGTTCAGCAAGATGCTTCCGCAAGACAACCCAAAACTTCAGGACTAGCATTCACACCTTGAAATAATTCTTAAACATAGATCTGAAAGTTGTCCTTAGCACCGTCACAAAAAAAGGTTGAATCATGCCTTAACAAACTTATCCACAAATCCACCAAAACATGCTTCAAGAACAACTTGGATATGCGTTTGGAATCACCACCAAAACAGTCCTAAAAGGGTTCCATTGTCTACTCAAAAATAGGTTTGAGTTTTCATCTCACTGATCCAAAGCACTATTTCAAGGCTCCTTAACACTAGTCCGAATTGAAGTCCCCGACAGGTCAGAAATCCTGTAGTCTGAGCTCCTAGTTAGTGCCTTCACAAGTGTATACAGTTTTAAGAAAATTTTCCAAACAGAAATCTTTTAACCCAAAACAGTGAATTTATGTCTTCTCGGCCTCTTACAGTTCTGTATCTCATCTCTGGGAAATCACCGAAATTTTTTATGCTAAAATGAGGTGTTTCAACGTCAATTAATACTAGATTTCAACCCTTCATGAACAAACACGTCTCATGGAGAGAGGCCGACATGAATAACTATGTATAGGTCGGCTAGATTTAAAAAAATGTGATATATTAACTTAAAAATTTAATTTCTCTTACACTACTGGGAGTTAGAGGCTGAGTAAGGGCTTGTTGGAAAGAGGAAAGAGTCCTCTATAAGATAGTGAAGGAGCCATAGTCAAAAGATGTCCTCAAGATATCAAAAAATAATTTTCTTTATGACTGTTTGGAATTTTTAGTGCAGAAGGTGATTAGGACAGCAAGAGGTCATTCATGGCTTCTCCAGTTTAATGTATTCAGCAATGTCATTATATGTCATTAAGTATGGTGAGGTCATTCATGTCATATATCCTATCATTGTCCATGTCATCATCATGTATGTCCTTATGTGTGATAGTGTAGCATCAATCATGTTACCAACCGTGTCATAGTGCAGCATCCATTAATTTCCATCCAAAGAGCCCATCATGAGTTATATATTTCATCAATGTAAGGTCATTCATGTATAGTCCTCCATATGTCATCAAGGGCTTGTATATTAGATACATCATTGGCACTTAAAGGCTAGATCACTATGAGAATCAATCATAGGCACATGGTTGACATGACATCTTTAGACTTCCCTATTAAGAGTAAGGACATCATCCGGGTTCTAGGGCATCTTCATGGTTATTTCAAGGACATCATCATTAGGGTATTATGATCAATGGACATTTAGGAAACATCACACATCATAATAATTTTCCATCACGGACTATGTGATATTGACATCTTGGTTAATGCCATATTGACATCAATGACAACCTTGATTAACAATCTCCCCCTTTGTCATTGATGGCAATATTATTTCCCGTCCAGAATTTTCTCCCCCTTTGACATCAATGGAAAACAAGGTGCTCAAGTACTCCCCTTGTCAAGATGCTTCTTTTCTTCACCAATAGTAATTATTCATAGGAATTTTACTCCCCCTATCATGGTGCTCTTCCTTTTGGCAATGTGGTCCATGATAGATTTAATTTCTTCATGTGATGAACCAACTCCCCCTGCCTGCATAAACACCTCTAGCTCACGGAATATTGCTTGCTTTGTGATCTAATGGAAGACATCTTCAAAAATGGTCCATCAAATGAGAAGGGATTATGTTCTTCAATGGAGTTGATTCCGAGAGACGATTTATCAAAAGATGATTGTCCATGTATGACTCATCGAGGATTTCATAGGGCCCTTTCACAAATAACTTCTGCAAGAAAGCTCCAGAGTCAAAAAATCCCCCTAAATGTATGCATGGTTTCACCATCAAATACTTGGAATATCAAGGATGACTTCATCTAGTCAACAACATGTGTTGTTCGTTGGAGTGTTCTAGAGACTTCCGGATTCAACTTGTTTCCTTCTCCATACTTGTGTAACTTTCTTCTCTGGCATGGTTCTAGCTTGTGTAGGGGCCGAAGTCAAGCTACAATCACATGCCATATGTTCAATGTTATGGAAATTGAAGCACTCTATCTTGTTCATGAAAAATAAATCATGATTTCTTCTTGCAAAATTGCTTCGAGGAGATTGACGGGGACCATTATATTTGTCTTTGTGATATGCCCTAAAATATTTTGTCACGTGCCCAAAGTTTGTACAAGAATAGCAATATCCAATAACTATACTTTGGTACCTGGGTGATGAAGAGTTCCTTGAAGTACTCTTGATGTCTTTTTGCCTTGGGATTCTTTGATGATATTCATTGCCTTTTGTATTCTTGACACCATATGCAAGTCTCCTTAGCATAGAATGTCTTCCATTTTTGTCTTAATTCTTCTCCTTGCCTTTGTTGGAACTGGGAGCATCAACATTTCTTTCTAGGTTCCTCACATATTTGTTGTTTGAAGCATTATCATTCTTGCTTGAGGATTCACCTGCATAGCCAAGACCTAATTTATCAAGGGGAGACCTTTCCTGACTTAGGATGTCATCTAGGGTTTGAGAGCTTTTCAAGATTTTATTCAGCGATTCAACTTCCTTTTCAAGAAATACAATTTCTCCTTTCAACTTTTCGCAATCTTCATCTTTCATAACTAGTTGCTTCTTCATTTCTTGCATCATCAATGTTGCTTCATGTGCTTTGATTTTAAGGGAGATGATGTTTGATTTCATTTTGAAGATTTCTTCATTCTCCTTTGCTAGACTGCTCTCCATTTCTTCTTTTGTTCTTGTAGCTTCACATGTTTCGGCCTTGAGAAGATTGATGTATGATTTTAGTTTCAAGATTTCTTCATCCTTTTCATCTAGTTAGCCTATCATGGAGTTTCTCTCCTTTTCTGCTTCATTAACTTGTCCTTCTATGAATGCCAAAGTTTCCATCACCTTCTCAGCTCCTTGCGCTTGTTTCCTTGCTTCTTCTAGTTGAGATCTAAGAGAGGAGACCTCTTCCTTGTATTGACCAATCTCTGCTTCAAGATTGTTCAGGCTCTTAAGTCTTTGTTCAAGGTGGCTTGACAAAGTTTCTTCCCTTTTCTTTGCCTTGTCTAATTGATTTTTCATAGATATGACTTCTTCATGATGCTTTCTTTTATTTTGATGAAATTCTTCTTTAAGTTTGGCGAGCTCCTCATCTCTTTCTTGTACTTGCAGCTTGAAAAAGTCAACTTCCTTCCTTGTCTTGCCTTGGTTACCATCTTGCGCTTTCTTCTTAAGTTCCTTATTTTCATTTTTCAAACTGTTAATCTCTTCAATGGAAGCCATAAGTTTATTTAAGAGATATTCTTCAAAGTCTTCTTTGTTCTCTTCATCTTCTAGGTTTTCTTTAGCCTTGTTGTCATCTTTTTTATCTTCAGCTTCCTTGAAGGATTCTGGACTTCTTTCTTGTTTTTGATCATCTTCTTGACTAGAGATCATTTTCAACGCTCCTTTTCAGTGAAGATCATGAAGTTTGTCCCATATGACTTTTGCTGACGAACATTTTTCAAAATTGGCCTTCACAGAATTTGGTAAACCATTCAAAATTGCCTTCATTTCTCTTGTATTGTACTCCTTGGATTCTTTGTTCATCGTGTCATTAGTAATCACTGATTCCCAAACTTCAATTCTTTGAGTCTTCAAGAAATTCCTCATTCTTGCCACCCATATATCAAAATTTCCATTGAACAATGGAGCCTTCGCAAATTGATTTACTTCAATTTCAATGTTTGAGGAAGACACATCTTTAGGAGGATTGGGGCCTTTCTTACTTGGCTTTGCCATTTGTGTTCTAATGATCAACCTTCAAGATGTTAGGCTTTGAGGGAAAGTACCGGCTCTGAAACCAATTGTTGGAAATACTGAGAGGGGGGTGAATCAATATTTCTTTTCAATTATTAATTTTACCAATTAGATCACTTATATTTAGAACACAAAATGAACAATAAGAATAAATTAATTTATTAATTTATTTTTTACAATAAATCAAGTACAATATATGTAGGGCTCCAACCCTAGATGAAGACACCAATCTTCAATCTCCTAGGCTCCAACCTATATTTTCCAAGCACTGACTTGGACTTCCAAGGCTCCAACCTTGTCAATTCTGAGGCACCAACCTCAAGGGCTCCAACCCTATATCTGGTACAGGCTCCAACCTGGTCTCTTGAGGACTCTTATCCTCTAGGGCTCCAACCTTATCTTCCAAGGCACCAACCTTGTCTCTATGAGGCTCCAACCTCCTGCTTCAATTTTTCAAGATATATTTGGTTATACTTCACAGATCCCAATGTCTTCTTCAACTATCCCTGTCAATCTTCACTTAGTCTTCATTATAGTCTCCACATTACGTCATCAATGACAACCTTTTCTTCTTAGAAGGTGTCACCACTGCTCTTCATCGTACCCAAACAATTTCTCCAAGTCACATCATAATGGCTTCAACAATCTATCATGTTCACCAAGGATCTCCATGTATCTTCAATATGCTGCATCACAAAGTTATTCAAGGGTTATTTAATAGGCTGTTTCAAGGATCTTCAATAAGTATTATAGGATGGCCTCAAGAGATTGCTTGAATGCCTTCACAAATATTTTATCACTCTATTGGACTGCAAAATATCCCACTATACTTCACCACAAATCTGAAAACAAATGTGTCACTATATTAATATGTCCCTTCTCAAGTTTTCTCAGAGTGCTCCAAAATATGTCTTTATTCTGCTCTAAAGATGTCAGTGGGTTGCTCCAAAATATATTTTTCAACAGGCTAGGTTGCTTCAAACAATGTTTCTCCCAAGTGTGACGTCAAAAGGTGCTCCAAGATTTGCTACAAGTCAACACAAAGGTTCTTAAAGGGTTGCTCCAATACTACCCAACCAACTATTCCAAGTTCAGCAAGATGCTTCCGCAAGACAATCCAAAACTTTAGGACCAGCATTCACACCTTGAAATAAGTCTCATACAGAGATCTGAAAGTTTTCCTTAACACTATCACAAAAAAGGGCTGAATCAAGCCTTAAAAAAATTATCCACAAATCCACCAAGCCATGCTTCAAAGCACTGTTTCAAGGCTCCTTAACACTGGTCTGAATTGAAGTCCCCAACAGGTTTGCAATCCTGTAGTTCGAGCTCCTAGTTAGTGCCTTCACAAGTGTATACATTTTTAAGAAAATTTCCCAAACATAAATCTTTTAACCCAAAACAGTGAATTTTTGTCTTCTCGGCCTCTTACAGTTCTGTATCTCATCTCTGAGAAATCACCAAAAAAAATTATACTAAAATGAGGTGTTTCAACGTCAATTAATACTAGATTTCTACCCTTCATGAAGAGACATGTCTCATGGAGAGAGGCCGACATGAATAACTGTGTATAGGTCGGCTAGATTTTTAAAATATGATATATTAACTTAAAGATTTAATTTCTCTTACACTACTGGGAGTTAGAGGCTGAGTTAGGGATCATTGGAAAGAGGAAAGAGTCCTCTATAAGTTAGTGAAGGAGCCATAGTGAAATGATGTCTTCAAGATGTCAAAAAATAATTTTCTTTATGACTATTTGGAATTTTTAGTGCAGAAGGTGATTAGAACAGCAAGAGGTCATTAATGGCTTCTCCAGTGTAATGTATCCAGCAATGTCATTATATGTCATTAAGTATGGTGAGGTCATTCATGTCATATATCCCATCATTTTCCATGTCATCATCATGTATGTCCTTATGTGTGATAGTGTAGCATCAATCATGTTACCAACCGTGTCATAGTGCAGCATCCATTACTTTCCATCTAGAGAGCCCATCATGAGATATATATTTCATCAATGTAAGGTCATTCATGTATAGTCCTCCATATGTCATCAAGGGCTTGTATATTAGATACATCACTGGCACTTAAAGGTTAGATCACTATGAACATCAATCATAGGCACATGGTTGACATGACATCTTTAGACTTCCTTATTAAGAGTAAGGACATCATCTGGGTTCTAGGGCATCTTATGGTTAGTTCAAGGACATCGTCATTAGGGTATTATGATCAATGGACATTTAGGCAACATCACACATCATAAGAATTTTCCATCACAAACAATGTGATATTGACATCTTGGTTAATTCCATATTGACATCAGTGACAACCTTGATTAACAATCTCCCCCTTTGTCATTGATGGCAATATTCTTTCCCTTCCAAAAATTTCTCCCCCTTTGACGTCAATGAAAAACAGGGTGCTCAAGTACTCCCCTTGTCAAGATGCTTCTTTTCTTCATCAATAGTAATTCTTCATAGGAATGTTACTCCCCCTGTCATGGTGCTCTTCCTTTTGGCAATGTGGTCCATGATAGATTGAATTTCTTCATGTGATGAAAAAACTCCCCCTACCTGCATAAACACCTCTAGCTCATAGAAGATTGCTTGCTTTGTGATCTAATGAAAGACATCTTCAACAATGGTCCATCAAATGAGAAGGGATTATGTTCTTCAATGGAGTTGCTTCCGAGAGATGATTTATCAAAAGATGATTGTCCATGTGTGACTCATCAAGGATTTCATAGGGCCCTTTCACAAATAACTTCTGCAAGAAAGCTCAAGAATAAAAAACTCCCCCTAAATGTATGCATGGTCTCATTTTGGCAGCGTTTCACCATCAAATACTTGGAATATCAAGGATGACTTCATCTAGTCAACAACATGTGTTGTTCATTGGAGTGTTCAAGAGAATTCCAGATTCAACTTGTTTCCTTCTCCATACTTGTGTAACTTTCTTCTCTGGCATGGTTATAGCTTGTGTAGGGGCGCAAGTCAAGTTACAATCACGTGCCATATGTCCAATGTTATGGCAATTGAAGCACTCTATCTTGTTCATGAAAAATAAATCATGACTTCTTCTTTCAAAATTGCTTCAAGGAGATTGACGGGGACCATTATATTTGTCTTTGTGATATGCCCTACAATATTTTTCCACGTGCCCAAATTTTGTACAAGAATAGCAATATCCAAGAAATATAATTTGGTACCTGGGTGATGAAGAGTTCCTTGAAGCACTCTTGATGTCTTTTTTCCTTGGGATTCTTTGATGATATTCATTGCCTTTTGTATTCTTGACACCATATGCAAGTCTCCTTAGCATATAATTTCTCCCATTGTTGTCTTGATTCTTCTCCTTGCCTTTGTTGGAACTGGGAGCATTAATATTTCTTTCTAGGTTCCTCACATCTTTGTTGTTTGAAGCATTATCATTCTTGCTTGAGGATTCACCTGCATAGCCAAGACCTGATTTATCAAGGGGAGACCTTTGCTGACTTAGGATGTCATCTAGGGTTTGAGAGCTTTTCAATTTTGTATTCAGCAATTCAACTTCCTTTTCAAGAAAGACAATTTCTCCTTTCAAATTTTCACAATCTTCATCTTTCATACGTAGTTGCTTCTTCATTTCTTCCATCATCATTGTTGATTCATGTGCTTCGATTTTAAGGGAGATGATGTTTGATTTCATTTTGAAGATTTCTTCAGTCTCCTTTGCTAGACTGCTTTCCATTTCTTCTTTTTTTCTTGTAGCTTCACATGTTTCGGCCTTGAGAATATTGATGTATGATTTTAGTTTCAAGATTTCTTCATCCTTTTCATCTAGTTAGCCTATCATGGTGTTTCTCTCCTTTTCTTCTTCATTAACTTGTCCTTCTATGAATGCCAAAGTTTCCATCACCTTCTCAGCTCCTTGCGCTTGTTTCCTTGCTTCTTCTAGTTGAGATCTAAGAGAGGAGACTTCTTCCTTGTATTGACCAATCTCTGCTTCAAGATTGTTCAAGCTCTTAAGTCTTTGTTCAAGGTGGCTTGAAAAAGTTTCTTCCCTTTTCTTTGCCTTATCCAATTGATTTGTCATAGATATGACTTCTTCATGATGCTTTCTTTTATTTTGATGAAATTCCTCTTTAAGTTTGGCGAGCTCCTCATATCTTTCTTGTACTTGAAGCTTGACAAGGTCAACTTCCTTCCTTGTCTTGCCTTGGATACCATCTTGCGCTTTCTTCTTATTCCTCATTTTCATTTTTCAAACTTTTAATCTCTTCCATAGAAGCCATAAGTTTATTCAAGAGATCTTCTTCAAAGTCTTCTTTTTTCTCTTCATCTTCTAGGTTTTCTTTAGCCTTGTTGTCATCTTTCTTATCTTCAACTTCCTTAATGGATTCTAGACTTCTTTCTTGTTTTCAATCATCTTCTTGACTAGAGATCATTGTCAACGCTCCTTTTGAGTGAAGATCATGAAGTTTGTCCCATATGACTTTTGTTGACGAACATTTTTCAAAATTTTCCTTCACAGAATTTGGTAAACCATTCAAAAATGCATTCATTTCTCTTGTATTGTACTCCTTGGATTCTTCGTTCATCATGTCATTAGTAATCATTGATTTCCAAACTTCAATTCCTTGAGTCTTCAACAAATTCCTCATTCTTACCACCCATATATCAAAATTTCCATTGAACAATGGAGCCTTCGCAAATTGTTTTACTTCAATTTCAATGTTTGAGGAAGACACATCTTTACGAGGATTGTAGACTTTCTTCCTTGGCTTTTCCATTTGTGTTCTAATTATCAACCTTCAAGCTGTTAGGCATTGAGTGAAGGTACTGGCTCTGAAACCAATTGTTGGAAATACTGAGAGGGGGGTGAATCAATATTTCTTTTCAATTGTTAATTTTACCAATTAGATCACTTATATTTAGAACACAAAATGAACAATAAGAATAAATGCTTTTATTAATTTCTTCTTTACAATAAATCAAGTACAATATATGTAGGGCTCCAATGCTAGATGAAGACACCAATATTTAATCCCCCATGTTCCAACCTGTATTTTCCAAGCACCGACTTGGACTTCCAGGGCTCCAACCTTGTCAATTCTGAGGCACCAACCTCAAGGGCTCCAACCCTATATCTGGTACAGGCTCCAACCTGGTCTCTTGAGGACTCCTATCCTTTAGGGCTCCAAACTTATCTTCCAAGGCACCAACATTGTCTCTATGAGGCTCCAAATTTCTGCTTCAATTTGTCAAGATATACTTGGTTATACTTCACGGCTCCCAATGTCTTCTTCAACTAGCCCTGTCAATCTTCACTTAGTCTCCACATTACGTCATCAATGACATCCTTTTCTTCTTATAAGGTGTCACCACTGCTCTTCATCGTACCCAAATAATTTCTCCAAGTCACATCATAATGGCTTAAAAAATCTATCATGTTCACCAAGGATCTCTATGTATCTTCAATATGTTGCTTCACAAAGTTCTTCAAGGGTTCTTTAATAGACTTTTTCAAGGATCTTCAATAAGTGTTACAGGTTGGTCTCAAGAGATTGCTTGAATGCCTTCACAAATCTTTTATCACTCTATTGGACTGAAAAATATCCCACTATACTTCACCACAAATCTGAAAACAAATGTGTCACTATATTAATATGTCCCTTCTCAAGTCTGCTCAGAGTGCTCCAAAAGATGTCTTTAGTGGGTTGCTCCAAAGATGTCAGTGGGTTGCTCCAAAATATCTTTTTCAATAGGCTAGGTTGCTTCAAACAATGTTGCTCCCAAGTGTGACATCAAAAGGTGCTCCAAGATTTGCTACAAGTCAACGCAAAGGTTCTTAAAGGGTTGGTCCATTAATTTTGCCCAACCAACTGCTCCAACTGCTCCAAGTTCAGCAAGATTCTTTCACAAGACAGCCCAAAACTTCAATACTAGCATTCACGCCTTGAAATAAGTCTCAAACATAGATCTGAAAGTTGTCCTTAGCACTGTCACAAAAAAGGGCTGAATCAGGCCTTAACAAACTTATCCACAAATCCACCAAACCATGCTTCAAGAACAACTTGGATATGTGTTTGGAATCACCACCAAAACAATCCTAAAAGGGTTCCATTGTCTGCTCAAAAATAGGTCTGAGTTTTTATCTCACTGATCCAAAGGATTGTTTCAAGGCTCCTTAACACTGGTCCAAATTGACGTCCCCAACAGGTCTGAAATCCTGTAGTCCGAGCGCCTAGTTAGTGCCTTCACAAGTGTATACAGTTTTAATAAAATTTCCAAAACATAAATCTTTTAACCCAAAACAATGAATTTCTGTCTTCTCGGCCTCTTACAGTTCTGTATCTCATCTCTGGGAAATCACCGAAATTTTTTATGCTAAAATGAGGTGTTTCAATGTCAATTAATACTAGATTTCGACCCTTCATGAAGAGAGGCTGACATGAATAACTGTGTATAGGTCGGCTAGATTTTAAAAATATGATATATTAACCTAAAAATTTGATTTCTCTTACACTACTGGGAGTTAGAGGCTGAGTGAGGGCTCGTTGGAAAGAGGAAAGAGTCCTCTATAAGATAGTGAAGGAGCCATAGTGAAATAATGTCTTCAAGATGTCAAAAATTAATTTTCTTTATGTCTGCTTGGAATTGTTAGTGCAGAAGGTGATTAGGACAGCAAGAGGTCATTAATGGCTTCTCCAGTGTAATGTATCCAACAATGTCATTATATGTCATTAAGTATGGTGAGATCATTCATGTCATATATCCCATCATTGTCCATGTCATCATCATGTATGTCCTTATGTGTGATAGTGTAGCATCAATCATGTTACCAACCATGTCAAGTGCAGCATCCATTAATTTCCATCCAGAGAGCCCATCATGAGATATATATTTCATCACTGTAAGGTCATTCATGTGTAGTCCTCCATATGTCATCAAGGGCTTGTATATTAGATACATCATTGACACTTAAAGGCTAGATCACTATGAGCATCAATCATAGGCACATGGTTGACATGACATCTTTAGACTTCCTTACTAAGAGTAAGGACATCATCCGGGTTCTAGGGCATCTTCATGGTTAGTTCAAGGACATCATCATTAGGTTATTATGATCAATGGACATTTAGGCAACATCACACATCATAAGAATTTGCCATCACGAGCAATGCGATATTGACAGCTTGGTTAATTCCATATTGACATCGATGACAACCTTGATTAACAAGAACATTATAGGATTATAGGATGTCTTTGTCATAAATGTTCTTTATTCAATTTGAAAACTACCTTTACCCAACATACCATTGATAACACATTTTTACAATAGATATCTATCATAATTAACTAATGAGTTATTGCATGCTATATATCTCAACTTTTACATCAAGTTTATACAAATTTAATCAAATAATGTGTGCATCTAGGTCCAAATAAAAAAAAGGTCTTGCAACATTTATCACCCTCGATACACTTCCTTATTGAAGGCATCCAAAATCCTCAAATTGAAACTCTATATATCCACATAGATTCGTACAATCGATACAAGTCTACTATTTGAATGTTCTCATTTAATATATATTTTGTTATGTATTATATCCTATCTTGCTTGAGTACCATTTTTATACTTTATCATATCTTAAATTTGACCATCTTTTTCTTACATTGTATTCTTTATTGCTTTAATTTAGTTCTCAATTTCTACATCCCTTCCATATTTTAACACTTTTTCTTTGTGACATTTTAGCAACCTCCGCAATCTTCATACTCATTTGCTAGCTTTTACTTTATATTTTGTACACTCTTTAAATTCCATCAATTTTTCTTTATCATAGTAAAAGTGTTGTGACTTTTGTTCTAATTTATAACTCTATTTTCACATCTTGGTAATCTTTCTCACTTATTTATTTTATATGTGTGTGTGGGTTTAACAATGAAGAACATGTGTTTCCTCCTAAGAAGTTATAAGTTCAAATCCAAAGGACGTAGAGGATATACACCTTTGTAGACTTTAGTAGTCAAATCGTTGTGGGGAGGCGAGTCTCTTCTCCCACAAACGAGATTGTCTCATACACCAATTTGATGTCTCACTTAGTTGTGACCTTAAAAATAGATTATATATATATATAGTATTAGGAAAATCAGAGTATTTACCATTTGTCATTAAAAAGATCTGCAGTCAAATCGAAAAGACTACTCATATACTAGTGAGCCTAACACAACTTTCCATAAACCACACTAAACCTATTAACCAAAATTTAAAACTAAATAAATCCCAATATTAATCAACAACTTACCAATATAAAACCTCCACCATTCAACCTAATCCAACAAGTATCCACATAGCATATATTAAATATAATGCTTGTTACTCCCATCAATTACTTCATCACTTGTTAATGTCAATTAAGTCTTCTAAACACTAAATCCCCTTCTTGTTAGTGTCAATTAAGTCTTCTAAACACTAAATCCCCTTCCCCTTATAAACTCTAAGAAGTAAAAAAAATAACTTACCTCTGCCAAGAGTGGAGAACTTTTTCTTTCGATATTTTAGATAAATAACCTCCAGTTTACAAAACCGTTATTTTTATATTTCTGCAGTCAACTTTACGTAACCATTAAAGAGATGGCTCCATAATCAAAATAAATTAATTAAGTGTTAATGTTAATTATATTATTTAATATAATAATACGTCCGAACGAGAAAATTAGCGTTAAGTCCACCGACAAAAGTTTTGGTCGGTGGTTTCACCCCACTGAAACTCGCCACGAGTCACTTTAGAAGCGTGTTCCAACGCACTTCTTCGTGAATGTCGTACACGACACTCAAAGATTATTGAATTCCCATTTTAATGTGTGCACGCATGTCAAGAGCCTTTTATTAGTAGCTGCGAGTTCTCCTTCATTTACAATTCGTTCACCGCTTCATCCTAGTCTAGGGGTAAACGTTGGAATTTTGGAATTTCAAAATCATAGCCTACGTTAAATTTAATTTGATGGTTTTAAGAACTTGTTATCTGTTCTCATATATTTAATAAAAAATGTTGAACTTTGTTGTTATGTGTTCTCAAATATTATTAAAAATGTTGATGATATTTAGGAATTTTTAATAGATATGAGTAAATTATTTTATGATAGGTAATTTGTTTATCAATAATTTTGTTATAATTAGTTGATTTTTTGAAATGATATATTTTTGAAATTAATATAAAATTTGTAAAATTTATTATAATTTTTGTGGCCAAGTGTAGGTCGAGGTTAGTTCATTTATTGGATGGAAAAAATAATGATTACCTTACAATGGAATGTTTATCAGTAAGATTGTGTGAGGTTCGGTCGAGCCTGAACGCTTCTTGAGAAGTTTAATTCCTCCAAAGTGACTTCCATCATCAAACCCTGTCTATGAGGTTTGAAGTTGTGACTTTGCGGGGACTAAACCCCAAGAAAACCAACTAGCCTACACCTCATGGGTAAAATTTATTATAACTAAGTTGTTAATTAAGAGTGAGGACATTGATTGTAGACCATTATTTATTGAATGTAGGTCGGTTTAGCATGTTATGTAAAATAATTCACCATTGATCCACAAGGGGGCAAAGTTTTGTTCTTGCTAAATGTTTCTAGTTCCTAAGCTATTAACATATTTTCTTGTTTCTAAGGGAGATTACTACTTAGCCAATCAAATGTAGTTTAAGGTCTCCAAGACCTAAAGGCAATTTCAACTATATAGAATTTACAAGAAAGTGTGTATCCCATGTAGTCATTGGTGATACTACCTCTAGTTGGTCATGTGCTTTGGAATAACACTTAATGATAGCCTTATACATAAGAGTAAATACTACCCCTAGTTATTTAATCTTTTAATTGATTTCTTCCTTACAACTTTATATATATATATATTCAATTCCTATGATATTACAAATTGAGGAAGTAGTTGTTGCAACTCTACCTAAAGATGCATCTTCTACAACTCCACCTGTAGATAGCCCAGTTGCAACTCTCAAAATCCCTAATGAAATTCCTGAGTTTGAAGTTGTTGCAAATATGAAGGTAAAAAATGTTAACACTCCTAAATTCAAAGAATAATATGTTTCCACTCTCGTAGAAGAAGAATTCAAAGTTGTTGCAACCTTGCAGTGAGAAGAAGAAAACCATGATAATGATGTGGAGATAATTAGACATAAGGATCGATTTTTTTTTTAGGTGGATGCTAAAGATAATTTCATATGTAGCAACCCCAAGGAGGAAGAGAACAAGATACACCAGAGAGCGGACCCCAATTGCTACAACTTAGGTAGAATGTGAAGAAACCCTTTCTATCACGCAAAAAACAATAGGGGTGGAAGAAGAAACTCTTACAACACAAGAAGAAAAATTCCCTGTTGTCACACAAGAACTAGCAAAGGTGATGGGGGAAGAACAAGGATCTAAGAAACAATAATTGGATATGGATATTGAAGATAACCTTACTACTACATATGAACTAGCAAGGGGAGACACAAAGAGGACCTTGTTGTTATACACAAAAAGCAAGGGGATACAAAGAATAAGACCTTTTTGTAACTATAGAAGTTGAAATGAAATAACAGGAAGAAGAAGAATAAGAAGTTGCAATACCCAATACACTAGAAAATGCATAAGAGGTTGCTACCACACCAGAATTGGAGAAGACCTTCATGGTCAAGAATCAGAGTAAAATATTAGGTGTTCTTTCCTCCATGCCCTTGTATACTTCTCTTCTTAGAAGGAATGGAACACTTGAAAAGAAAAATAGAAAACTGCAGACCACAATGACACTGTTGAAGGAAATCATGCCCTTTGAAAAATTAGAATGCCTTGCTCAGGGAAAAGGTTTCCTTGCTACTGAGGAAATAGGGGATTCTAAATGAAAAGGAAATAGACAAGGAAAAACCACATGAGAAAGAAACCCTAGACAAGGTTGTACAAGCATAGTAAAAAGGAAACGAGATGCTAGAATTTGTTGTTTAGATAGGATCAAGGAGTTCAAGTAAACCTACCATAACAATGGGAGAAAGTCAAGGAATATAGGTGGAATGTGATATTGGTTTCTTATGAGGATATTGTAATGCCCATCAGAGAACATCAACAAGTTGTTAGAAACATTAGAGATAATTGGGTTGAGAAATTGGAAATTCATAGGACCAAATGGGAGCAACGGAATAAAGGGATAGACGAAGAGGCTTAAAAGACTGACAAGCTATAGAAACATGCATATATAATAGAAGTTGAGAAGATATATCTTGGTTTATTAATGGAGGATGCACTTGTTTATATAGCCTCTTCTCTTGTGTACAATATGTATTTGTAAGAGAAGTATTTCATGTTCCAATTGAAAAGATCTCATGACCGCCAAACCTTATGAAATAACCTCTCCAAATACATTATTGGAGGCTTATTACACACACACACCAATGATGAGAAGAATATATTGTGTGAGTTATATCAGCACAACACGTTGTTGCATCAAGAACCTACCTAGAACCCTAGCCATTTTGTAGGGGTTGTTCAATTACAAGCTTTTGCATCTTTCTTGAATAACCACATTGATTGGATAATTTCCCATCAGATGGATGAAATTTTTTTTAAGTGTAATTTGTGAATTATAGGGTAATATTATAAACCTCAGGATGTCCTCCTGATACATTAGAGATGGGTTAACTCCCATATTCATGCAATATTTATGGCTCGAAACCGGTAAGAGGCCATTAAACATTACAATACATAGATTGAAGAAAAAAAAACTTTGAAAGATTTTTCTAAATATTAGGGACAAGTCCTAAAGGACATGTGCATAAGAGATCCCTTCAACCCTGTAAATTTTACAATGGCCCTCAAGAGAGTTTAATGATATATCAGGTGTATAGAAAGTTGTGGAAACCATTGGGTTGCATTCTACCAAGTATCAGAAATACTATAATAGGACCAAAAAAGAAGAGCTTGCTTGCTAGAGGGAAATTGAGGAAAGGAAAGGCTACTATCATGCTCACAAGTCAAAGGAAGTGAATTATAACATCGATATCCTCCATGGGCATTACTATGACTAAGACTTAGATTGATTTTTGGTTTCATAGGTACATGCAACATTTTTGGCTAGGGGGAGATGATGGGCGTCGAATTCGGCATCTTTCTAACACCCGTCTAAGACCTTTTTGCATATATTTTCCCCATTTTCACCTCACTCCAACAATTGTTTTTCCAAATTGATTTTTTTTTGCCAAGGTACATATAGTTTATTAATATTTCATTTTAAAGCTTATTCTTATGTGATTTATGAGATAAATACCTTTCCATGTTAACCATTGGTATTTAGGAGGTAAAGTTGTAGACATAAGAAATATACATGTGTTTCAACTCCTGGTCATTGGGTGTTGCAAATATTGGTTTCTAGATGCTACAACTCCCAATTGGAAAGTGGTTGTAACTCACTTTTGAGGGTTGTGTGACTCAAAATTCTAGTGTAGTGTTGGAACTCTAAAGTGTTGCTTCTAAGCTAATGCAACTATGAGCTAATGACACCCATACTACAACTCCAAGATGAAGACAATTGTTTTGTAATTATAAGATGTTGACACTCACATTGTGCAAGAGTGGGTTGCAACTCTTAGTCAAGTGGTTGTTGTTGCAACCCACTCCAGCATGGTGTTGCAAATCTCAGTCAAATGGCCACTCAACTCTAGACAATTTTTATAAAGTGTCATATTAGTTGCACAACTTTCATCAACAAAGCACTCAAATCAATTAACCAACCAATTTTCTAATGTGAGAAAGTGACAAGGGAAATTAGTTACTCCCCAAGGGAAGCATGGCATGGCTTCCACTTGTCACACGACTAATCGATTTAGCATGTGCCTGACTTTTACCTTATGAAGGACATTCCTTGTAACTATATGGAACAATAAAACTTTCATGACTTTCCATCAAACTCTTAATATAATTCAGACATATGTATAAGTAGGACTACCAAAGATGAACAAAATAATTAATTAGTGAATCAATTATTGTTTAGAATTTGAAAGATAGTTTGTACTTGTAATTAAACTTCTACAATACAAGTTCTTTCTTCCTTTCATCACTAGTGTGTTGATTGGTGAACATGTTGTTGTTTATTTAACTAGTGCCTTGCGTAAGGAGGTAGGCCCCCCATATTTATCTAAGTATTTTATATACAATGTAGTGTAGATGTAGATTTACTTATATTTTTTATTTTTAGCAATTCCTATATTTATCAAATTGCTACAAATCTGATTACATTAATTACATATTGTTGCAACTCTAATTTTATTAATAACTCAATGTTGCAACTTTGATATTTAGTTTGGATATTTACACATTGTTTCAAATCTTGAATGTATAATAGCTACAACTCTTATGGATCTAACATGTGGTTTGGTTAGTGCTGCGACTTTTGTATATTTATAGATGTGTTTTAAATATTAACTTAATGTTACAACTCATGCTATTGTGACTTTATAATTAATGTTATAGTACTTTGTTTTGGAGGTTTAACTAGTTACTATATTTTCATATTTATTCTTCACTTTAACTTATCTTATAGAATTACAATTACCTTTATGGTGTGATTATTTATAGCACAACTTGGTTTGGATCTCTCAAAGCTTGTGAGATTCTTATAGATTTGTTAGTTATCGTATTCCATATGCATTTATGTTATAGAATTAAAGATCATCTAAAACAATTGAACAAGTCACATTTTATTTCCTATACGGTTTACTTTTCAACAAGTGCGCTTACTTCTTGCGAGTGTGTTTAATTTCCTACAAAATGTTCTCTGTACTTTCCCACAATAGTGGTTTTGGAATGCAAGTGTGTTGTGGATTTCTCCTGGTGAATTGTGAAATAATCTCAATACATTTTCATATGACATTCATTTAGAATACTACAACTACATATTGTACTAGCATAGACGGTGCACAACAATTGGAAATTTCCATTCAAACCTCAATTAATAAATAAATGTACATTATTTTGGTTTTCATTTTGAACAATTAGAAATGTAATTAAAAGGACCATCAATATGCATCAATGATCACACCATTCTAATGTCATTCAATACTACTAAAACTAGAAACACAAATGCATAACCATTTGCAACAAATATTTATTCTTTTGTAGTTTTACTAAATGAAGAGAAGAGATAAGAATAATTATCCATTTGATGAGTACAATTTGATTAAATTATCCACTCACTTTTATAAGCATGAGCATCTGATGCTTGAGAAGTATTAATGCATAAGGTAGAGATATATCCCTTACTCTTTGAAGATTTATGCTATAGTTAAATCAATTTATCGGTTGACACCTCACCTTCAACCCTCTTAATCTAAGTGGATATCAATGGCCACCAAGTTCTTCCACTAACTCAACGGTTCTTTGTCCTCTTAAATATTTTTCAATTTTTATTTGGTTCCCAAACTTCTAAGGGAATTTTCAGGCCCTAAATGATGTTTTCTATCCATACAGGGGTCAAGGGTTGTTATGGCATGCCCTGGCCCTAACCAAAAGTTGTAACCCTTAGATAGTTCTTTCCAAAAAATTATTGTGTGCCCAAAACATACATTTCTTGAAAAATTTTCACTCCTTGGAATTTGATGTAACAAATAACAACTTTGAGTCATGCAAACCTTTTAGTTCTTCTG